>OZ029916.1:22786452-23386452 GCA_964023275.1 Norana najaformis | reverse complement strand
GGGAAATGCGTTGCCGCCTTATGGAGCGGGTGCACAGAGCTTGGTCTATGGACCAGCGCATGCATATATGTCGAAGGAGAGGCGGAGGGAGGATGTAGGGCAGCGGTGCGATATGGATGGCATCGGTGTCACGAGGAGGACACACAGCTGGGTTCGGCGTTTAATTAGACTGACCGACTAAGATCAACGTCACTTGAGAGAAGGAGCCGCAGCAGCAGCAGCTTCCCTCACCCGCTCGACCGGGAAATGGAAATATTTCGCATTCTGCGATGATTCAGAATCATGATAATGCACACTAACCAGCCCATACGCCCACCTTCACAAACTTTACTAATCGATCGAAGGACCGACCAAGTGAGACCCCTATGCAAAGGGGAGGTAAGCAGATTTTAAGTGCGCGTTTGTATTGACTTCACCACGACGTCATCGGATTGTTGGCATGTTTGTGATTGGCTGGAGAGCGTGCCGTGGAATGTTCCACGCCACATTCATGAGTCATCGGGTCGTTGAGTCGCTTGAGCACGCGTTCATCACGTGCTTGCGGCTACTGGATGCGTCTATTTGCCGCGCATTGATCACATGCGGTGTGTTACGACGTCGAGTAGCACGCAGTTTAACACGTGGGCGCTCGAAAAGAAAACGACGCGTTTACCTTGCGACGAGTCATAGGCCTCTCTAGACCAGTCTCAACTGGTCTGCTGTCGTGGCGAGAAAAGCCTATAAAATGCGAGAGCAAAAGCATTGTTGAAGAGAGCGCGGAAAAGATTTTGTAGCGGGAATGTGTCGTATGCTCATTTGACAGTTTGAGTTACATATGTCATTGATAGATTCGTGCGTGCAGAGACTTGTATGCCGATGACTAAAGTAGTGTTGAATGAACTATTCGTTTCATCAATTATAGTGAAGCAAATCAGACTGTGTATCTTTTATCGAGTTAACGGCAGGCTACAAATCGGGTGAGTCGACAATTCGAAGCCCAACCTATTGATACTTCGAAAGATAGCCTTATCTGTCACCCATGGAATAAAGAGGCATCTGCATTTTAATACGCTTATATTCGTTAGACGTCGCCATAATCTGCGGCGCACTGACGCAACGCAATTACATTAATCGTCAATTGAAAAATGTCGTCCGCTAAGAAAATGTTACTAAGACATTTTCAGTGCATTATCAACACTTTCTCAATAATAAATCACATAAACATGATTATGTTTGGAATAATTGTTTATTTAAAATTCAAGTTGAAAAGAGTTAGAATAGGTCGCAATAGAACATCCCTAGTGCATTGCAAACGTTGCAGAATGACCGGGATTAAACATCGAAAGGGATTCAGTTCTACTGTATTTGTATAAGCATGTAATAGCAAATTCTGCATCCTGCGAATATTATTAGTAAAACCAAAAGAGGATATTTTGATAACCCAAACCTTATCTAAGGAGGATTTGATAACTTTTCAATGACTACTACGAATCTACGATGCCATAAGATGTCGTTAAACATTGGAACTACTTTCAGCCATACCCTGGTCCTGACTCGGACGATCGGTTAGTCAGTCATTTACTAAAAGGGACCTCATGCCTGTCGTATGTTTCGCTCTAACAGACCGGAGCTGTCTACAATTTACCCATGCTAAAACCAGGGAATTTGATAGATGGACTTCTGAAATTAGTCTACATCAGGCGATGCTCATCAGTCACTCGATCTCTCTGCCTTTTTATTAAAATGCAACACCGTATCGATTGTGCCTTACTTGCACCCACATTGACTGGAGGTGCATTACACTGTCATAAAGAAGGGCCGCATCTGACTGGGACTTGCATTTCTAATCAATCGCAGAGAAAATCTAAAAGTACCTGTTCTCCTCAGCTTCAAGTAAATGACAGTATACGAAATCGTGTTTAAAAAGCCGAAATCCGAGACAGACTCTGCAGAAGCAAACGCGGACGCACAACGTCTTACAATGCACGAGAAAAAACTACTTAAGAGCGGAGGTCTCATGTGGCAACAGCGACATCCAATCACGCACGAGTCTTGGCTATCCATCCATTAGTTCTTCTGACCACATGCTATCTCTTCTGCCTGTCCATTCTTCTGCGTAGACTATCAATTAGTAATTCTTACCGTTTACACTTTTCTGCCCGCCTATCCATGTGCCTGCTGACTGCCTGTTGGCACGTTGTACGTCTGTTTGGGTGCATGTCTGTCTGCCTGCCGATCTTTTTACTGCCTGGCCTGTCCTGTCGGTCTGTCCGTCAATTCATCTGTTTGTCTGTCTGTCTCTCAGTCTGCCTGCTGCCTGCCTACCTGCCAGTATACCGATATGTACGGATGAGCGGACATTTAATGCATCTAAAATCGGTACAATACCAACGGAATTCCATTCTTTGCAAGTGATGTTCGATCAAATTCCGCCTCCGCTGCTGCTGCTGCTGCTGCTGATAATGATGTGGCTGTTATTGTTCATACTGCTTCCCCATAGCGACTGTGCAACTTGTGCTGCTATGTGTAAACATAGTGGCTGATTATCTGTTCGACCAACGCTGACAATACACATTGAGCAAGTATCGAAGCACCATCAGTTGATGCCTCCCTCCCACTACAAAGTAGGGTTATAGAAATATCGAAAAACAATATTGTTGTTGCAATACTCTCATACTGGTTGAATTATTCAATAGCCTTTTGTAACATATAAGACCACGAACACGAGAATATCTAGGCTTCATAATCTATATACGTTGAGCAGCGTTTCTTTGCATGTCAGCGATCAACGATTGAGGTTGCTCGGCGGACCACGAAGGTCGGGGTCCTCTGCCTCCAATAACAACCCTTGGCCGTGTCACTGCTGACGAAACACGACTGCATTTACTGCGCTCGAATATCATTGATGGAAAGACCTTGTGCTGCAGAACTTCCGAACACGATCGATGGACCAAACTGCCAGCAAGGACTCGAAACGAGTTCCTTTCGAGGGCATTTCCGTTCCTCGTCGTCGTTGTCTTCGTCATCATGATGACATCAATCATCATGTCATCAATCAGGGAGGTCGGCTGATCTAAGAATGGCGTCACAGTTGCCGAACACCAGATTGCCTCAATGTTTGCAGTTCGAAACAGGGCGAGCCATTTGAAGTTGTCTCCCCATTGTCAAGCCCTGCAATTCCTATAAGCAACGCTTGCCTAACAGTTGGATCGTTATCTGTAATAAGTGTGTCAGAAATAACCTATACAGCCACATGGCTTAGCTTCTGCGGATAGATATAACAATGTGTTACGTAACTTAACTGTATAGTAATAATTATGTTAAACGTCTTTGTACAATTTTCTATGCATATTGTTGCAAATTTGTTAAAATGTTTAAACATTTCTTATTCACAGTTGGTGGATAGAGTAGTGCCAGTCAACATAAGGGTCATAAATGTGGAGCCACGGAATCATTCATTTTGTAGTTTGGCACCAAACATATTAGATCTTATGGTGGACCTGGAAATAAATGTGCAAACCAACTTCTGTGTGTCATCTGATTCAATCAGGTCTTCATGGGTGTTGCAGACAACAACTGAATTCAAAGTTGTTTCTGTCATAGTGCTTCTTAGCCATGTCTTGAGCCTTCTGAGAGCACTAAAACTTCTTTTGGCTTCTGCAGAAGAGGCAATACATACCAGTAGTAATCGGACAAGCTTCTCTATATCAGAAAATTTTCCTCGAACTTCAGGGATCATTTCCCGCATTATTGAGGTTGCCTGGTTGCCAGTTGTTGCTGAACGTTTTCTAAGAAATAATGGCAACTGTAGCTTCGCAACTCTCTGTAAGCTCATCACGGATGCCTGAAAATAGAACGTTTTCAATTGCTTTCTAGGCAAAAAGCATAGCACTATCTCCAAACCGGTGCCTCAGATTCAAGATCACTGTATCGATTATTAACATGAAATAGGCAGATCGGTAATGTACTGTACATGTCTGAGCTACAAATGTTTCTGTATTGGTGGAATACTTCTTCGGAAGTTTACGTTGTCGCGGTACAGCAGTGGGTTCCAACTCAAGCTTCTTTATAATGCCTTTGAATTCTTGCATCAGACCATCAAATACAGCATCGTTGCTAAAGAGTTCAGTTCTTCAGTGATATCATCAACAGCTGCAAGCATTCCAGATTCGGTCTGATAGGTTGATTGCAACGAACGGTTAAGGCTTTCCAGTGGTGCAAGAATCTTTAGAGTCATCTTTAATCCAAACAGCACATTTCTGTTCTGCAAACTTACATAAAAACCAGATGCGTGAGCTGCCACATTTGATGATAGGCCTACTTTATCATGTGACATTTCATCCAGACATTCCAGAACTGAAACAGTAGGCCTACCGAGTCAGAAGTGAAAGAAGCCCTTTAACCCTCACAAACCATCGTGTCGGCTGCAATGGTTTAATTTCCTGTACCTGTTGAGGGGGATCTCCTACTGTAAGATGTTAGAAAATGTGGTACGACATTTGATAGATTGTGAAAACAGACAACCAGGCGCCTGAAGATTATGTAGTGAATCTATAACCAATTGGACAGACTCTACAGTTTGGTGTGACACAAGGTTAATGCAGTGAGCCCCGCAGTGAACATTGAGAGCAAGCGGCTGTCGCTCAGCTATGATTGCTTGGTACCCATTGTATTGACCAGACATGTCACTTGCTCCATCATATGCTGTCTACTTAGCAATCTTCTTCGTCATTTAACTGGGCACATGCTTCCTATTCAATTCAACTGTTCCAATATTAATTGTTAAGTAATCGTAATCGTAAACTCGAAATTTCTAAAGAGCTAAGCACATAGCACCAGCATATTCATGAGCGCTATGTCAAGTCAGCGGGCGGGATGTCCAAAGATGTCATGTTAAGAGCTAAGTCCGGTTGCCAGAAGAACAGAGGAAGCAGGATACGCTTGACGTTTGTCCTACGCAAATAAGGAAGTTTGTAAAAGAGTTCTAGCGACATGTCTGTCGCCAGATCAATTCATGCAGATACGTTGGAAACAGATCACGACTTGTGCCAAATTGTCGCTGCAATTTCCGCTTGCCACAAACCCATGTGTTCTCCACATTTTGTGTGTGTACTTCGGCGTCGTTTGGATCTGCGAAACTGAGCTCAAGCACAATCGCAGAATGCACGAAAATGCCGCCTTCTAAGTTGTTCAGATTAGAATAGACACTCCATCCATCGGAGATTAAGCTACGTTGCGCTGCAACTGTCAATTATTGATGACTCACTTACTTATTAACTGTAATCGCTCTTTTTTCTCTTAGTTTGCGTCGGCCATTTTGTTTAGTAGCAGGACAAGGGTGGAAAATTCAATACGATAAATCCGATATGGCGAAATCAAATAAGGTTACTTTGAGAAGTGAGTTGCTTATATCATACCTTGGACGAAAACTGTTCTCGGTGAACGGGGTAGGCTGCCTCTGCGTTGTGGACTGACCTGGCTATTGCACTGATTGCGACTTTGGTGCGCCTTCGGTTGACACCGGCATATTAGAAATTATTAATTATTACTTTTGTTTTTCCCCGAGGTATATATGATCCCTCAGGATAAAAAGAATTGTCCGGAGAAAATGATAAATTATCTGGAACTGTTACATCTCGTCAAATTCACGCATGTTAAAAGCGCTACGAAGGCAAAAATGGCATTGAAACGCTGAATTGCTATTACTAGATGCTGGAAATGGGGCCAAGAGTCTCGAATGCCAGTGGGGTGAAGTGGTACATTGAAAGGAGTTGACCGTACTTCGCATTTTTTCTGGAGACCGCCAGCTCTGCATCTGCCCCAGCATTTGCAGCAGTTGCCTGCAAGTAAGAAGGAGCCACAGTGTCAATTACTGACGTAGAGAAACCTATCAACGGATATAAACACATTTCCGTTCCGGATTCCGGGTTTCTGTGCTGCCAACTAGCGAAACAGTAGTGCAATATTTAGCATCTCAAATTTCAAAGAGGATTAACCGATAAAAATGTTCATGAATCAATAGGAACTGCACAATTTGTTAAGGAAAGGCGGATATAAAAAAATTCGCCCGAAGACCGTATATTGTACAGAATTGTGTGATACACGTACAAACCCATAAACGGCCTATAGAATTATCGCATTCAAATACAAATTCGTCTGTGTAAGAAAAATGCACCGCCGAGCTCAGCATGGTCATAAGGGACCATAAGGAACCCATGTGGGTCTCAACAAATGCGTCTATGAGCACTCTGACAGTGGCACTCCTTAATACAGATTCAAATACAGATTCGCCAAAATCCGGAAAATCAGCGTATACAAATACAGAGTCGCCTGTATAAGCAGAATGCACAATTCAGGCCAGCATGGTCATAAAGGTCTATAAAGAACTCATACGTGGTCCATATGGGTCTCACCAAATGCATATATTTGCACTCAAACATTGTCACTCCTTGAATACAGATGCAGATACGGATTCGCCGAATGTTTCACTTAAGTCATTTAGATGGAAACATTTATGTTAACAATATTTGGAATTTATTCATAGATACACACAGTTTATGCATTTATATTGTTGAAAGCAAATTTCAGGGTTTTCATGAATGATTTCCAACATAAGTCAAGAAGTGTTGTAGCCGTCTGAATTGCTTAGTATTTTCTTTGAACTTTACACGTTAAATTCTAAGCCCTTATTCAAGGCCGTCATGTGTAGATGTTTAGTAGTTTAGTAGTTTACAGTTTTTGTTTAGTAGTTTTTGTTTAGTAGTTTACAGTTTTTGTTGTAGAAAAATCTTCTCAGCTGCTTTTCTGTCCACCCCCTTAAGTTGTCCAATCGCAAATACCATTGCCTGCAAATATACGTAACAATTGTTATGTAACTTGGACACTGAAATAAAAAAATGCAAATGAAGTTCATTTGAAATGGTAATCATTTGGAGGAAAATGCGAAGTAATTAAGATTCACATAAATGTACCAGCTGATGATTGACACAGCGATCATGTTTATTCGAGTTTGATGACCTGAATAAATACCCATAACGTAGTTAATTTGCTTGGTTTGGGGCACGGTAGCATATTGGATAGTGCACTCGGCTTGTAACGCGGAGAGTACGGGTTCGAGCCTCCTCCGAGACGGTTACTGTGTAGGGACCTTGAGCAAGTCCTTCACTCACAACTGCTCGGCGCCATCGATTGATGCTTAGTCATTAGATAGTGGCGCCTAATAAATGCAGAAATAATAATTGTGGTTTGGACATTTGGGGAAGTCCGCCACAGGCTGATTCTTATTATCTGTGGCTTCACCAACGGTTTATAATTTTTTACTGTGATTTTGACTTGAAGCGGCCATCGATTGATGCCTTGCATTATGATGTGATAACGGCGCTATAGAAGACTTTAATTTTACAGTTTTCTTTGTGGCTAGCACAGGCTGCGTGATGCATGCATGCGTTATGTAACTCACACAGATGCGCTATGTAACTGAAATGTGTAAACGCCTCACAGAAGTGTAAAGTTTATACGTGTGCGCAATTGTACACTAAGTTTGCACTTGCTTTGGAAGAGAACGAACTTCCAGTAATCGCGTTGTTCAACGCTATTTTTGACTATGTCCTTTAGCGGTCGAAACTCCGCCACTGCCGTATTCGGGTAGTGCCAGTTCCACGCCTGGTAAAGGAGGAGGCGATGTCAACGGCCTTTGATGCCATAAATGTAATTATTGTAGTCATCACTACATTGTGTCCATACGGTCGGTATGGAAAAATATGTACATTTATGTTTAAATTTACTGCTCCCACTACTGCCATAACTACTACTACTATCATTTTAGTCACTACTATGCTACCCCACCACTGTCACCACTACTTAAATCTTTAACAGAGTGATTCATAATTGGTTAGAAGATGAGACGTGGATGAAATACTGATGCATCTTTGGATCTCGCTTGATAGCCGTTTGGAAAGATCGAATCGCATCTGTAGCATCTCTAAACTTCATTTCATGCAGACCGAGTCGTATCCAAGCCCACTTCGGACTAAAACACATTTACACAAACTCTGACACTCTCAAAAGCAGCTATAGAAGTTACAATACAATTTCACTATCACAGTTGCCACAGAAATTATTAAATATATTGCCACAGAAGTCACTACAGAAGTTGCCACAGAAGTTACTATAGCAGTTACTACATAAGTTACTACAAATGTCACTACAGAAGTCACTACAGAAGTCACTACATAAGTTGCTACAGAAGTTGCCACAGAAACTGCTATTTTTTATAATAATTATATTATCATTATATTACAATTATGATTATTATTAATTGCTAGTACTACTATCCAGTTGCATCACACACTACATAATGTAAAGAAATTATGATACATAAAATTCACATCACCTTTCACAGGTCCCTGAAGGGCGCTACATAAATGCTCAGATATGTACATTTATAGATTACATGTACGTAGCATAAGAAACGAGAAGCACCTGTTCACTTTGCTTGGATCTGTTATCACCGTAAGAATTTTGAGTACACTTCCCTGAAACAGATGACAAAATGATAATCACTATAATTTTAATCATATTTGTAAATTCTAGGAATTTTCAAAAATATCCAGAAAAATTCAGTATTTCCAGAAATTTCTGGATATTCCTGGATATTCGCCTTAAAACAGCATATGATATTTGAAGACCCATTTCCCATATTGAAACTGTTTAAGGTACTTTCCAAAGAATTTAACTAATTCCAACAATTTCTTCATTTAGGACCATCCACCTATCAAATCGGAGCACAAAATCGAAACTTGCCTGGTCTTCGGGGGCAAGAAGGCAATCGACGAGGCCGGCTCCAGCCTCCTCGTTGTCACTGTCCAACTCAAATGCATTCTGATAGCAACGTTTTGCCTTCCTGACAGAAAACAACATAACAACGAATACACTCTGTAATTTAGTGTCAAGAAATCATCAGCTGTCATCTCTGGATGGGACTGAATCATTTTGGCTCTATGTATATGGAAATACCTGCCAGTGGTGATTAGTTTTATCAGCTCTTGTTTGCTTACTGGTGAAATTTTTGTTCTTAATGATTTTAACATTGCTTAGGCTGACGGAGGTTGCGTTTTTTCGAAACATTCAGAAGGTGCTACATTAAGTGTCTAGACACATACATCAATACATACAGATGAGCTTTATGTCATTAATTAACTTTAAGACCACTTAGAAAGTGCAGCTTCTGTGAGGTACTTAACAGACACTCTATCAAGTGTCTAGATACATACATGGACTCAGTGAATGTTAAAATATGATAAAATGAAATGATAAGCTACCCTGAATCAGTGATGATTTGTCGATAGAAATGACCCAAATAGACAAAAGTGTCGCTGAAGAATTGATCCAATTTGGCCGACTAACATCAAAGACAAAAACTTAATAACAAATTTTAATTGCAACACAAAAAATTCTACTTCAACCACTCTTAGCAACTGTACCTTTAATAACAACAACTGTAGACAATCAATCACTAGGCTATTACCGGTGACTCAAGCGCAGTGCATCTGCACGCTTCTTCACACAAAATGTCTCCCTTCCACTGAGGGTTCATAATGTACACGGATAAAATAATAACAATAATGTATTATAATAATAATTATAATAATAATAACAATAATAAGAGAGTAATAATAATAACTTCATCATGCATAACAAGCTCCGAATCTGACCTGAAGGAGATGTCTAAGGCATGCTGCCTGCATCTCGCCAGCCTTTGTTTCAGCCTCCGCATCTTTTGTTGTCATCATACGACTGCAGTCGATGAAAGTGAATGACACCAAGATAGAAATGACCCAGTGCACACTCGACCTTCGCTTCAACCGTCTCATGGAACCTTTCAAACAGTTACAAAATTTGGATGAAATGCTCTGAGCACTTGTACATCTGAGCACTGTACTGGGAAATGTCTTCCAATTGCCAAAAATAAACTCAATAGAAATATTACAGATGGGTTGATACACTGAGCACCTTTGAATAGGTATTTTGCAGGAATGTTATATAAATGTTTTCAATGAATCAATCAATCAATCAATCAACTAGATTACTCCGCAGCTGTTTCATTCCGGTCTGAACTTAAGACTAACCTGTTTCAGCTTGATTAGTCTACCTTCTAGTTTCCCTGGTTTCCGAGACCTCTCGCACTTTGACTGTGCATCTCCAACAGGTTACGATTTCTGACTACAGTTTCATTGGCGGCGACCATTGATTGACGCCTTGCGTATCATGATAACAGCATAAAGAAGTCAGTAAATTAAATTAGACATTAAACGGACAGATAGATAGATTAAATGATAGAGGATTAATAGACGGTTAGATTGATAGACATGTGTGTGGTTGCTGTTTAACAATGCTGTGCCATAACAAAGAAGATTAGCATCGTCCTCCTCCTTTATCCAGGCTTCGGACTGATACCACCTTAACACAGCAGTGGCATAGTTTATAGGTAGATAGACGGATGTGTGGATCTATGCAGGGACAGACTGATGAACGGAAATCAACTCTGAAACAAGTAAGTAACGTTTCAAAAACTGTGTCCAACCTCTGCAACGATTCATCAAACTTTCTTTGCAGAAAGAAGAATATTCCACTTAACAACAGAACTTCAGCCGTGACTGGGAATAACAAAAGTTCGTTGATCACCTGTCAGCAAACACAATCGACCTTTAGTCGGCATGTTGAAAATGAATGCCAAGTAGAATCAACGGATTTTCTACAGCAATTAGACCCATAATAGAATTTAACAAGGGACCTTTTCTACAGTTTTACACAATTTTGTCCTGGCTTCTTACTATATTCTAAATTTTAAACATTTTAATAAAAACCTTTTGGACTTTTATGCAATTTTAAACAATCTGGCCCCAGATACTTACTACACTCTAAATATTTCACCAGTCAAAATTTTAGGACTAATGTAGCAACAAATTCTACAAATTGGTAGTAAAGCCTGGAAACTCACTTCCTTTGCTTTCTCAAAATCCGCAAGCTTTAGCCAAGCACGGCCTAGACAAAGTTTAAATTCCATCCTCTTTGGGTCCGATGTGCACAACTAAAAACATCATAAACAACATCAATATCACCATCGTCGTCGTCATCATAGTCATCATAATGAAAATGCTCCTAATCGTAATCATGATCACGACTACCATCCTTATGATCCTTAAGATTGTAATAAAGATCCTAAAACGCGTGTTTTCCTCCTCGTTTTCCGTTTAATTTATGTGCTCTTTATGTTTTTTATGACCTGGCGCTTGAACCATTCACTTGAGTTTGAGACCCTGGTCGATTAGCTGCGTAGCCTCCTCGCAGCAGCAATATCAGAATTAGACCAGGGCTGGGAAGGGCCAGAAGCAACTTCCTCGACTTAGCAGGAATTTTCTTTACCCAGAAATTCAGACAAAGTTGAATTTCCTTGGGCGGCAAGATCAGTAGCTGTTTGAGCTGGGCACAGCCATAGAGGGAAGGCGAAGATGTCTCCTTTAAAATTTAACGCGGCGAAACCTATCAAAAAATACAAATATATATATATATATATATGTATATATATATATATATATATACATATACATATCCGGATTCCGGGTTTCTAGAGCGTCACCTAGCGATATGTAACATTTCACATAAAATGCATAACGCGCGTCATTAATTGAAAAGCTCACGAAATAAATGGAACGGGATTATTCGCGAATGGACATGGAACCCATACACGGCCCGTATGGGTCTCATCAATGGAATCTATTTGCATTCTGGAAGTTATTCTCCTCGTATACAGATTCACCTAAATCCGGAAATGCAGTAGATTTAAATACAGATACGCCTATATAAGCAGAATGCACAATTCAGGCCAGGGTGGTCTTAAAGGTCCATCAAGAACCCATACGGGTCTCATCAAATATACATATTTGCACTCAAACAGCCACACTGCTTGAATACAGATTCAAATACAGATTCGCCAAAATCCGGAAATTCAGCGTATACAAATACAGAATCGCCTATAGAAGCAGAATGCACAATTCAGTCCCGCATGGTCATGGGGTACATAAAGAACCCATACTTGGTCCATATGAATCTCACCAAATGCATATATTTGCACTCAAACAGTGGCACTCCTTGAATACAGATTCAAATACAGATTCGCCAAATTCCGGAAATTCAGCATATGGCCTATAAAATACAGATTCGCCTATGTAAGCAGAATGCACAACTCAGTGCTGGATGGTCATAAGCGTCCATAAGAAACCCAAATACAACCCATATCGGTCTCACCAAATGAGCCTATTTGCACTGTTTCAACGACACTCGTTGCGTACAGGTACATATTTGGTCGTTATCGGTTCAATCACTTGTCGGTGGGGAACTGTACGAATGTGTTATGTGTTTTTATATGCACTTCCACTAGTAGGTGATGCAGATGAAGTTGAAAATGGGGATAACGGTAGTAGAATGACTGATGTTGCAGTAATTCCAGACAACTCCGGGCAAATGGAAAGGTTAATATGCCATGAAAGTCATTCTACTATTAATGTAAATATATATATAGCATAGGATTACACTTGTACCTCAATGTTATATCGAAATAACTAGATGAATACAGGTATTCAGTGACTTCATCAAAGTATCGATCTACGATGTCATTTGTGTTATAAACTTAATCTTGACGATTTACATGATTTGTTCATCGGATGCTGCATTTCTCACAACTTGTGGATATTAAACATCTGACGTTGCACATTGCTTGATACCATATAACAGTTTTAAATGCAAGAAGTATTAACCCATTATTCGTAAATGCACTGCACACGTATTTATTAACGCGTTGTAAGTTAGAACTTTTGTTTCACATAAATCAGTTATGAAAGAATGTCACATTAAGAAAGAAATGAATGTTAGCTGGTTAACTGATTTCAATCTGCTCGTTAAAACAGTGCAGACCCCGACAAGTACTTCTACAAAAACTTGTGTATGCACATCGCCTATGATAATGATTCTAATTATATGAGAATTATGATGGTAGTGGTTGTGAATATGTCGATGATCATATGTATTGCACTTTTGATTTACCAGCATTCGGCTAAAGAATTTGAAGAAAGAGGAACTGACTGCATTCATACTTCATTCACTGGCCGTGAAAGTATGTTATTTCAAGTTGACCTATCCAAAAACTTAGACAGGGCAACAACTAAGCTCTTCATTTACAATAGTATCAATATAAATTCATATACTTATATATCCATATATTCGTCTCTCTTTCTATATATCTATATATATGTGTGTGTCTACATGTATCTTTGGATGTGTTAACACTTCCTTCTCCGTGTTTCGTTTTTTTTTTATCTACATTTACACGAGATAGTTAGACAATTGCTTCGGCCTAAGTGCTATGGCCGGCGTTACTACGTTACAGAAATCACTTTAATCAAACAAATAGAGTATTACTCCATAATAAGCCATTTATTAAACGACGAACACTCAAAGCAGTAGTCTGTGTCTGTATGATATGTAAACTTCCCTCGCCTGTCTTTTGCGTGAAGCTAGGCAGAAGTTTAATTTGACAGATGTTTCTGCACAAGTTAGTAATAAGCATGGTAGAAAAGCCCATGCCATTAAGCAGAAAAGTCGATGAGATCTAAACTGAGGTAGACGCTGTAAATTCAATGTTTTGTATGTACTCACCTTTTGGTTGTGTTATCGTTCCTTTCCTGTGTATACCTGTCTTTTCTTCTTGTCTGTCTTGCTCGTTGTTCATCGCTCTTACTCTATCTGTCTCTATCTACCGCTTTTTCTGCAAACCAGTACCTTTGGGAAAACCTTTAGGCCTATTATAGCTATAAAGCCAGACTTTCTCTCTATTAGTTTATGCTGTTTAGACCATGAGTGACTAAGTGGTGCAAATGCATGAGCATGAATGTATCTTATTACTAGAAGCCATTCATTATCTGCTTATGTATGTATATATGGGTTATATCAAAGCGTTTCTTTGGAAGTGTGTATGTGTGTGGTAAGGAGTTACTGCTGGCATCAGATAGCCTATAGTCATTCACCGGAACATAACAAGTAATCTTACTTACTCAGTGCTTTGCGTCATTGGCTTTGGTGAAAATTCTGAAACCGTTGCTGCAGTAAAACAGCTTTGCTGCCGCATTTGAAGGCGTTTTCGGTTGAGCTGGAATATTTACTTGATTGAAAGGCAGCAACTTACTGTATATAGTAGGAGAAATAGGTATATTCATCACCAGAAAACAAGTAGATTTTGAGATAATGAAACCGCTCCAGAATGGATACGAAATGCTGCGGGGATTGTGATGTTTTGACGCAGAAGAGGAAAAGAAAAAGCATGAGCATAACACTGGTCCTAACTGTCAGGAGATGCGTCCACGTGAACCCATTTCAGTGGACATTGTATGGAACGTCTTTTAGAAACCACAGTCACCGAGTCATTCCTTTGGTAACGTTTCTTGTAAAAATTTAAGTGTAAATGACATGCAGTAGAATATTATCGAAATTCAGCAATCGGACTATGCAGTATGGTATTGTACCAGTGATTTTTACGAGGCCAGGATCCACGAGCCGAGGCCCAAGACAAGTCAAGACGCACTAACAGAAAGTCATGGTTGACCATTGATTTCCTGTAATTTACTAGTAGTAACCATAGTTGTAGTTGTAGTCTTAATAGTAGTAGTAGTAAAATAGTAGTAGTAGTCGTCGTCGTAGGTGTAATGGTAGTAATAGTATTAGTAGGTGTAGTAGTAGTAATAGTGGTGGTGGCGGCGGTGGTGGTGGTAGTTGTAGTAGTATTAATGATCGTACTAGTAATGATCGTAGTAGTAATCATAGTGAGTAGAAGGACCTTCTACTGAGTATGAGGAGTAATGAGTAATAAACATACAAAAATAATAATAGCATCAACAATTAATAATATTATTTCATGCAAATATTATTACTACTCTTTTAATATTAGGTTTGAGTAATATTTTCTAAGAAATTACGCTTACCATAGTAAAAAATGAATAATAACCACGAAGACTTACCCAAGGGAGACTTCTATCCTTTTCCAATGTCTTGCGACAACAATCCAACTGTACGATGAGATCGTGTTCCAGGGTGTTTTCTAGGAGCTTCTTTGGTGATTTCTTAATAATAATGATAATAATAATAATAATAGTAGTAGTAGTGGTAGTAGTAGTAGTAGTAGTAGTAGTAGTAGTAGTAGTAGTAGTAGTAGTAGTAGTAGTAGTAGTAGTAGTAAATCAGCAAAGATTATCCATTCCAGAACTATATTCTCTTTTGCATAAAGTAATTTTTCCTCTAAAAAGCAAACAAATTATTATTATTATAAATGTATAAACTAAATATTGACTGACTGACTTACTTACTTACTCCTCAGTATGTATACGTGAGAGATTCATTGCGGGTTTCTGACAGAAAAGGAGCAACGATAAAGACAGAGACATACAAAGACGAAGACCGACACAACGACACATACAAAGACGAAGACCGACACAGCATCACATACAAAGACAAAGACATAGACAGAAACACATACAGGGAGGAAGACAGAGACACATACAAAGACAGAGACACGTACAGAGACGAAGACAAAGGAAAACTGCTGTTATCCTTCCGAAGTCTCTGCTAACTGAGTAACTCCTTATGTAACAATCTTTGGTTCAGCACCATGACCTTGTTTTCTTCCAGCACTTGAGAATTTTCCTGAGGCGTATAGAGACTAGGCATAGTTTGGCACACTAAATCATACGCTTTATAGGGTTCATGGGCTGATGGAAGCTTTACCTCCCTACCCATTTGAGTATAGCTTGCCTCTATCCCTTGTAGCGTACTGCATCATGTCACTTACAATCTAAGTAAACACCAGAATAAATGCAACTCAAAAATTCCGGCCAAGGCCGACCGAAGACCACAAGTCACGAGGCCGAGGCCAAAAGCTACAAAGCCGAGGCTAAAAGCCACTTTGAGGATAGACGTCGTTTGGTAAGGGCAAGCTTCGACGCCTAACATAACTTGATTATACTACATCCGCTCTGCAACCAGCTTAACTGCAACTCCTGCGTTTTGCTCTGGTTCGCTAGCGCTTACTGAAAATTACAGCGTAAGGAATACTGCGGTAGTAAATCGAGCTGTATCAGCATTTATTTTCAAATTGTCACGCATGCGTGTAATACATTAACCACCATGTTATTCATCTGCTCGGTCAGTCAGTGGTTTAGGTAAGGGAGGCTAGAGGTGTGGCCTTGTCCAAGGGGCGGCAAAGCCAACGTCTGCCCCAAATTTGGGTGATGATCGCATGTAAGACAACGTGAGCTTATGTCCCGAAGATCCAAATATAGTGCTTATGTGAAAAACTTCAGACTATAGACAAACATTGTGCACAATAGCTCTATTCAGTTTCAACTCTAGAGTTCCCTCTCTCTTCTCTCTCTTTCTCTGAAAGCCCTAGCATTACCGCAATTATATTATATATTTAAGCTTGTCGGTCAACGCTGTTTAAATAGCCTTCTCTCTCCTGTAGGCTATACCCGACACTCTATCCCATTTTCTCCCCTCTCTATCTCTGTCTTGAAAGAGAACTATTGTGCTTGTCACATCAAAACTTTATCCCACTCTCTGGATTAATAAGAAGAAAATCTATCTTTGAACGACCAACTTTACAAATTCACACTCTGTTTTAGTTTCAGGTCCAAATCATCAGTTTCTATTACAAGACATTAGTCCCTAGGCAGAGTTTTAGTCGCCTCGCTGACCTTGCCCTAAGACTAGGGCCGGCCTTAAGGGAAGTTCACCTAGCCAGAGGTACTGAGTCATAAAGTCGTAGAATGCTTGAAAAGTGTAATATTCAAGTTTAGTATTTTTGTTCATTACTTTGTGCCTATCGCTTGCATTTATCAAAAAACTGACACGAGAGAAACTAAGAGGACTTCATTTCAGGAGAGTGAGAATGAAGTAGCCTCTACATCCGTTTCGCTGAAGTTCTCAGATTTTTGCAGCTGTCAAGGCTAGAAAACATTTTGAGTTTTTGGTGTCATGACATTATATCATCGATTAAAGTTCAACGCATGATGTTTCTCTAAATAACCGGCCTTTCTATTAAAATTCAAAACTTCTATGGGGATGGAACGGTTGCCATCACTCGCCTGGGGCGCCAAAATACCTAGCTACACCATTGCAGCCTGCGATGTATTTACTGTTGCTCTGCCGGCGACGGCTAGAGCTGTCTATTTTCATAGAGAAAGACGCGCGTTACAAGTCAAGAAGTGTTGGACATTAGAGACTAAATGACTGCCGCACGATCTAACCGAGAACCAAGACAACCATGAAGTATGACGCACATCATCAACGCAGAGGTCGGTAAAAGCAGCGTGGGATTCAAAATGGATGACAGATTGCGATGTAAATAATGCAGTGCTAAACATGACAATCTAGTCGACTTCTTAGATGCCTACAACTTCTGTTTAACTGCAATCTACTGGGTAGTCTCAGGTTGCGTTGTGCGGAATTAATCTAAATAATGAATCCTAGTTAAGCCAATTTTCTTCATGACCTTCTCCTGACTTTGTCAGCGAAAGGTGGGCGCAGGTTCGGGCACCGATTAGCGAGGCAATTAAAGTTTAACGCATATTAAGCATGCGCAAGTGGGCATCCGGATATTTCCCCCGGTCGTTTCTCTCGAACATTACTTCCTAATTGTTTCTCATCTACTGCAATTTTCCTTGGTAATTTCCCTCGGACATATATCCGCCTTGTCATGCCCATGGCCCATAGCTACAAAACAAAAGCAGAAAATATTTGTTGCATTACCTGTTTTACTTATTTAGTAGGAAAACTGTATGAATTGAAGAGTGCATTTATTAGCAGTGAAAGATTAAGATACCAACGGACTCAACATTAAGGCGCTTCGTTGTAGGTTCTACATCGGTGCGACTGATGGGCATAAGCGGCGCTGCGTTGGGTTCAGCAACTGTTGTTGAAGATTTAACTAGTTTTTTATTAATTACATATTAGTTGATCTGCCACGTGAGTTTTACGATTATGCAGGGAACTTGTAAACTGTTCCATCTCTCACCTTAATTCTCGCCTTGCATTCCGTGAAGTCTCCTCCTTGACCATGTAGTTGCTCACACTCGTAACTTACAACCCTGTCTGCTAAGTTCTATCGTTAAACATAGCTGTAATGGTTATAAAGTGCTGTAGTCTTTCCATAAACACTGTCTACTGTCTTCATTCTAAGTGCGTATCTTGAGAGCATTAACCCATTGTGCACAGTAAACCCCCGGTTTAAGTTAACAATTCTTTTCCATGTTAACATGTTGACCCTGCACTGTATGACATAATCGTTGCGTTTTATTACAGGCATCGATAGCATCTGATCTAGTGCATAGCGTGTACTTCTGTCATTGCTAATACTAGTAAAATACAGCTTTTTATTACACATGCGTCCGAAGGGAACGACCAGAGGAATTGTTGTACATGTAGAATGACCCGAAAGAAAAGGTCCGGGGGATACTTATCCGGGGGAAAATGTCATGGGGAAATCCCTTAAACCCGCGGAACGCACAGACGTTATTAACAAACAGCCGAAAGAGGCCGACAGCTAAACTGTCCCGCAATGACAGTCAGGTATGGTTTCAGACTAAGACCCATTCTGCTGTTGCAGTAGAATAATACAGGTCCTTGTCGATGCGTGTTGAAACTCCTGAACACAGAACAAATGATTCATGGTTTCCTTAGAAATGCTGAGTCTGCGATAGGACCACCGGTTAAAGACCAAGAGAGGAAGCCAGCCTTACTCTTTCCAGGCCAGCGCTCATTGCTCAACAGGTTGACGGAAGCAGGTGCGTTCGCTCCATGGCATGCGGAAGCACCTTAGTCGGCCCACCGCAAAAGCCGATATATCAACTTAGGAGACTGTTGCGCGCTGAGTGTCAATTACGATCGGTGACGTAAGTTCTGGTGTAGGTATTATACGTATTCGTTGGATTAACTCAAGATCACAGTGAGAGCAATGCGCAAAGCGGGGATACAAACGAACTCAACATTAAGGCGCTTCGTTGCAGGTTCTACATCGGTGCAACTGATGGCCGTAAGCGGCGCTGCATTGAGTTCAGCGGCTGTTGTTGTTGCTTGCCTTTTAACACTTATAGAAATTCAGTGACTGTTAAACAGGCCGACCACCTATGTCTTTGTCTATCGTATAAGCTCATACGCCAGCTTTGTGGAAGCATTCTTAAAGCAGCTCAGGGATATTTCTAGTTTGAATTACGCCTGCATCTTCATGTTTAGTTTCAGGCGGAAACTGGTCGTCATTTCCGCTGTTGTCTGTCTTAGACTCTTTAGCGACAGACTTTTGGTACTTAGACTCTGGTGATCGGCGGTTTCTGTAGCGTCTTCGTGTTGATTCCTGGTGTGTTATAGGACACTGATTGGCTGGATTAGGTCTGGCTTATACGGATGGCGAGCGTGGCTTCCTGGCTGCCCTTTGCTCGCGCTTCGGCCATCGGTTGGGTCCCGATTTCCCGCCACCCAATGCCGGCCATGACTACCTCGCTCGGAAAGGTGCATTCAGACGTCAAACTGTGCATCAACGTCAGCGGTCGCCGGTTCGAAACCTGGCTTCACACGGTCGAGAAGTTTCCGGAAACGTTGCTTGGGTCGAAGGAGCGCGAGTTCTACATGGACGACGAGGCGCAGGAGATCTTCCTCGACCGCGATCCGGAGATCTTCCGCTACGTCCTCGGCTTCTACCGAACGGGAAGGCTCCACCTGCCGAAGCACTTATGCATCGCTGAGTTCAACGACGACCTCGCCTTCTACGGAATCCAGCCGGATGTGATCGGCGACTGCTGCAGCGAGGACTACCACGACCGGATGCGGGAGAACGCCGAGCGCATCAGCGACAACGACAAGGCGTTCGAGGAAGATGCTTCGAAAGCGCCTGTTGTTCGGTTAGAAAGCCTTAGGGAGCGGACGTGGAGGGCCTTCGAAAACCCTCACGCTAGCACCACTGCTCTTGTCTTCTACTACGTCACCGGATTCTTCATCGCCGTCTCTGTCGTGGCTAATATAGTCGAGACGGTGGACTGCGGCGTCGGCAGCGGTCCCGAGAGCTCGGTCGCTGGGTCGGATAAACCGTCGTCGGTTGCCTGCGGGGACAGGTACGACTATGCCTTCTTCTGCCTCGACACGGCCTGCGTGCTCATTTTCACGATCGAGTACTTTCTGCGCCTCGTCGCAGCTCCCAACCGACTTAAGTTCATGCTGAGCGTCATGAGTCTCATAGACGTCGTCGCCATCTTTCCCTATTACATCGGACTCGGCGTGACTGATAACAAGGACCTGAGCGGAGCTTTCGTTACGCTCAGGGTCTTCCGCGTCTTCCGCATATTCAAGTTCTCGCGTCATTCGCAGGGTCTCCGCATCCTCGGCTACACTCTGAGGAGCTGCGCCTCCGAGCTCGGCTTCCTGCTCTTCTCCCTCACGATGGCCATCATCATCTTCGCCACTGTCATGTACTACGCCGAGAAGAACGTCCCCGGAACGACTTTCACCAGCATACCGGAAGCGTTCTGGTACACCATCGTTACCATGACGACGCTCGGGTACGTGACACAGACGATGATCTTTTCTTGTTGCCAGACTAAGGCTGTTCTAGGGAGACGGTGGTATCTAACCCCTGAAATATTGGTTCCAATTCTTTTCAGGAAAATCTGTTTCCCCTTTCTGGACCGACGAGGGTTTTCTTACAGATGTTCATAGATATCTAGGTCCACGCCTTTGAAGGCTGTCGTTCGCAGAGGCGTTAAGTAGTTGTTGGAGCAATTAAGTTAAAGCAGAAAGTTTAGTTCATATTTGTAAAAAAAACAGTAAGGGAATATCAATTTAGCGTCAGTCTGATGTCACTGATCATTTATCACATTCTTGTATATTTCATTCTCATGAAGTTACAAAGAACAGCTGATGCTCGAATATTTGAATGTCTTTGCAATATGACACGTGCATTATATATGCATTACATATGATTTATGCTTCAACAACATCGTTCCATTTACTCTGTCGATATCCATGCATATGTATACACACATAGACGACGTATGCAAATATATAGCATATATATTATATAGGAATGTGTACACACACACACACACACACACACACACGCACACACACACACACATATATATATATAGAAGTCACTAAAATTCAATGCCACTCAGAAGTGCATATTCCTGAATATATTTGGCTAGCCTTATACTAATTGCACGATTTTGTTTTTAATGGAGTAATCATAGCAAAATCGTGTGAATTGTGGTGCATCTGTCCTCCCTGATGGATGGCCCACAACAACAGTCTCCCTTAATACATTGCAGGTGGCTCTCTGTGTCTTTTTCTCTGTCTTCCTCCGTTTCTTTCTCTATCTTTCCATTGCACCCACATTACATCTCTTTGCCCGTGCTTCACGATATCTTGTCGTACTTCATCGTATAATATATCTCCTACTTCTCATTCTCCTCCCTCCTCTTCCTCCTCCTCTTCCTCCTCCTCCTATAAATCACGAGCGGGCATCTTTGTTGTTTTCGACTGGCCATTGGTTACTTCGTACCTCTTGACCTCTTGATAAGGGCAACGGAAGCGGAAGTCGCCTGGCGACATCTGTCGGTCGACCGATCAATCATTCTTAATCCTTAAAACGCGCGTTGACTATACTTATTGAATGCGTCTCATTTGACAAGCAGCCGCCATTGACAGCTTTTGTGTTTGTGTCTTCGTCTGTCTCTGCCTTTCTTGCTCTGTTCTTCCTCTGTCTCTATGTCTGTCTATTTGCCTGTTTAATACCTCGATAATGAATGGCTCACCATCAACGTGCTGAGAATATAGGAACTGAGCAGACCATAAGTCAATCAGTCAGTCAATCAATAAGTTAGTAAGTCTTTTCGTGCAGTTGGTCAATGAATCATTAAAAAAGTCTCATTCGAAGAATGTGAGGTGGAAAACGTAGGAAAGAATCAGCCTGTCTAGTCTAATCTGATTTGATCTGATCTGAGCTGATAATTTTTATACTGGCTTTATTGTAATTCGTAAAGCATCAACGGATGGTCGCTTCCAAAAACATACTTCAAAACCACAACCTTGTGGACAAAACCATTCGAGATCAGTAAAGGGTTTTACAGCCCAGATCTGAATGACACCAGAGGACATACAGAACGAACAGGAACAGACAGCAAATTGTAGAGACTCGGACTGGCAACCAACAAAGCTTTAGCACTCAGAACCGTAATTTTTTGTCCGTTCTTCCGTTAAGTAGTTAGTTCGTTCGTTCGTTCATTCATTCACTCATTCAGAAATAGAAGAAGAAAATGGAGAAGAATTAGAGCATCCCTTTGAGCTAATCCTGAGAAGCAATCATGGGTATAAAGTGTTAGTCACTTCGTTTTCTTAGCCTCAGCTTATGGTGGCCAATACGTTTTCTTCGCCGTCGGATTTTCCCATTGAAAGTGTGTGGTCAGTGTACTGAGTTTGCAAGGGGGGGGGAAAGTAAATCAGCTATTTAGAAGGTTTTTCTGCCCAAAGGGGAATTTGTTTTGGACTTCTGTTGTGGAATTCCAGCACTCTAAGCACTGGGCTTTGGTTCCTCTCGTTATTTGCTTAAACAAGTTTTCGTTTGTTCGTTTGCTTTACTCGTTCATTCAGTTTTTCACTGATGCATTCGTCTTGCCATCCAGTACCTCATTCAAATTGAATGCTATTCGTGAAAATCCTGAGCTTCAAAGCGAATGACTGATCTCCAGTTAACGTTTCAGTCGACTACAGACAGCTTTAGAAACTGCGCGTCTTCTTCCGGGAAGAAACTCGCGTCTGAATTATTGCATCGTCTGTTGAACGCAGATAATAGTTTCAGCGGGTGGCGACGCCTTTACGACGAAGCCAGACACCGATACAGTCCTACTCCCTATGAATATTTTATAGAGCGCCACAATAAGCAGATCAGTTACGTCGCAGCTCGGCGTCAGGTCCTAAATACCCAGCGACAGTTTCACGATGCGGCGACATCATAGTTAGCTTCAAAACGTCCAGGTCTTTTTGTAGCTCCATAAGAAACGACTTGCCTTGCATGCAGCTTACTTTTTTCTTCATCTTTCGAAACCAAAGGACATTGAGCAGTGATTTTTCTGTAATGATATCAGGGTCATACTTATCGCATAGATTATTCTTCACTTGTGAATAATAAATATGTGTATTGTCTTAATAGTTTAGCCTGCGGTTCGAATCGTTCATTTTAAATTGTTGACTGGCTACAGGCGTTGGCCTACCTCAGGAATCAGATACACGTTATTGTTTCCGGTAATTACTGTTCTCGCTTCAGGTGCTGTGTAAGACGATAGTCGTTCGCCTTTTGTGTAGAGTTGCGATACATGCAACGGACGAAATATCAGCTTCTGCAGGCTTCGATGGGTTTGAGTATAAATCAACCGAAAGCCATGAGTAATTTCCCGCGAGTGGTGTTGATAACTTGCATGCACTTCTCTTCTCCCCACTGCCGACTCAGAGGAGCTTCTTTAGCTCCGAATACCTACTGCATGCAAACTTAGCCTCTGTATATACAATCAAACACACGCACGTAATAATGAAACACACAAACGCACGAAGAGAATGCACAAATAATCATACAAACAAACGAACATCTGACTTAAAGCATCTATTATAGTCAATGTAATTCTCATATAATATAGTTGTACATATTCTTACATACAGACCAACGAAACACGGGACAAAAAAGATGATTGCATACATATTCGAGTCATATAATTATAAGTACATGTTTATATGTATAGGTTCACTGTGAGTCTACTCTGTCATATCAACACCACAATGGGGCTGATACGGGTAGTTTATTTACCGTATCACGTAAAACGTTATTTTATAATAGATATTATGCCCACTGTATGTGAGTGGTCGGCCTACGTAGCGCCGAAACCCTACGGCTACGTAAGTCGGGCGCCTTGCAAATCAACAACACGATAGAATAAGTGGTAGCCCAGTGCTGTGATAAGTGCATTGCACTCGTGCAATAATAACTGAACCACGCTGGTTCAATGTCCGTGAGGTAAGATTTTTTGAACTACGTTTGTCCTGAATTGAACCTGGATACATCATAGCATATCGACGCTTCGTTGCTCAATGAGGAAAATGGTCAGGTGATGCTGCTGAGTTTGAGGCTGATGGTATATAATGGATCCTTGTTTGGTCCTTAATTGGTACTTTAATTATCAAATTAGAAGAATCGATTGGTACTTAAATTGTCAAGTTAGAAGAAATCGTAAAGTTTGCGTGACTCGCTGCTAACTGGTTGAAAGCTAGACTTGGCCAAGCAAAGCATGCAGGTTCGAGCTTCCCTAAATATCATCACAGGCCGGGTGGTTACCATGAACCAATCTTTAAAATTGTTTTACCACTATCATTTCCTACTTGTCTTTGGACAGTGCTGCTGTTCAACTGTAAGAAATTACAAATAATGTCTAAAATGTTCCAGAAACTAAATAAAACCTTCTTGTTGGTTTCTATCTTCCTACTGAAAATGAATTTTCTATATCACAGCATTGCAAAGTAAGTAAGTAAGTAAGTAATCTTCATTAACGCAAGACAAAGGCCCGCACTTTGTAAACAGCAATACATATAAAACAGTACAAAATCTGGTTTGACACAATTTCTGCAACACAGACACAAACAGACAAGTACAGCATACAGACCATCAAATGGTCCAGTCCATGTCCGTTTGACCACAAATGGTCCAGTCCATGTCCGTTTGACCACAAATGGTCCAGTCCATGTCCGTTTGACCACAAATGGTCCAGTCCATGTCCGTTTGACCACAAATGGTCCAGTCCATGTCCGTTTGACCACAAATGGTCCAGTCCATGTCCGTTTGAACACAAATGGTCCAGTCCATGTCCGTTTGACCACAAATGGTCCAGTCCATGTCCGTTTGACCACAAATGGTCCAGTCCATGTCCGTTTGACCACAAATGGTCCAGTCCATGTCCGTTTGGCTACATCTCTATCAGGTCGATCATACATCGTTAAATGTCGTGGCTTATCCTCTCTGACTCCATAGATATGTGGCGTTGCAAAAGGTTCTTGGTCCCTTAGTATGTCTCCTACATGCGGCACCTGTGCTTCATCTTATATCATCATTAAATCATCATGGTCATGCATTTGCAGATGACCTCCAAATATATTAATGTTATCTAGTTCATTCAGATGCTGTACTGTCATCATGATGTCTAAATCCATCTCTGCAGTCCACGACTGGATTTCTCAAAACCGACTTTTCTTAACATGAAAAAAACTGAAGTTCTCTGCTATGGCCCCCTGGTCTCTTCTGCGTAGCATTCCTATTTTCCTACAAGTTTAGAGATTCCACCACAGCTTCAAGTTCGTGACCTAGATGTGACTCTTGATTCCAGGTTCACATTGGAATCTCATGTTGTCAACATTAAGCGATTCTATTATTTTTACCTGAAGCAACTTCAACCTATTCATCAGTCTGTTACTCTTGATGCTGCCCATGCTCTTGTCCTTTCACCCGTCCTAGCACGCTTGGACTGTTGACTGTGTCCTTTTCCTCGTCACCTTTATAAATTATCAGCGAATAACTGGATCATGCATATTTATTTTTATTTATACGGAGCATTTATATAGCGCCCCTTCAAGAAAACTACTCAGAAGCGCTCCCAAACCAACCTCGGCGAAAAAGAACAGTCTTAAGAGAAGAATAGAAGCTAGAAGTAAAATCCCGGGGTAGAAGCCGTAGAGTAACAGGAAGTCCATTCCAGAGGGTTGGTATACATGGTTTCTAATCATTACAGCAAGCCTCTTTCTACAATGTAAATGTGATGTAAGTGAACACTCAGTGAAGTAAAGAGAAAATGCTAGTATCGTCAAGTATTCATTTCGGGAAAGTCACAAATCATATTTATATAAATGCTTTCTACAAATGACCATTTACTAAGATTCGCAGCTTCTTCTGGACAACCCGCAGTCCTTAATCTTTGGTCCTTCAAGAATAATCTAAAGTCAGCATTACTATGGCCCATCGTGCTGTGGATGTAGTTCAGAGAGTTCATATAAGAGCTACTAAGATTCCCAGCTTCTCTTCTATACAGCAAGAACGGTTTGCACTAACAAAATGTAAAGGAACTGATAACGAAAATTTGCGACATGTAGGCCTGATGTAAAAGGAGTCAGTATACTTTTAGATTTTCAGGAAAGTAAAACTGCTTAGTTAAATTTGCAAAATGTATAATGCAACGAATTAGATGATTTATAGAATTTCACTCCCATTTCATGCAAACTAACTTTTAAATACCTAATGGAGACTAAAACCAGCCAATGCATTTAAGCTTCTGTACATAGTTATTTTCTATGCCATTTATAAAGATCTTTCTGAGTGTATGACGCAACATAATCCTTTCTCGCAATGAGGATTCACTACACCCGAAGGCAAAGAAGAAACCAAATGTTGCAACATCGGTACACACACGATGTCAACCGCACAAGCTAAGAAAACGTTCAGACATAATATAGACATTTTGCATCTTCTTTCTGGCAAATTGCACTCTTTTTCTGCAATATTGGGATAAAGCTGCATGTTAAATATCCTTTGTACACTCATATTGGCTGCACTTTCCTCATTTATTCAGCTCTCAGCTTAAGAAAAATAGTTGGAGGCTATAATCAGCATAATGACGTGGATCAATTTAGATTGATTTAATAAGTGAACTAAGTGGGCGACATACACTTATCACATAGTTGATGAAGGGAGGAGCCTAATCAATTGTACTAATGTAATTTAAATTTTTAATTTACCTAACGTCCAGTCAAATTTCTACTTAGATGCCTTTCTAGCCCCGGTGAAATACATAATCCTTAGAGTTGAGGGAGAAGAATAGGTCTGACGTAATGAAACAGTGCAGACCAAGAGGAAGACCAATCCAGACAGGTTATGCCACGATTGTTTTGGCCAGTGGAACGGAGACACCGGCGGTTGAAAGACATAACACAAATGCCAACACAATGGCGTTTCCAGTTCCACATGAAACTCAAATTTTCACAGTAATATCTGCAGCATTTGTTCTCACATTGTCTTGTCTTGTCTTGCTTTAGCCATTTTCGATCTGAAGTTGGGCCGCAACATGTACCGTCCGTCTCCAGATGTTTCTATCTTCACTTGCCCTTAGTAACTAACTTATACTTAATCCTGTCCCAGACCTTATGCCCGCAGTCCAGGCCGTTCATGGTCTTCCACGTGCTCGCATTCCAGATGTTGTAGCCTGCATTATTTCTTTGTCACATTAAACCAATGAAATTCACTTTATCGTTAGAAGTGATCGTTCAAGATTTAAAATTGCACAGATACTGTAAGTATCATCTGGAAGTGTTAGCAATAATAAATACTATTATCGATCCAAAGCAGAAATAATCCTTTCGGAAATGATAAATTAAGTAACAAAATATACCTGCTATTGTCGTTATTGTTGATGTTCTAGTTTTTGCTGCTGCTGCTACCATACCACCGTACCATTATATTACAATGTTCAAGTGAACCAACAGGTACTATTGTATTACATTGTTCATTTGAACCAACAGGTACTATTGTATTACAATGTTCATTTGAACCAACAGGTATTATTGTATTACAATGTTCATGTGAACCAATAGGTACTATCGTGTTACAATGTTCATGTGAACCAACAAGTACTATTGGATTACAATGTTCATTTGAACCAACAGGTACTATTGTATTACATTGTTCATTTGAACCAACAGGTACTATTGTATTACAATGTTCATTTGAACCAACAGGTATTATTGTATTACAATGTTCATGTGAACCAATAGGTACTATCGTGTTACAATGTTCATGTGAACCAACAAGTACTATTGGATTACAATGTTCATTTGAACCAACAGGTACTATTGTATTACATTGTTCATTTGAACCAACAGGTACTATTGTATTACAATGTTCATTTGAACCAACAGGTACTATTGTATTACAATGTTCATGTGAACCAATAGGTACTATCGTGTTACAATGTTCATGTGAACCAACAAGTACTATTGGATTACAATGTTCATTTGAACCAACAGGTACTATTGTATTACATTGTTCATTTGAACCAACAGGTACTATTGTATTACAATGTTCATTTGAACCAACAGGTACTATTGTATTACAATGTTCATGTGAACCAATAGGTACTATCGTGTTACAATGTTCATGTGAACCAACAAGTACTATTGGATTACAATGTTCATGTGAACCAACAGGTACGGTGACATGGTGCCACATACAATACCTGGAAAGTTCTTGGGTGGCATGTGTTCGCTGAGTGGCGTCCTCGTCATAGCACTTCCGGTTCCGGTCATCGTCTCCAACTTCAGTCGAATCTACCAACAGAACCAGAGAAGCGACAAACGAAAATCACAGCAGGTAAACGATAATTTCACCCCAAACCACCCCACCACAACCCTACGACCGCTCCACCAGCACCACATAACCACTTTGCAAACACTCTACAGTTCACAACTGGACCATAACCACGCGACCACTACCACCTCCTCAAAACACCTCAATACCACTCCATAATCACTTCAACATCACCACACCACCATCCAATATACACCCACCACCTTTCCCTACAACAACCTCACCACCACGCACTCACGCCATGACCTCTAACACCACTGCTCCCAAAAGCATATATCTAGACACACATTTCAGATAAGGGGCCGTCCATAAATGACGTCACGCAATTTAGGACGATTTTTGACCCCCCCCCCGACCCCCCTCGTCACACGCCGTCAGAAAAAGTCATACCCCTCAAATATGACATCACAAAGCTCTGCACTCTCCCCCCCCCCCCCCCGAAAAAACCAGATGTCCAGAATGTTATATGCAAATTTTCTTATAATTATCAAATAAAGTAATTATAACTATAAAAATACTTGAAAGTATATAGTAGAACGAAGAAAAATGGAGGGAGTATAATTATTACAACCAATATGCATTCCAGAAAATGAAAAGCTCTGGTAGAATCATTACAGTTGTTAAAAATGTTTAATAACAATAACTCGAAACAATCCAAACTGTTTGATGTGATGATGTGACGTCACATTTCTTAAACACCCTCTCCCCTTCGTCACAAATCGTCACAGAAGTGTAACCCCCTCGCCCCTAGGTGCGTGATGTCATTTATGGACGGCCCCTAAAATTTGAGAAATTGGCCAATCAGAAAACACATAATTGTATTTAAAGATGAAGGCAAAACCGATGAAGTAGGTCTACTGATAATTTAATCTTAAGCTTAAATATCTTGTTTGCATTTCACGTAAGTACGTGAATATAAGTACGCTTTCTGATGTAGATCATATAAAACATTATATACTGTACGTATGCATATGGAATTGTATTTGAGTTATTTATAATATGCAAATATTTAGCAGTTATAATGCTTGGTTATTTGAAGATACGCACTGTGTTCATAACGAACCAAAACTAACTCTTATAAGATTGCATGTGTAAGCTATATAGTAACTGTCTCATGAACAAGACCCTTTGGGCCTATTAAAAGCATTATGGGCGCCGTGGGCAGTTGGTAAAACATCCCAGACTGCGTGAAGACATAAGTAACTGTTCTTAAGTATATGAGTGCAACAGGGCAACCAAACATACACCTTGGTCCGTTTCTGCTCATGCAAAATTTATGCTTTAGCAATTATTCATTGACTGCGCCACGGAAAACAATCAATAACAATTAAAGCTTAATTGGGCTGTTAAACAATAGCTTTTATCCGCATCGGACAATGGTCGACTGGCTACCTGTAGTTAGTTTCATAAAATGTTTGCGCTTTAACCGTGGTACTAATAATACATTGTATGTATATATCATTTAATAATATACAAAGTACTATAATAATATAGGCCTATTAATAATATTATGTATTATATATTTCATAAAAGTATCGTAAGTTTAATCCTGCAAGAAATTAAACTAATGTCGATGCATAACCTTTATTAAGCTATGTCTAAAGTTAGTTTTCATTGTTAATACTCTGCTGTTTCCTCTAACTGACCAAAGCCAGAAAGAAATTAAACCAGGGCTTAATTCCTATACTTTACGAAATACATTGTATGTATATGTAATATCAATATTAGGCAGGTTAAGCTGCATATTTATTGTCTGCCTCAAGTGGCAATGTCTTTTGGCTGCAACTGAAAAAGACAACAAGTGAAACAACTGGACAATCTTTCCTTGCGAAGTACATGGCTTGACAACGAATTGCCAATTTAAGATGACATATTTAGATTCAAATATCGGCAGCAGAGGTTAAAGGCAAATGGATTAGTGCTCTGCCAACGTGCCTCTCTTGTTAGATTACATTTTACTTTATAAATAATAACATTTTCGCAACTGAAAATTTTCATTTGTTCGTTTTTCATTTTAATTCAGCTTTTGAGCATAAACGTGTGCAATTGTGTGTTTAAAAACGTTTTCTTGCGCAGAGGGCGCGTTTGTTGAGAGATCAGTCGGCCAAGAAAACGGCAATAAAGAACTTTCTGGACACAAAACACAAAATCAACGACTACCTGCTTAGAAAAGACGATCAAGTTACAGACAAAAGACTTCTCGAGTCCAATTTTGCGACATCGAAAGGATTCTACGAATTACAACATCACCACCTCCTGCGATGTCTCGAAATGACAACGGTCAGTCGGTCGTTCATTTAATCAGTCAGTCGGTAGGTTAGTCGATAGGTCAGTTGGTCGGCCGATTTAATTTATAAATTATCTCGCAGGAACAACTAATTATGGAAAAAATTTCTATTCATTTGCTTACGTATATGTTTATCTATTATTATTATTGTAGTTATTATTATTATGTGTTATTATAGATGTTACATTTATTATATTTACTAATTACATTATACATATTATACATTATATAATGTATTACATCATATTAATTAATTAATGAGTCGATGGATAAATATTCGATTAAAGATTCGATTAACTCAATGGTTAAGGGAATTATCTAAATTTATGAACACTTTTTGTAGGGACGAGAATTTACGAATTTCTTGGAGGCCTCAGCATCTGCTGCTGCTGCTGCCGCTGCTTCTAAGGAGAGGACAATTGTAGAAATGAATCCACCGACATCATCATCTATAAAGGTCGAGACAAGAAATTGCGGATGCTGTTTACAGTGGATCAGACGCAAGAACTATAAGGTAAGAAACAGAAAAATCGAACCAGCTGCATGATCAACAGCCTTCAAGAAGACGAGCTCCTGGAGTTTTAGGAGGTTTCTGGCCACCAACAGTTTTTTTGTAAACAAATATGCATGATTCACTTATAATAAACTTAGTAATATGCCAATTAATGTTAATTGGTTTGTTACATTTAAGGCTTAGGGGAATCTAGAAATGCACGATGAGTAAAATTTATTCTTTATGTACAAAATTTACAATACTATTTACAATTTGAAGCAAAAGCCAAAGCCTCCATGGGGTAACAAATAAAGTCAAACATCTAAAAAACTTCAGCAATCGAGAACGTCAAAGATACCAAAAGGTCCCACGGACCAGCAACACTACACGATCCATATGGATCAACCACGAAACGACCTAACCCGGCCGAAGATAGCAAACGTTCTGCCTAACTCAGGCACGATGCCGCTAGAGCTCGTCATTTCTCGCGTCAAATGACCCCACTTACGTCTCTCCTCCATGTGGTAGAACGTCAAAGATACCCAAAGGTCCCACGGACCAGCAACACATGTAACAATGTACTATTTACTATTTAAAAGACTTCAAACATTATGGAATGCCACAAACGGGTGTCTCCAAGTCACGTATATTTGAATGTGGTTTGCACTTTTAAGACTCCAGTATGTAACAAGGAAATATACTCGGGAACGGATACAGCTCGTCAAGATCTAGCATGCCCTGAATTAGAATAGGAGTGTACGGTATAATTCCTAGCGATGTTTTAGAGCGGGATGTCCCTATGCTACAAGGCCAAGAGGTGTTTTTTTGTGAGGATGTACCTATATATAGAATCAAGCGATGTTTCGGAGTTTTGATACTCCTATGCTACAAGGTCTGTGTTTTAGCATGAACAAAACTGAAGCTTTCTGCTATATTCATCCGCCTAGCAGTCTTATTTCCCTTTAAGTTTTAAAGATTCTACCAATGCCTTCAGCTCATGACCTATGTGTAACTCTTGAGTAACTCTCCAGGCTGACACTGGAATCTCGTATTGCCAATATTATGCAATCGTGTTACTTTTGCACCTATTCGTCGGTCTCTTATTCTTTATGCTGCCCGTGCTCTTGTCCGTTTACATATTTTATTGCAATTCGATGATACTCTGTTTTCTTCCTCGCCGCCTTTATGACTCATTACAGTCGGTACTGTGTGCAGCTGTTTGCCTTGTTCTTCGGCTTCCTCCAAGTTCTCCAGTTACAGACTCAATGTCTTTAAAATTACACTGGTTATCTTTTGAAGCTCGGGTCCATTTTAAAGTTGCTGTCCTTGTATACTAGGAGCTTTATGGTCTAGCACCCAGCTACCTTGCTCGCTTATGTATTCTACTCACATTTAATTCTACCAGGACAAACTTAAGATGAGCTCCCTTTGGCCAACTGTTTGTCCCCAGTTACCAAAAAAGACGTGTGCTTTCCGTGCATTATTAGGCTGCTACGCGTTGGTCCTCATCAATGGAATTCACTACAACAGCGTTGAATGCATTTCTCTTGCTCTCTTATTGCGTTTCGCAAAAAGGATTGAAGATTTATCTCTTTTCAGCTACCCGCGATTTTTAGGTGAATTCATAAATTTGCGCCATATAAGTACCTGGGTAATAATAATAATAATAATAATAATAATAATAATAATAATAATAATAATAACAATAATAATAATAACAATAATAATAATAATAATAATAACAATAATAATAATAATAATAATAATAATTTTTCACTAGACGGAAGAGAATCCAACTTTCTGTTTTCGCGTCTTTCAATAATTATTCAACGCTTCAATACTATCGCTTTTCGTAGTGCCGTATCTCTGTCAGGTCCAGAGGAGACGTAGCCATTCCAGATGCTCAGAAATGTCTCCGGATAAATATTTTATAACCTGAGGGATCATATCTACTTCGGGTAAAAAAATAAAAAATTATAATATTAATCATGATCCTGATCGTAAATATTTTATCACTTAATCATGATGATCATGATGATACAGGGCCAACCTGTGATTCGTTGTGCGGATGTAGCTATGTATAAGGCCAAAGAGTGTTGGTGCCCCTATTCTTAAAGACTAAGACGATATTTTAGTGTCGATGCCCCTACGCTACTAGGTCAAGCGATGTGTGAGAGTGTTGATGCCTCTGTGTGATGCAAGGTCATGCCATGATTCAATACTTGTTACAAGGTCACACTGTTTTTCAAGGAGATGTTGACCCTTCGAGGCCAGGCAATGTTTCAGTGTGTTAATTCCCCTATACTACTGGGTCTCCGTATTTTCTCATGTGCGGATGCGCCTATATTTTTGGACTGACTACTACGGGTTTCCTGCAATCATTACTTGCGTGGATACCAGGCCTTGAAACCTGAGACGGATTTTTATGCGAGGTGATGGTAGCCATGCCTCGCCTAATCCTGTTTAATCGCCTGGTGTGGTAGCCTGGAATAGCAACCTGCCCTACACAGAGTTTCTCGTTATATTCGGGCCCGAAGAGCCATCAATCTTTCCTTTGACTCAAGTTTCAATTTCGCAAGCGTAATGGATTATCGACAGCGATCGCCTGCGTTTATAGACTTCGATCGAGACGTGTGTGTGCTCTGAAGACTTTATCGGCCATGGTCATAGCCTATTGTATCTCTCCATTTTCTTGTGCTTTTCAGTTTACGACCCATGACCAGCAACTCTCGGAGTAGTTTGTTTCGACCCTGAAGTACTTGAGGTGAACTGATGGCAAATCGGATGCTTCATTACTTCGGCGACAACACTTGACATTCGATTAAAGGCTGAGTGTATGTCTGCGCTTCAGTCAAACCTTCGAAATCCTAGACTTTTATAGCCTACCTGTCGTGGTGGTGTTGTGTCTCAGAATCACTGTTAAATGCGAGTAATCAAAGTACAACCAACAGATTTCATATTTATACATTATCAATCTACTCGATAAAGAGAATCGTGTATTATAAGCAATATGCAGCGCACTATACGTGTGACAAAATTAATCATGTTCAATCGATATTCTTAAAATCCTACAAAGTTAAAGAGAAAAACACGGCTATATAGGTCTAGCACATTATGTAGGCTTTACTTATTATGCAGGCCTAACTTACTAGATTATATAGGCCTACCTACTGTTTCCGGTGATATGCAGTGTTGGATGGCCATTAACAAGCAGCTTCTGAATCATTCTAAGACCAAATTCTTACTCTTTGACATAAATCAACAACTCCATAAAAATCTGACTGGCTGGCGTCTGTTCGGTTAAGTGGATTGACTGGCGATCGTTCCGAATGTGCATACAGTTTAGGAATAATTCCACCATGTCTCACTGAGAAGTGAGATGCTAATCTCTTCTAAAAGAGATCTGCACAAATTACAAACAGCTGAAAATTCTCTAGCCAGAGCTATAACGAAACCGCTTAAGTATCAGCATTTTAGACAAATATTGCATTCTTTACACTGGTTGCCCATCAAGCAAAGAATTCAGTTTAAAATCTGTTTTAAGGTTTATAAGGCACTGCATTAAAATCAGCCGACCTATCTCCTCTCCTTGCTCACCTCTCATGTTAGCAAATGTTGCACTCGATCAACGGATATTTTGACTTTTGCTGTGCCATGCACAAGGGCATTCACAGTGGTTGGTCCAACAAGTCTTTGAAATTCACTGCCTAATTCAATGCGTTCTGTCAGCTCTGTCGTGTTATTCAGAACTGAACTTTAAACTGCTTCCGCTTGCTTCAGCTTTCTTACCCACTGTAGGTTGTCTTCTGGTTTCTCTGACTTATTGGATTTCGACCTGACTTCTCTGATTATGACTATGACTGAGACGTTCACTTGAAGCCACCGTCGATTGATGCTTTATGCAATATTATAATGGCGCAATAAAAGCTCTCACAATAGATTAAATTAGACTACTCCAAACATATTATTCATATCTATTTGTAATATAATATACATATGTGTATGTGTGATACATTTATCTCGCATGCGCACAGCTTGTATGATCGGAAACCAAAGATTACTAGAGAAGAAATTGAATGAAACGTCGAAGCATTTAATTAGACTAATTGATTTATTAATGAGATGCTCATTGCAGCTTATTACAGTCGCAACGATCTCAATTGATGTTCTACAGAAATAACGCTCTGCAGCATCGTCGTCGTCGTCATCATCATCATCATCAGTGGCATGGGGCACGTGCTTGTGCTGTTATGCTCTTGTGTGATCTATGACAACGCTAAAGACATTCTTAGAAATTTTATTTCGAATATAATAAACCTTGTTTTAAATGTCGCCATGATTCATTCATACAACTTCATAATTATATGTTGATTTGTGTTGTTTTTAGGCGCCTCAGCGTACATTGGCGACGGAGGGCAAGTGCAACAATCACACGCAAGAAGTGACCTCTTACTTTTCTTAGCAAAGGCAATTTTCAACTATAAAACTGTTACACCTGATCGATAGCATAATATTCAACGCTTTGCTGCGTTGATTACTAATCGACACGTATTTCTGTTTCTAGCTTTAACACCGTACGTGACTCCGGAAAGTGGACCTTCTGCATTGTAAAATTTGTATGTCGCTACGCTTCACAATGTGGGCCTTTTTCAATTCTAATTTGCATCTGACATGATCTGACATTATCTCATGTCTAATGTCTAATCGAATCTATTGTATTCTATTCTGGACCATAGGGATGTGCAGTGCAGGACCTGTTCAGGCTTGCTATTTGGCTGGCTTAGCTCTTTCTGCACAGGCACACGTCCGCCACTGTCTTTGGGTCGAATCGATCCCGCTGGGCTGTAATTCCCTTTGGCCTGCCGCAGGACTCTTTTCCTGGTCCACTGTATACTGCTGATAATTACTGCAACTGTGCTGGCCTTCTGTGGTGTTCTGAGCCAGATCTGTGCTGACGACATCCGGGTTTATCTGCATCGTCCGTCGTCGAATGTTTCTTACTGCAGTGGCTGCAGTGCAGCAGACTGTGGCGGTGCTTGGGTCTTGGATGTCGTCAAACCGTCTGCTCTTCAAATGCATCCAAAACGCAGCTACATGGCTGGGTAAGAGGCTAATAGGCGGTCGCTGAGGAAGGTAGACTCACTGATCCTCGATGGTCTGATTTCCTCACTTTGTTTTCTCTGCTGCCGTGCGCAATCTTGGGGTTGTCTGTTGTTCTTGACCCGTAACTCACTAGCTCTGAGCATAAAAATATCGCATGTCGCGATTGCTTTATCAGCTGAGCCAGTTGCTGGTCATAGCTCGTTCGCTTTCATCCAGTGCTGCAATTACCCTTGTCCGTGCTTTATCAACAGCCGGATTGACTACTGTATTGCCTTCTAAGCGGGTCTGCCTTGATAATTGTGGTTCACTTTGTAATGTCGTGTAAGAACTCGTCTGATCCCTCACGGTTATGGGATATTTAAGTAATTTGTGCTCGTGCACCGAGACGCTTTGTCTACGCCAACGACTAGATGTGATAAAATAAAATAAACTAATAAACTCACTGATACTAATGTGTCTTGTCAAAGGATTTGCGATCAATAGAAAAACCTAAATTATTATGTTTTGTTTCAAGCAAGGATTCTCTTGTGTTATGCTACTTGATCTCAACTGTTTCGGTGACTTTTGTTAAACCGAAAACTGCTAAGTTGCTCTACTACAGAACTCGTTGCTATGCAACAAACGATATCGAAATACGTTACTGATATGTTTAAGCTATTTGTCTATACGTTTACCCGACAAATTCTGCGAAATACCTTTGAGACTTAAATTAAAATTCGCATATGCATATAAACCGCGCGCTATATGTTGTTGAATTCGATTTTACTTTGGTGAATATATATTACGAATACAATGGAAATATACACAAGACTAAATACACAAGACACGGAATCCTGACTTACTTAGTTCATATATAGCAAAATGGGAGAAATTATAAATTATACTGAGAACTCTAGGTCTGTCGGATTTTTATTAATTGCTTACTTGCCATCCACCTGGCCCTAGTTGTAGAATCATTTCTTCCAACTGCTCCTGTGCAATGTCTTTAGTCGTCTTCATATAATTATACACTGTAGGATGAAATGGGAACAATGCCTACCATGGACCTTCTATCCTAGTTTAGGGGTTAGAGGCATGGTCGTAATAGACCTCCTCGCTCCACCATTGGACGCCCGATTTCATATTTTGCACTGGCTTTCTAAACCCTGAGGGTAAGGGAGGCATAATTGTTTGTTTGAACTTATGTTTGAACTTGTTTGTTTGAACTTATGTTGCTTACGAGGGTGGCCATTTATTAACGGGAAGGCTTCTTCATATATAGATTTATATTATTTACCAATGAACATGGCATAGGCATGGGATGGGTCTCCTTGTTGGCATGCATTGTTGACATCCGTCCAGTCAACCTCATTTAGCAAATTCCGAAATTTACATTTGGCATTCTCATTAATTGCTCTTTTATTTGAGGTGGAGGTTTTGTCAGCTATTGGCCTTGCTAAGTTGCCTTTTAAAAGGATGGGCAAATGATCTGATATATCACTTACAATAATTGCAGAGTCAAAACAGTCTAAAGGTGTGTTGGTAAATATATTATCAATTAAGGTGGCGGAGTTTGGAGTAATTCTAATTGGCCTAGATATTGTTGGTAGGAAATGATAAGAGGTCAGTATGTTAAAGAAAGTACGGGTGGGTGGGTGAATATTAACCTTAAGTAAGTTAAGATTGAAGTCCCCAGCCAAGAAAATGTCATTATTCGCATGAGAAAAGTGGGATAATAAAAAGTCAAATTCCTGATTAAATACATCAAGGCTATCTCCAGGTGGCCGGTAGATAACTCCAATTGTTATGTCTTTCCCCATTTTCTGTTTTAATTTAATGAACATGCTTTCATATGAATTGTTATTTGTTGATAACCATTCAGGTTCTATTAGATGAAAAGCAGTAGGCCCTATCAGACTTAATAAAAAAAACCAACACCACCTCCTTTTCCATTACTCCTACATTTGCATAGAAATGTATATCCAGGTACAACTGTGGTTGCTGTATCCCTATCCAGCCATGTTTCTGTTACCGCCAGAATAGTTGCCTGGGTCTGAAGTAGCAGGATGCCTATGTCAGATAACTTATGGAGCAGACTTCTACAATTAAGACGCATAATAGAGAGTGACTGGTCTGATTGCTGAAAAGTAGTAATGACTTCTTCTGAACACATGTATCTGCTATTGCATGGTTTTACGGTGTTGTAGTAATTAACGTCGGGGTCTACATCAAGGTTAGTTAATACAGGAACTTTATCTGGGTATTCATCAATAGGATGGCGAACTAAATCATAATATGTATGTGGGAATGTAATAATACTGTATTTAAACACATGGGTTGCTGGTAAATTGTAAAACGTCACTAATGCCGCATTAGATTTTGCTATTAAATATTTAAAAAGTTCTTAAAAGGCCGTGTTTTGAATGTTTCAGTCAGCCATGACCTGAAGAGTTTAACTAATTTGAATATCTATCTAGTCCGCGCATGTCAGCAGCCTTGTCGGTTGTTCATTCGCTTACTTTGTCACTTTGACGGATTTTTCGTGTTAATGCGGAACCTGCTCGATAATATCTGACACGCTCGGACGTTTGCTGTTGCTAGGTTTTCGTGTCGGAATTAATCTTTTGTTTCCACCGCAGTTTTTGGCCATTTTGGACGATATTTTCTACACATATCATCTTGGTTTATGTCACTGCTTGAGGAGGATGGGCTTCCTGGTGTACGGTCGCGCTTCAAATCTACGTACTTATGTACGCCGTTTTAAGCGGTAGGCCTAATGGTCTCGGGGAAGGACGAGCGATGTGAGTGTTTGGAGTAACCTCGACCGTCAATCACGGGTGGCCAAACGACCTACCGACCGGCAGGTGACGAATTCCTGCTCCACTCGTACCTGGCGGTTCGATAGATATCCGGACGCTGCGACATTTACCACCAATGAGGGACTGCTAGGCGGTAGAGCTACGTGTACCGCGGATCCTAGTGTATGTCGTCACTCTACACCATCGACGCAACTTGTTTCACAAACTCTGAACATAGTGTCATCTGTCGACTATGTGTAGGAATCCGTTGGTTGAGCCCCACGTGTGTGCGTGAGTCCACTGGCGACTCTTCTAGTTATCTGTGCATTGTTTCGCCTGCTGACTTACTTCCTGTTCTTGATTACTTTTAGGCCTTGCATCTTTTGGGCTACCGTAGGCAGTGCTTTTGTACGTTACTTAAAAGGCGCTACATCTAGATAACTAACGTCATTTATGATGTTGCTTAACGCGCATGAGCAGGAACGTAGCCAGCCATGGGCTTACGGGGTCTGGACTCCTATGTCCAACACCAGCATTATGCGATTTGTACTTGAAGGAGAACTTCAACTTCTCGCCCAGTAGTTTAGATGAACGAAGATACACTTCCAAATACATTTCTCTCCTGTCCATATGCCTGTATATCTTCGTCATCGTCACATCACATACATTTAATAATAATTTCTCTTCTGCCATTAGATCTATAGGTCTTGTCTTCGCCTTCATTAGAAGGAGAGGAAAGGAGAAGAAAGAGAGAAAAAGAAAGGAAATGAGAGGAGAGGACATGAGAGGAGAGGAGAGGGGGAAAGAGGAGAGGATTGGAGAGGACAGGAGAGGAGAGACAGATACACATGCGGGAAGCTGAAGTAAGAGTGTAATTATTTCTTCTGAGGTATTTGGTACCAATAGTCTTGAGAGCACAGAGATGACAGCGGGGCGCTGCGTCTTGGTGTGTGTGTATGTGTGTGCGTGTTTTGTTTTATCATTGGCCGCTGTGCGTTCCACCCACTGCACTCTCAGTGCGCATGAACTCAGAGTAATGTAAAAATAATACAATTATTTACACAAATTTTATGCATATTGACACCTATATAGCGCACAGTGTAACATAAATTTTAGTATCATGCATGGTTGGAATTGATCTATATGTCAGGGTTTCAAAACCTCGATGTTTCCTAACCCTACATCTATCACAAATTCACTGAAAAATGACCAGGGTCGAAGCCATACGGTCGCTATAGAAAAACATGTACATTTACACTAGATACCGAACTATATTTTGCATCGTGTCTTAGGGACCAGTTATTAGTATTGAGCGAAAGATCTACGCAGCGAAAATCAAATTTCATGTAAGAAATCAGTGAGACATTATGACAGATTACTCTTAATTAAAAAACTTCATAATACGAGATGTTACAAAACTTCATAGTAAAAAATTTTAAATACGCGGTTATAAAATAAATACGAATAAGACTCATCCAAAACAAGAAATCTTCTTACATATCCAGTATTGTCTTAAGCAAAAAGTTTGAGTTCCAAACTTAACGCGAATTTCATACCGCATAACTTTAAGTGCTAGTTTATGATAAACGATTATTGTTCCGATTTTAATGAAAGTCTTCCACGTTTCTTCAAGTATTCCTAGCTGTAACTTCACTTTCGCCTTTTCGTCTTGAGGTATAGGCTTTTCATTCTGTACAAATAACAATCTGTGACGCTTGCAAGGTAAAGGTTCATGATAGGTTTATACAGTCGCAATCAACGAAGGCCAATTTGTAGTACTGTCTGATGCTTGTCCCAGTCGTCAGATGCGTCCATACGTTTGTGTTTTTCATCTGTTCAGCGGAGGGCATAGAGTAGCCAAGGACTGCGAAAATCTTGTGCCAAGCCTTTATTAGAAAGGAGACCTACAGGGAACATGTCGTGTAATGTTTTGAGCTAATAGGCAGGTGTGTTAGATATAATAATCTTGGAAGGATCGGGTGGTCAGTAATTCGAGTGCGCCACTTACATCTGAAGTGACCAAAAGCGTATAAATTATGTTGATTCTTCGCCATAGATAGCACCTAACGTATCTGTCACCACCTACGGATTCCAGATGGAGATGTGACTCTTGTACATTCAATGCTATTTCATGTTAAGTAGATTATATCAATGGAAGCATAGCATGATGCGTCACCACAATGTCTTACAGTGATACTGAGGTGTGAATGATATCAAAATGCTACAACATACCATAGGCCTAACAGAGGAGAGGCCAAATATAAACATTAATTTACTCGCAACTAGAAAGGTTTAATATAGCTACATAGTATTGTGGTAGAGTTCATTTCTACCGATTATAATAGAGAATTCTCTTCCAGTTCGCATTGTACAGTTTTCATCATTTGTCATTCAGCACTTGAATGTTCTTCGAATAACACTGGCCAACACATAATTTGTTGCCTCAAATGTTAGAACTGTTTCTGGGTATATTTGACCTGCTGATTCCAGAAAAGGCACCAGTTTTCTCCCAGCAGGTCTAGTTTTCGAGATATAGAACATTATGCCATATACCAGTCCTTGCCTCTGCTCGCCCATAAAACATAAGGCTATAGCTATAATTATGTAGTGCTCAATTTATTATGTGATACACTAAATAAACATAATAATACAAATACTTAAAAGAAAATGGTAGTACCTGAAACTGTACTTATATGATACCAAACAGAACAAGTTTGTTATAAAAATTTCAAGTCATTCGACACCGAAGAAGCTCCTTTTGTACGATTTCCGAGTGTGGCATCTGCCGGAACAATCGCGCATAATATTCCAGCAATAGTCTGCCATCATGTGTGCATCCCATCTTCCTTGATATCGATTTTCCATTGTTTTGATGTCTTGGTGAAATCTTTCACCTTGCTCTTCGCTGAAGTCACCAAGATTCTCTGGAAAGCGATCTAAGTGACTGTGGAGATAATGGACTTTAATTCTCATGTTGCAGCCAAGCTTGTTGAAATGAAGAAGCATATCCTCTACTAGTTGTGCATAATTGTCTGCCTTCTTGTTGCCAAGAACATTTTTAGTTACAAGAACAAAGGAAGACCAGGCACAAGATTCGATTTCATTCATTGATGGTATGAAAAGTGGGTCATTCATAAGTTGCCTGATCTGTGGACCATCGAAGATTCCAGCCTTCAATTTTTCCATTGTAATTCCTGGTAACTTGTGTACTATGTATTCGAAGCATGAACCTTCTTTATTCAAAGCCCTGACAAATTGTTTCATCAGGCCTAGCTTTATATGTAGTGGTGGCAGTATGATCCTATCTCGTGCCACCAAAGATTCCTTGATTACATTTTGAGCTCCAACCACCATGTCTTTCCTCGAAGGCCAATCTTTTCTTGTCCAATGTTCATGCTTGGCTCTACTGTCCCAAAGACACAAAAAGCAGGGATACTTTGTGTAGCCACTTTGTTGACCAAGGAGGAAATTTACCATCTTCAAGTCTACACAAATTACCCATTGATGTTCTTTGTATTTTATCTTTTCCAGTACTAAAGAGATGGCATTGTACTCTTCTTTCATCCTGGTGGAGTGACCGATTGGAATAGAACCAAATTTGTTGCCGTTATTTAAAAGCACACATTTCAGACTACATTTTGAACTGTCGATAAAAAGACGCCACTCATCTGGGCTGTAATCCGACAGACCAATTTTCTTCAATAAGTTGCTGATGTCATTACAGAATACTAGGTTGTTGTCTTCGGTAAAGAATGGCAGCAAATCCTTTTCTCTGTTTCTATAAATTGTAATTTTCGTTCCAGGCTGAAGTGCATTCTTTTCCTTTAGTCTGGACACAAGCAATTCAGAGGACTCTTTGGAAAGATTTAAGTCCCTGATCAGATCACTCAACTCTTTTTGGTCAAAACGTTCACTGTGTGAAGTTGATTGGAAATCACTGTCACTGCCCCCACTTTCTTCACTTTCGTCATCTTGTCCGATATTGGACATGCAAGTGTCATCGTCTGAGACCTGAGGTAGTTCGCGAAAAGGTGGAACTGGTACAATATCCGAATGCGGAACAGGTCTCCTGGCTGAAGGTATATCAGGGTAAGACAACTTGTGACGATTATTTCGATTGATGCCTATGATATTAACCATACAAAAGTAACAGTCGTCGAAGTGGTTTATCTGTTCCCTCCGAACCATCGGTACACCAAATTTCAGGCAGCTTCTCTTTCCAATTGTCCAGTGGCGCAATTGTTCAATACAAGTTTTGCATACTGTATGAGGAGCCCATTGCTTATCTTGATCTCCAAGTTTGACACCAAAATAACCTACATATGCTCTTTTTACAAACTCAGAAATCGGTTTCCTGTTTGCTTTTAGTGTGTATTCCCCACAAATGTAGCAGAATATGTCTGGATGGTTAATGCAGCTCCGTCTGGAAGTAGCCATAACCTTAAGGATGTTCGCATCTGAGGAATTAAATGACTAACCTAAAAAATAGTAAGAACATGTAGTTATTTAATGCTCACATTCACAGATTGTTCTTGCGACCAACTCTTAATATGCCCTAAGACGACTGCGGCTGCTCTAGCTTTCAGGAGGCGGTTTATATAGGCTATAAATGCTAACTTCAGCATAATCTATTTACATAGTTCGAAACCATGAAACGCTGTATAAGCACAAATAAATTCTAAATGAGGCCATGAATTTAGTGCTGAGTAAGCTGTAGGCTACGGAATAGTTATTTCGTTGAATCAGCAATATCTCAGCACGCGGCAAGATATGCTGATTTTACATTATAAGGATGTAGGCATTATATGAATCAGCAAGAATTATAATTAGCCATAAATAAAGCTTATTATGACATTTTAGTTTTGCCAAAGACATCGTTTAAAGAGTGGACTGGGTTTTCTTTACAAAATCGACGATATCTCAGAAACTAGACCTGATGCACTCAATCCAATGACATTTTCTGAATCAGCGCCCAAAATTACCCCAAGAACAGGTCTAAAACCGAAGGCAACAAGAAAAAATTTTTTTTCTGTTGGCCAGTGTAATTGTTTGACATAACGCGAGCGAGATTCTAGTTCAATTGTGGAGCGAGCCAGAAGCCTTAGTCTACGACAACCCTTACTCTAGTTTACCCGGTAGTATCGATAAACACTAGACTCTACTCCGGCTACATTTCTAACTGCGCTCTATCTCCAAATCTCTCTCCGAGATATTCAACTGATCGGTCTGGCCGCTGGACTCGGACTGACTTAGTATAGATTCTGTCTGAGGTTCTCTCGTCTGGCGATATTTGTCAAACCCCCATTGGTCAATAGTTACGGAGTTACTTCGGATAGTCTATTTGATTGGACGCTAGGAATCTCTTTGTCTGAAATCTCCAGCATGGTTTGTCTGTATACTTCTCTCAGACTGGTTCCATCTTGCTCTATTGGTCTCGGCGTGTCCGCTGGCTTGACTCCGTTTCGATCTCCATCTGTATCTCTACATGTTTGGCCTTTTGTATTCTTGCCTCTGTCTCTGGACAGCTCTCTGAGTGTGCTGGTGAGTCAGTTGTATGAAATTTAAGATTTCTTCTACCTGTCTGGACAAAGTAATAAATCAGACGCCCTACTGCCTACTCGCTGACCAGGCCGTTGATGTGAACCAGGTGTTGGTATTAGTTCTCTGCGATTAGCTGTCCCTTCATCCTAACCTCCAATAACTTCTATAGTGGTTAGACTTACTGTGCTGTGTTATATACTACAATAGCCTACTTAAATTAACTTGGCTATAGTATCGAGTTTTCCCTATCTGAAACCCTGCAAGAGATGATTAACACGTGAAGTAATGCGATGTTGTCGGTGCATGTAAGTGTAAGTGGTACACTAGAAATGCATGTTGTATCTTGTACCTCATTGTACTAACTGGATAATATTTTTTTTTGATTGACTCTCTTTATTGATCCCAAATTCAACATATCAAGTTACACATAAAAGTACAGTTTGCCAGGATACAAAAGGCAAACCCAGAAGGGACCAGAAGCGATATATAAAAAGCGATATGTCTCTTGTGGGCTTCCATACATTGGTCACCGGAGCAAGAAGTAAGAAAGTAAATAGCGCATGAATTCTTTCACAACCCAGTAAGTTCACCGGCTGAACGAGGAATTTTAGGCGTAGGAGTCGTAAAATTTTATGTTCTAGCCCATGTGTGAGGCGACCATTTCCCGGCATTTATGGCGCGCCTTTCAAGCCTGTCATAGGCAACAATCAGCATGTTCTTCAAGAGCAGCTGCTAGAAGCAGTAACGAAGGATGCATTACAGGTCTACATTATGAAGTGGAGCCATATGAATTTAAACTAGAATGACGCCTATTATGAATTTCTCAGAATGCAATATCTGAAACGGAACGACCTAGATACACGACTGAAAACATAGGCGTGGGTCTAAACTCTTGCTAAAGGGCATCTATGCTCACACCTGTCGCAATTATTTAGGCGCTATTCTCGCTAAATGGTTTGAGTCACAACAACACAATCATAAATTATTCCAGCTACCTAGGAACACTTTCATTGCATTGGTACAATAAAAATGCAAGTAATGTCACTTATCCTTAAAATTTGGCAATCGCTCCATAGCCATAACTGTTCCACCCCTCTGGAATAAACTTCCACAAAAATTACGACAGTTTTCTGATCCATCACTTCAACCCTTGCAATCTCTGCGCAGGTCTGCCCATAAGAACTGAAAGCACTCCTCTTCCGCGAATCCTATCCTGATTCCTCTTCTTCCCCTTATCTAATCTGCAGATCCAACTTCAAACACAACATACCGCAGTCGTGTGACTGACTGCCTGCCAACCTGCCTTACTCTTGGATCTTGACCTGGAAACTAATTCCACTTGCCTGTCGATTTTGTTTTGACTGAGCACCTGTGAATAAGCTGGTTCCCGCGACTTAGCTTTCGTTGGGAGCTGTAGAAATCACGAGTTTGCGAATACGATTACAAACGTTTGAGCCACGCCTATCCTGGAACCCCTCTCTATAGGACTCTGACCTGACACCGAAACGGACCCAGCGACTTAGCTCTTGCGGAAAATATAAACAGAATCTCGAGATTTCTAAAGCGCCCAGTTAAAAGCTAATTCATGCACACCATATATAAAAATTGATATAGCGCCGGAAAATAGACTCCCGTCTGAAGAAGCTTTTGTGTGGCGCTTCGATTTACATAAAAGAAGCTAGCCAAGGGATGGAGTCATTAAGAGTGGGGAGCACCTACCCAAGTCAAAGAGCCAGGTCCAGTTAAAGGGTTCGTGGCTGTGCCAGCCTGATGGCACAACGGCTTTTAATCAATCGAAGTAAATATAAATGTACATGATTTTCTATAGCGACCGTATGGCCAAGGCCCTGCTCATTTTTAATGAATTAATCGGGTGAGATCCTTCACCACCGCTGTCCTTATGAATGGGTGCCACGCTAGTTAAGGTCCCCCGTGTAGTCCTATGGACAGTGCTATCCCGGGATTAAAATCTCTGAAATATAGCTACTATCGGTATGCCAACCGGCATCCTCACACTCATAGGCGGTTTGACGTACCCTTTACCCAATGTAGCTAACCATGCCAGTAAAGCTGTGACGTCATCTTCGAGTAAGAAAAGACGATTCTCTCTCTCTCTCTCTCTCTCTCTCTCTCTCTCTCTCTCTCTCTCTCTCTATATATATATATATATATATATATATATATATATATATATATATATATATATATATATATATATATATATATATATATATATATATATATATATATATATATATATATATATATATATATATATATATATATATATATATATATATATATATATATATATATATATATATATATATATATATATATATATATATATATATATATATATATATATATATATATATATATATATATATATATATATATATATATATATATATATATATATATATATATATAGCCTTTCCGTATATCTTTCTTGAATATTTTGTCTAGCATCAAACGACATTAGCTTCTTTTCTACCTCTAAGAATGAAGTCTGTACTTTGTATAAATTAGGCAGTGGCCAAGTTCATTAAAGAGGGTAAAGCGGACCTGGTTTAGGCCTATACATGTACATGAGCCAGGTTCGAGTTTTGGAGTTCAGCGGAACAAAGCAGTACGTCGATAGAATGTCACTGGGTCCTACATCTTGCTATCTTTCGTTCTGCTGCTATCTTACAAGCATCAACACCGACCGTGGCAGCTCTGGGTCGGTATGAACCTGAGAGTGTCAGTCACTGTCAAGCCCCAGATCAAACTCTCGCCTGACTCCCAAGACTTTATACGCCATCTGGCTGGTAGGCAGCTAGTAGTAGTAGTAGAATATTACTACTACTATTACTATTACTGCTATTACTACTATATGCCCTGATTCCTACCAGTGTTCCTCTTGGCCCAAACACGTCTAAACCATTGAAAAATGAGCAAGATCGAGCTATACGATCACCATAGGAAAACGTGTACATTTACATTTTCATTTAACCCCTTCTGACCATGTTTTGCCTATTCTGCATATAAAATTTAAATTTTGATTTCAGTTTTACATCAATTAGCGATATGCCCAGTCACGAGTTAACCGATTCGGATATCGTTGCGCTGGCGGCTTGTGGAGATATGCATATGCCGCGCTTCCGCACATTAACCCAAGCCAATCGAGCCTTCTCATGTCTTGGCCCTTTCTCCTGGAACAGCCTCCCATTGCATTCGTGTACTGTTAAATTTAACTCTGTTCCGCAAACGTTCTCAAAGACAGCTTAAAGCGCATTATTTTAGATCAGTTAGTCAGACATGCATGCAGCTCCTTAGGAGGGGAGTACTTATAAAGCGCTATAGATATCAAGTGTCTTGATACATACATACATATATGCTCAAACATTGAGCTTGCTGATAGAAAACGGGATACAGCCTTCATTGCTTGGCCACTGCTTCCATCTGTCTCTACCCTTCCAGCATTGAACGCCCTTCCCTCTTCTCCCTCCATTACGCTGAGTCGGGACGCGATGCCTAGAAATCATCTGGCGTTACTGAGAGGCACACCTGGGCGTATAACTTATTTTACCCACTTATTTTGCGCGCAGTCAGCAAATCTGAATCTTAGGCTCGGATTAGAGTGTCTTAAACAACATATTTGTAATATGTTATTACACGTAGTATTATCTATTACTTACTTACTTACCTACCTGCGTACTTGTATGCCTAATATCCCATAGACACAATTGGGCCTACGTTGGACAAACTTAGGCCAACATTGGCCCTGCCTTATGCGGTCGTGTTGACTGGGACATGCACTATGCTAATTTTCATGAATGCTGATTCAAAAAGTTTTAATCCATTCAGTTGTCACATTTCGATGAAGGGTGATCACTGGCAGATGCGGCGAGGGACTAATCTGGTCATGGCCCCACATGCATCTTAGATTTGCCTTGGTCTGGACCCGCATCAAACCCGAACTTACCGGTACACATAGCTGTGTGTGGAGTCTGGACATAACTTCACGGGGCGGGGTGACTCCAGTAGCGGATTTAGCTATAGGCGTTGGAGGGGCGGTTCGCCCCAAGCGCCTCTCTTTGTTGTATGCTGGCCTGACCCGTACATGGTGGACTGTCAGAATGTGGGGCGCCTCTGAAATGCAAGCAAACCTGGAGCCGCTACTGGATGATTCCAGCTCAGTTCTACACCCAGAGCCACTAGTATCACTGCCACTTCTACTCTACGTAAAATGGCCGTTTTCTACCACATATGCCCACTTTATGAACTGGGCCGGCCGACCGGAAACGGGAACCCTGACGTTATTGATGAATACATCACGTCACTATGATTTTGACGTCATGCCAATGTATTTGCTATTTTCATTTTATTTATAATGTTCAATCATTTTGACATGGAAAATGCAGATTTAATTCTTGTTGTTTTCTACTTTTTGATCTTCAATTTTGCAGTGGTTGTAGCTGTTCTTGTATATCTAAGTTGTCGTCCAAGAGAAAGTAATACGCCATATACGCCATCAAGGTTCGGTCGGACCTTTGTGTGCCCCCGAGGCATTCACGACCCACGTCTTCCCTGTCCTTGCTAAAACAGATCTTCTTACCTGCGCTGCTACATCAGGTAATTCAGTTACACTTTGGTTGTTAGTTAAACATTTCTTTTTTGAAACTAAGCAGCCTTACATAATTTTCTAGTTGGATTGCTGGAGCGTAATGTGTCCCAGTCATGGTACGCTGCACGACTTTGACATGACTGGGACGTTCGCTCCCCACTTTTCGATAGCCTCCGCCACATCTGCTGACCCCACCCTCATCCATTTGCATTTGTCAACACGCCATATGTCCATCTACTGAGCGAGGAATCGTAGACTTATATGCTGAGGCCATGCAAATGAAGTCATTAACACTTTTTTCATACCCATTAAGCATCATTTGTAAAGTCAAAATGGCGGATCTTCATATAACGTGGCTTGCTGACAATAAGGAGGCGGGCCACCCCTGAATATGAAGGCCAGCATGATATAACAGGATGTATTGGCCAAATGTGAGTACAGAGGCCTCATCGTAAGCTAAATTGCAGAAAAGCATGAGTTCGGGCAGGATGTCACCAACAGCCGATAGCATTTGGTTTCGGTGAAGGCTGTTAAACGCATTTGAAAAATTAAGTTTAAGCAATACTTGATCTGACTGCTTGCTGTTAAGAACGCGTCTGGAGGCGTGCACATCCACCTCGCGGCTACCGGGTACACCAACACCGACCTGTTTGTGGCATAGGTATGCGACTCCCTTTAAGAGAGCAAACTGTTAGCGCATTTGGATGCTAGTGTGCGCCTCTAGTATGCTATTACTATTGGATGAAGACCACCAGATTTTTTCCTCAGCGCATAAAATGTGTTTCAGAATGTGGTTTCTGCTAGAAGTGACTTTTGATTGATGCCTTGTGCATCATGATCTAGATTAAAGATTTCCAGATTAGGTCCAAGTAGTTCTCTTGATTTTGCATTTCTGGATATTGACCTAGCACTGAAACTTGCCCAGTAACCAGGCTGATATGGATTGATTCATTAACACTTAACTAGCAAGCTGGTTTTCTTGAGATGCTGCATTTCACTTCATTTAATTTACAAATTTCAATCTATCACCAGTGAAGACCGTTTTGCTTAATGGTCGTTTAGTGCTGTCAGGTCAGTTGCATTGGTAATGAGTTGTTACATCTGTAGCTGTCATTAGATATGATCTCTAACTCATGGAAATGCTTTTCAGTAAGTTGATATGTTTTGCTATACTTAGGTTCTGACTTCAGAGTTCCAAGATTTTAATTGGACTTAAGCTGTGGAATGCATGTGTATGTATGATACATAGATATATGATGATTACACACATGTGATGCACTACTGTTGGCCTATAGCTGATCCATGCATGGTATTTTTAAATGTGTAAACATCAGGATATTTGTACAGCAACTTTTAAAAACCAATCAAATGCTAGCTATAATGTGGTTTTGAATGCAGGAGGGCCAGGTGCTGGAAAGGGCACACATTCTGAAAAGGTAGCAAAGCAGTTCAGTTTCGCTCATTTATCCACGGGCGATTTGCTTCAGGCTGACGTTGCTTCGAACACTGATCGAGGCCAACAAGTTAAGGAGATCATGGCAAAGGGAGACCTTGTACCATTGGTCAGTTCTTTTGTCATTGTGATCACCATCATCTTCATCAGCATCATGATCATTGTCATCATCTTCATTATCATATCATCATCAACCTCGCAGTCATCATAAGGCTTGTACTGTCATTAACAATTAGACATTTATTTCAGATGAGTGTATAATCAGTGCCAAAGATGCATCAGCAACAGATTAATGGCCATGACAAAGTCATACCCTTGGCTTTGCATTTTGCTTTGTCTTCATTATGTCGGCTACTTGAGCAATGTGCAAATGAGTACTTCATGTTGCTTGTGTTGCTTGTAGGAGATGGTGCTCGCTTTGTCGAAGGAAGGTGTGGCAGCAAGGGCAACATCAGCGGGTAAAGGGTTCTTTGTTGAGGGATATCCTAGAAACTTGGAGCTGGGCACACGATTTGAATCAGCATTGGCACCGGTGGAGTGTGTCATCTACTTACATGTATCTGATGAAACAATGAATCAGAGGCTGCGGAAGAGAGCAGAAACCAGTGGAAGAACTGATGACACTGAACAGGTCATAAAGTGGCGAATTGCCATGTTCCACTCGAAGAGTCAGCCGGTCATTGATCACTACATGAAGGAAAGCAAACTCCACCGAGTCAGTTTCATATCAACGGAATATCACTGGTCAGTTATATTAGAACTTTGTTATAATGCTCTCTATGAAGGCCATATCAAGGACCACCTTATAATGAGGCTGTGTTATGAGGAGGGCATTTTATAAAGCTTAATGAAATTTGGGATGTATGTGCCCAACTGTATTATATCAGAATTCATGTTATAACATTTGAAGAATGTTTCAGTAGGGTATGGTGTATTCTCAGTCGATTTATGTGGGAATAAATTATATTATTAATGCTGGTGAATGATTTGAATGAGCAAACAACTACTGAATGTGAATGGTTACTAAATAGATCAGTGTATTTAATTAATAGGTCTGTGATAGCTGAATGAGTAATTAAATGTAATACTGGCTGGTGAATGAATCTGTGATTGGAATGAAGTGTTGGTTTATGAGTTTAGTGCAGCTAGCCATAAGCTTCTTCATTCTATGCTGACTCTTATGGTTTGTCACCATTTTGAGCAGATCCTCTGATTATTACACTTTCACAATGCCAAGGAAAAAGATTGTTCTTAATGGCCATGCCTTTTCTGAATCTTGCCTTTTCTGAAGCTTGCCTTGGTGATCTCTTATATTTGACAGAAAACTTATTCAGACTGCACTTTCTCATTACGCTGTTTGTCTTCACAGACTACCCTTCTCATTGTCATTGCGACTTGCCCTGGATTTAGGCCTAAACAAATTTTACTTGGGACATACCACTGATTAATGTCTTGTGCATTATTACAGTGCCAGTGTAAAATTTCCCAAATTAGACTGGGGTAAAAATGATGAACAGGCAAAGGAATTTAATGGTTTGGGTTGGAAAGTGGGTAAGCAAATAAAAATAATCAGTCATTAAATGCCGACCACATGAATGGATTGATTAACGAGCAAGAGAACTAAAGCTTGACAGAAATATAGCTGTTATGTCATAAATTCATGTCTTTAAAATTTTGGTGTATGTATGTATGCATGAAGACACATTGTATATTGTCTTTTAAATACCTCTCAGAAGCACTGCACCTTTGGTTATCTAAATGATCTGAACAGATGTTTTAAGGTAGGTTGAAAATATAGGTTGCTAATTTTAAAATGTATTACTGAGATGAAAGACATTTTGGTAAAGATCCATGGGTCGAAACTGATACTTAACAAGGGTGTGAATGGTTTGCAACAGTCTGCATGCTGTATAAATTGATACTTGGATTTATGGGTTTATCTGAATTTTTGCGATGTTTTTATGGATTTTACTGTTTAAACTTCTGTTTAGATTGAGGCAGAAGGAAGCATTGAAGAGACCTTTGAGAAGGTGGTTGCTGTTCTCTCAAAGAAATAAGAGATGTGCTCTGAAACAACCCAATCACGTCAGTCAGAAGAAAACCAAACTCAGAAACTGCAAGCAATAAATTCCAATGATTCATCAGTTTTTTAAACCATATGCTGATGAATTACTATGAGTGCCTTTAATTATATGATTTGACTTAGCAACTACTTTCAGCAATTTTACTTCCCATTAACCTATACATATCATATGACAAGTCATTGAGATTCATCAATTCATACACGTTTTTACTATTGTGTTTTCGTATTGGTGACTATATAAATGTTTGGAACAAACAGACTGCAGTGCATAATAGGATACAAAATTATATAATAGATTTTTGTGGGTTTCACAGAAAACTGGACTTTGTCAGCACACTTAGAACCAAAAAACAAAGTACTGTTTGCTATAATGAAAGATGTATATGTCCACAGAATTGGAGAATGGATCTAGATCTTCTCAGGATATGTATGGCTCTGAACTAATAACATGTTTTAATTGCTCTTAATGAGAAGAAGATATTAAGAACCTGGCATAGAAACACTGATCAGCACATCTTATTAGCATGTCAAATTACAATTGCACCGTGAATTCTACTTGTCCAGTAACTGATTAACAATTTGTTTGAAATCAAAATCTCTTCTATTATGAGAAAACATTTTACAGTTCATGATCCTCCCTGATTTCAAACAATTTTAATTCTTCCCAAAAGCCAAATCCCTTCGTGACACCTTCATCAGTAAGAATAATAAACTTGCTTTCAACGACACAAAGTGACTTGTGCCAGTGAAAGCCCTGTACTTCATGAGAGTTTTATAAAACGATCAATGTATTTGTATCTTGAATCCATTAATAACTAACAGTGCCAATGTAATCAACAGCAACATAGAATGGCACTAAATTTGTAATACTGTAACTTGCTATCGACACTGTATATCCCGGATCAAATCCCTGGTCAGCATTGGCTCCAGATAGTCTGCCAGGAGTTGAATCCATGATTGTGTTCATAAACTGATACCAACATAACCAACGAGTATAGAAAAATAAACTTTTACCTTAGCAAAACAGAAATTAAATATAATAAAATGTTAAATAAGTATCAAATAATCATTCAAATCTGCCAGTAAGTAGGTATGGTCCTGCAAGACTACTGAAATATTTTGATAGAAAACACTTGCTGGATTAGATGAGAGACAGCAAACTGCAAAGTTCTGCACTATTTCAAAATCATAACTGAAGAATGAATTATCAGTGGCAGGAATTTATGCCATAATGGCCCCAAAAGCTGCACCAACATGAGGCATAATTTTGGAACTGGCTCAAAATAGGTGCACTGGACAACTTTGGCAGTATCCAAATCTCAGGGAGTTTTTATCTTGGCTTTGTTGTCGAGAGTACATAGTCCCTGAGAACACTTGCATAGCAATTTATTTGTCTCATTCCTGTTTTCTTTCATGGCAACACTGGTCTTATTTCACTGAAAAGGAATTACAATTATTGTCCAAACATCTAGGGTAAAATCCACCCAATCATCACTGTGATTTAATTAATCTTTCAGCATGCATGCAAGCAGACAGCCCAGCTGTGCAGCATCAGAACAGCCATCAGGGTCTAGAGGCTCCTCAAATGCCACAGTTTCTTTAATGGGAAGTCACCAGAGACTGCAAAGGTTGCTTCCATTTGGCTTCTCTCATATACTTTCAAAGTGTCTGTTTTTCAAGCTCACAAACTTCCATTTAAAATCATTTTGCATGCAAGTTCAGTTCTACTTGTAAATTTGAGCCTTCTTAAGATTAAAAGACATTTTTCATGAAATAGTGGATTTTTAAAATGGCAAATACTAGAAGCAACCCAACAGCTAATGTTCCGAGATTTTCTAAGCATGTCTTCCTCTGGACTGGTGACTCGGATAAAGCCCAACTTGTTGTATGCAGTCCTCAGCTGCAGAATCAGGTCAGTGGGGCAGCAATGACAAAGGGGTCTGCACAGATCTGAATGCTCGACCAGAATTGTCTGCAAGTTGCATGGTCAGCACAGACCTAACAGCATCATTGAAGGATGCCTGAAGACCATAGCTGGTGAGCAGTTCATACAAGTGAAATATTTCAAATGTAGCACTAATTGTCAATAGTCGACAGAGACTGTGCTCGGCTCCATGAGCATCATTCAGATACCAACAAATTCAATCTTCTTCTTGAACTCTGACATCATCCACAGTGACCATCAGAAGCATCTACAGTATCAGATAGACAGACAGTTCATTTGTTTGACTATGTCACTAAAACTGGAAGTCACCTCGCACAGCCTGTCACTTTGCATCACAGACTTGATCAAACCAAATTCAGGTTGACTGATCTACAGGACTTCTCGTTTGACAAATTGATCAGATGAACATATTTCTACTTTAGACAAAAGAACATTTTGTAAATGTGACTTGGCATAATATGATGGTGTTCCTTTGTAATTACATATCTCAGGGTTGAAATATTTACGATTTTCGGCTTAAATGGTGGTGTAACTTTGTATTCCTCGTGCTTCCCAGTCAATCTTCTAATGGAAAATGAATGAATCAGGATGGCTCGTTCACCGCCATAGGCTTTGAAGCAGCCGAGTCTCTTGGAAGGACTCTTTGTCATAAACTGCTCAAAATAAAAACAACAAAAATCAGTCGGACAGTACACCAAAAAAGGAAGTACCACTGGGGTTGGTATGGGAAAACAGGATACCAATGATCACCAAAACGAAAAGACAAACGAACTGGATTGGACACAAGCTTTGGGCAGGTTAAAATGAGAGTTGCCGTAGTTGAGCGCTCAATCTTTACTACTTAGCAACCACTGCACAGTTAACAACACAGACTTCTACAGTGCCATTAACAAATTGCACTAGACATCACTCAACAGCATACATGACAGTATATAACAGCAACAATCATGCATACTGTACTGGAGTGCCTCTGATGTTTCTACTGAAGTAGTGCTATATAAATCTGTGACTATCATTACAATTATATGTTCCAAATATACAAAATACAGACTTTAAGCTTTATGCTGAGCACAGAAAGAAGGAGATGAACAAGGTGAAAAAGTTTTACACAGTAACAGAAAAAAACAAGCTAAGAGTATTTAAATAAATTTTAAAAACAGGGACATACAGTTCCTTTCAATTCAAAGCAGAACTCCAAAACAACTATGTCAAATTAAAGTACCTGTAATGATGCCATGAATAAGAAAATGATCGAAATGGTCCTTGATGTTTTGCAACACCTATTTGGTATAATTTTTCTTCTCTTCTCTTGGGTTTCATGGATTTTCACTCATCTTCCACATGGATTAAGCCAAACAAACTTCAGCTTTCTCTCACACCACCTCCCATCAGCAAATCTTGAATAAGTTGACTTTTATAAGAAAATTAAATTTTATTATTTAACAATAAAAGTTTATATTTTCACCCTAATATCTTTGCATTATGCAGTGAAATGCAAGGGGCATTATGAAAAATAAAGATCAACTCAAAAATTTCTTATGGAAAACTAAAACACCTCTAGGTGTAATTTGTATTCAAGAAACCCTTTTCAGAGAAAAAAACAGAAATCCAATAATTGAAGGATATACTACGGTTAGAAAAGACAAAATTGGTAATACAGTTGGAGGAGGCATAATAATAATGGTCAAATTTGGTCTAAATTTTACTTTTAAAAATGCAACTGAAAATTCTGGAATTAAGACAAATACAGGGCCACTGTAAATTATTAATTTATATCATCACCATCATCATCATGATCCATGGGCCGAGAGCCCGTAGGCGCTCTCGGCCCATGTGTAGCCCATGTGTAGCCCAAGAAACAACCCAAATATACTCCACTGAAACTGAAATAAACAAGGAATCTTTTAAAACAATTTCCAAAACAAAATACCTATTGTAACGGGAGATTACATTTCCCAAATAAAATGTGGGGAAGCAGTATACATAATAAAAATGGTAACATTTTAGAAGAAATTTTAATTGAAAATAACTGTTTTAAATACAGGACAGGCCACACATGTCATTTCAAATCAATCTAACAATAATTCTGTCATTGATTTATCAATTGTAACACAAGATTTAGCCCTTACTTGTTACCACTATGTTGAAAACACCCCTTTTAGTTACTGTTAACAGGGTAAATGGGGAAATAGTTCTGGAAGACGAAAAGGGGAGGATGAACCTCCGGAAACTAGATAAAGCAAATTGGAAAAATTTTAAATCAGAAAGTAAATTTGTTATATCAGAAGCCCTGCTGGCTAAGGATATAAATCAAACTTTTACAAATTTAACTACTGAATTACATCTGTAGCAAATTCTTCAATTCCTGCTATAAGATACATTAAAAGCAAAAATATTGTCCCCTACCTTTTTGGAATGACAAGTGTGACAATGCAATATATGAAAGAAACAGGATCAGGAATAAAATGACTAAGTCAAAGGATCTAAGTGATTATATTGAATATAAGCGACTAAATGCTGTATCTAAAACAACTATTGCTATTGAGTCTAGAAAGAGCTGGGAAAACTACTGTGAAGAACTGACCAGCCAGTCAAAGTTGGGAGCCGTATGGAATATGGCCCAAAGAATGAATGGGACAGCTTCCAAAACTTCCATCCCCCACTCAAATATAAAAATATTGTGGCTGAAAGAAATTTAGAAAAAGCCAACCTCTTGGGTCAAATAAATGCAGATACCAGCAGTAGTGCTAATTACAAAAAGAATTTCTGAATCATTTACAAAATATGCAAAATCAAAATGAATCTGTACAAATTCCAAATTATGAAATAAAAGATAATGAATTAAATGCTTTAAAAACTGCTTTTAACCTAAGAGAATTAAAAGAGGCAACTGATAGCGCCAAAAAGAACAAGTCCCCAGTAGAAGATAGGATTCCACATGACCTTCTTAAGAATCTTCACAAATGTGCTTTAAAGGTCCTGTTGAAATTTTACAATAGAATCTGGACAAAAGGAACCCTTCCAACAAAATGTGTTGGCTATATTCAGTGACCTGGAGTCATGTACGGTCATCACCTGATGCAGACGGGAGAGCTGATGTACGTACGTTACTTCGCCAACTTCTTTCCCAATTTTCTCAATTATTTATTATCCCCCGACCACAAAAACACATTGCCCGCGTAGTTTCGAGTCCTGCATCAGATCCACCAAGTTTCCACGAAAAGATAAAAACTTTTGACAATCTCAAATTTTCGGAGTCAAATCTGGCAAGACATTTCGCCGTGTTTGGCAGTCGGCTCAAACAGCTTCACAGCCGGTCGGTGTATCGTGTTAACGTTAAACGTATCGCGTTAAAATCATGGATTACCTGTTCTCTGATGACGGTGGATGCTTTCCGTAAGCCGTAAGTCCATATCAGGTCTTATTTTCGATGAAATTTGTCGAAAACGTGAAAAACACCTGCAGCATAAAAATCACTTAAAACGGATTTTGCTAGTTTATGGACATTTCATTCCTCACCATCGCCATCTAGCGAATGCAATTGGATCATTCGAAGCTCTACAAGTGGACTTGTAATGAAACTGCGCTGCCACCTAGCGAATGTAAAGGGATGTTTCTTACGCCCGTTCAGCTTCTAATTTTATAAAAACTCGTTATTTTATGACAAGAATCAATCTAGGATGCTAGGTTGTCAAGCACAAATGTTTTTTTGAAGTGTTAAGAAATTTAATATGCCGTGATAATTTTTATTATTTATTTGTTAAAATATGTATATGGAAAATGGGAGTGTCAAGCCAGCTTAGCATTGTGTACGAAGTGTACATCAACATAGGTTACGAGACGTAATTATTGGTGTACAATGCGATAACAGACGACCCCAGGTGGTAAGCAGGCTAAGGGACTCTCGCACGTTTGCTCCGAGCATGCTCTGAGTATGTGCATAAATGTACGTACGAATGTATGCACGAATGTATGTATGTATATATGTATGTATGCTTGTATGCTTGTAAGTATCTGATGTTGTTCTTATTTTAGCTAAGAACTGATTCGCTGCTCGTATATATAAGACATTAGCCATCGATATATTATTGTGTTATAGGCTCCCGTAAATTAGCGGGACTTTGGCTCCTTTTGGGTAGACCTTTGCATCCAAATAAGTCTTTTTGTTACTTACATTTGCAATGTTTTATTCTGCTTTTGGCGCAACAAACAAACTTATGTAATATGTTATGTAATCTGTGTGTTTGCAATGTTTCGAACATGGTTGCAGTATGCATTTATGTACGCATATAACACGACACCTTTCACCCCAAACTAATAATACTCCTATTCCACAGATCCTGTACTGGTTTCCTCTTCTTCCTCTTGTTTATCTTATCGCTCCAATTCCAAACGCCTGCCTGTCTCTTGGATCTTGACATGAGTAGAGCCGTTTCTTATCCCTTCTGTCTAAATGTTTTATTTTGACTGAGCGCCTGTGAATAAGCTGGTACCCGCGACTAAGCTTTCGCTGGACGCTGTGGAATCGTAATCGTAATCGTAATTCCGAGATTTCTACAGCGCCCAACGAAAGCCGCGCCTCGGGGACCAGCCTATTCACAGGCGCTCAGTCAAAACAAAATCGATAGGCAAAAGGTTTGGTTCCAGGTCAAGATCCAAAAGTCAGACGGAGAGAGCGTGGCAGCTATGAAGGGTGGTGTTTGGGGTTGGAGAGCGTGTCTGTCTTCGTTTGTCTGTTTGTCAATTCAAGCCGCTGTGGAAAAATCGAGGACAATGGAACAATTAAGATGCGTTGGACCCTAAACCAAAACCAAAATGCAAGTCGAAACTCCGCAGCCCAGCTTACAGGCTTTGCTGTGGTTGGTCCATCGTTCTGAAATAGGTTGCCTAGCAACTCTCAAGATGGCCGATCTCTGCCTCTTTTGCATAAGCGCTTGAAAAACATTTTGTTCAATCGTGGTCTCGCCTTGTCAGTTTGGAAGCGCCTCTAAGGAGTTTCTCCAGGTGGCGCTATTTAAATATGTGATTACAATTACAATGAGGGGTCAGGAACTTCCTAGGGTGTTTGGAGCCAAACAATCTTCAGTTCATTACAAACTCTGTTAGCATTTTTTTAAATATACCAAAGGGGCCTATGATTTTTAGAGGAAGCACCAGAGGCCAAAGATTTAATTGGAGGACAGGACCCATTGCCCCTCCTGTAGAGCCACCGTCATCTAAATTTCAAAGATATCTGCCTGAAACAACATTTTTAAAAGGCCGTTGAAAAAAACAAGCTTTGTTCTCACAAGCAGTTCATTTAATCTCCCTTCAGGAATGATTTATGATCGATAACGTAACTCTTTTAATCTGTTTTTAACTGCTTTTAATCCACACTGGTTGTTAATTTTCCTTCACAGATAATTTTTATATTTTAATTTATGGCATCACTGTTTTTAATGATTTGATTTCAGTCCAGTTGTAACTAATAGTTTGCCTGTCTTAAAATGAGGATGGACTTGTATGGTAGCAAGTATAGTAGATGCCATGGGAATTGAAATCTATGTCATCCGTGGTAAATAGCGCCTTTCCACTCTTCGGTGCAATACTTCAATAAATTCGATCTTCCACCTTTCTGGTAACTTCAATAGCTTCTCCTCAGCTGAAGAATCATCCGCCCCATTTTTAAAACAATTACGACGCTCTTGCGTTACAATAATGCCCAAGTCATCAGTCGATGGTCGCTTCAAGTGGGAGAAGCCAGTTCGAATTCAGATAGGTCAGAGAAAACAGAAGCCAGGCTACGGTGGATAAGCAAGTTGAAACAGGTGAGTGTCTTAATATACATATACACATTCATGCTTACATGCATACCTACATAAGCACATACTTACATTCATATGCACATACATACATTTGTGCATACATACGTATGTACCTGCAAACATATGTACATACAAATGCATATTCAAGTGTGCATTCAAACATACATACGTAGGACCTACATATATTCCTACATATATGTATATATATATACACCTACATACATGCGTACATACCAACGTATACATGCATATGTACGTGTATTTACCAAGGATTTATATAGCGTCTTGTTGAACTTCTGCGAATGGCTAGAAGCGCACATGGATGCACCTCCATCTGCCCTGGCCCTGGAAGACGCGTTTGCGGACAATCACTGTAACCTTGGAAACAGTGAAGTCAAGGACAGACATTTCGACGAAGATCATATAGCAACGTCGATTGCCAGAAGCACAGGTGCCTGAGTCTCACCTATGACCCCGGTGTCATTTGTCGTCCTTATCTGCAATTACAGCAATGTCAAGATCGATAATAGCCAGCTATCATATAAAATTCTGATAAAGTAACCTATACCACGCAGAGCATCTGCGCGCTAGTTCGGCAAATATCCCTGCTGAAGAATCGCGTTGCCGCAAAAATCGCTGCTGAAGAAAATCATCTGTTGCTCCCTTTTCTCCCTCTTCCTCTCTCTTTCTTTCCTGTCCCACTCCCTGTCCTTCCTTTGTCCCTACCCTTCCTAATGTCTCCCACCCCTCCTCTATTCTACGCCCTCTTTTCATCCCCCTTCTGTTAGCTATGGGGAAAGTGTCCTCATATTAGTCGCCAGATAGCACCACTGCCGGAACGCAGACGCACGGACGCATGCATGTACACATCTGTAAGGAAACGCATCTCATTTACGCGCACCTCGGTCCATTTATGGAAATGGTAAATTTGCCTTAAGTGTGGAACAGAAAATTATCGCAACTGCCTGCAGGTTACGTACCTGTTAAGGGATTACAGTTTATCTGGTACAAGCCATATGAATTTTTCTTAATTCTAGTGCGGAACGACAACTATTCGATGTAAGCGTCTGCGTTCCGTTTAACAGAAATCTGACATTTCACGCAAAATAAATAGGGAAGGTCGCATAGACGACTCACACACAAAATTAACCTTACATAGCCTACATACATACACGTACATACAAGCACACACACATACTTGCGAATACATACATGCCTTAGCCTATGTATGTACAGTAATTAATTTGTGCAGAATTTCTTAATTAATAGCATAATATTTAATACTGGAAACCAAGTCATAAGTCTACATTCAAGAACGCTCTTGATCAGAAGGAAACCGAACTTTGTTTTTCAACGATTTTACTATTTATTTGCTACAGTCGAGTGCATATCGAGCGGCAACGCGTTTGTTCAATTAATGGTTTAGTTGAGGGTTCGACGTCGTTTGCGCACACCGTGCCGCTGTCACCAAGCAGTATAGATGTAATTTGGTATGCTACTGGCGTCAGCTGGGAAGTAAACGACAAGTCCTGCGATGCACTGGCCTCGTCGCTCCATAGCCATAGCTGCCCCACCCCTTTGGAATAAACTCCCGCCAGAATTGCGACAGTTGTCTGGTCAATCATACGAACTCACCAACACTTCACCTCTTTCAGTTTCTGCGCAGGTCTTTCACTCAAAACTGAAAACACTTCTTTTCCAGAAATCTTATCCTGATTCTTCCTCTTCCTCTTGTCTCTCTTCTCGCTTCAGTTTCAAACAGCATCCACCGTAGCCGTCCGACTGTCTGAGTGCCTGACTCCTGGATCTTGACCCTTTTGCCTATCGATTTTGTTTTGACTGAGCGCCTGTGAATAAGCTGGTTCCCGCGACTTAGCTTTCGTTGAGCGCTGTAGAAATTTCGAGATTACGATTACGATTACGATTAAACGACAAGTCCTGCGATGCACTGGCCTCGTGTGTTCGGGACCTTCGGATTCCTCCATTGCCGGCTCAAGGGCCTAGAAAGGAAAGCAAATGAGCGCCTCCCCTACGCCTCACTTGTTGGATATGGGATACTTAATGTACAGTGGTTGGCCTGCAGTGTTTGAAGAGATGTACGTGTCTTTATAGGCCTAGCCTAATAGAACCTCCCAAAGGCGCTGTATAAGTTTGTTAAACATGTTTTTTACGTGATGGTCTAATCTATCTAATCCAACGGCTTCCACAGCGCCGTCATCATATTTCCTCTATCGGAAGTTTTACTAAGTTCCCAGAAAGCCCCTTCTGAAATTTCACCTAATTGTTTTATGATTATGCCCTGATGCCACTAGTCAGAGTTGAAATGGCATAAACTGATCATTTAATGACAAAACATAAAACTTTTTATCCAAAAATCCATTTCAACCTTTGAATTTAGCACTTAAAACCAACATATGGCAACAAAGTTTTAAAAGCACATGACATTTATTAAAAATGGTCCTTATTAAAATTGTTTGTTCCTGTGACTACAGAGACAGATATGATACGGCATTTCCAATGCTTCCTAAACTTTTTGTGAATAAAGCATTAAACCACCTCTTGACTGTGGACACAAAGTCAGGTTAATAGACATACAAGAAGAGATACTTGTTAAACATATGACAAAACCCGCTTTTCAAAAATTCTATACATTTTTTTAAACACCTTTCTCGGTACATTTGCTAGTTTTTGAAGATGTTTGGTGACATATGGTTTCATTGAATCAGGGATATAAATCGAGTTTTCTGAAGTCGAAAACAGAATTTCACAGCAGCACAAGAACAGAGTTAAGAGCATTAATTGATATGACGTCATGTTTGCGTTTCGGCGTGTTGTTGCCGACCCGTTTGTATTTGAATTTTCATCGGATTTTCGTCAACTTCGGGCGTTTTTTGCGTTTTCTGTTGGATTATACCTACGCTATCTAACTTGTGGATTACTACGGCTTGTTTGTTCTTGGGTTAACGAGCGTGTTATCTTAATTTTGTTTGAATTAAGTTGACAAGATGGCCGCTTCTTCCCCACCCCCCTCCGACTCGTGTGTACACTTCCGCTGAGCTACGTACCTACAATCAACCCGCTCTCACCATTCGACGTTCCTTACGTAAGACTCTATTCAAGCTTCATCTATAGCGACCGGCATCTTCACGGCCTGGATTATCATCTCCCTCCTGCCAATCTCAGCCTACACCGTTGGACTCTGCTCCGTCGCCTACCTCTCGGCTGCCCTCAGACCTGGGTGGCAGTGATGGACTTAGACTTGGGACACTGAACGCTCGGTCACTGGGAAATAAGTTTATGGAGATCGCCAACTCTATCTCTCAGCATAATCTGGATATTCTCGTCGTCACGGAGTCTTGGCACTCCTCTTCTTCTGCTGTTCCGGTTCGACGTGCTGCTCCTCCGGGCTACCTATTCCTCGATGCTCCTCGCCCGGTTGATCCCTCACGTGATTCGCATCCTCTTGCGCAAAATCATGGTGGCATTGTTGTATACCATCGAGAACATTTTCGGGTCAAAAAGATCCCTCTTCCTCTCCCTGTTTCCACGTTCGAAGCATTATGCCTCTCCTGCGCCACGACTCGTGGTCCAGTCACCGTTCTTGCCCTCTACCGGCCAGGCTCCTCTCCTGTTACGTCGACCTTCTACACCGAGTTCTCCTCGCTTCTGGAAGTCTTCGCCACCTTCAACTGCCAGCTAATCATAACCGGGGACCTGAACATTCACCTCGAGAACCCAGATCTTCCAGAGTCTGTCCGCTTCAACGATCTGCTTTTCCAATTTGGCTTCATTCAGCATGTCGCTGAATCTACTCATGTGCTGGGGGCTGGCTTGATGTCATTATCACCCGTGATGACTGTAACATCTCAGATGTTATAGTAGAACCTCCAGCTCTCTCAGACCATGGACTTCTTCTATACAAGGTTCCTTTTCTATGTACCCAGCCAACATACGCGCTTCGGCTTGTACGTGGTTGGAACAACTTGGACCGTGAGGCATTCCGTGCTGGTCTGAACAATAGTCCTCTCTGCGGAGACCTCTCCTCCCTCGCTGGTCGCTCGTCTGAAGAGCTCTTTGCTCTCTTTGACTCTTCAGTTCGCCTCCTCATCGATGACCTCCTTCCGCTTCGTCCGCAGCGGGCCCATCGGAGACCGTTAGCACCTTGGTTTGACCGATCCTGCCGTACTTTACGTCGTGATGTCAGGCGGCACGAGCGAAGGTATCGACGAACACGTGATCCTGCCGATCGTCTCGACTGGATCCACCATCTTCGCTTAATGCACCGGGAGTTTCGAGCCAAAGAAATGGCATACTGGGAGTCACTGATTGAGCGGGAGAGGAGCAATCCGCGTCGGCTCTGGTCTTCGCTCTCCGGTGTCCTCGGCCGTTCTACCGCTTCTAACTCTCCGGCCCAGCCTCCGTTCACAGCGAACGACTACCTCGACTACATGCGCGGGAAGATCAACTCGATCCGCCAATCCACTGATGGTTCTCCTCCTCCTTCCTTTCCTCCTACGTCATCTAGGCTTTCATGCTGGAAGTCTCTGCCTTTGGACGTCCTTCGTCGGCTCCTGCTGGAGTCACCTGCTAAGTCCTGTGAACTGGACTTATTACCACCATTTTTAATCAAGGATTTTATAGATGACTTAATTCCGTTCTTACACTTGCTATGTAATACCTCCCTGGGTCAGGGTTCAATCCCGGCTTCTCACAAACGTGCTGTAGTCTTTACCTCTCTCAAGCGCCAGGGACTTGACCCCAATGATATCTCTAACTACCGACCTATCTCTAACCTTTCCTTCTTCTCTAAGCTTCTTGAAAGATGTGTGTCCGTCCAACTGGTCGACTACCTTGACTCTAACTCCCTCATGCCTCCTCTTCAATCCGGATTTAGGAAGTTCCACTCTACTGAATCACTTATTACACGTCTCCTGGAGAGTAACATGTCCACGGTCAAAAGCTCCAAAGACTGACGTCTTTGGAGCTTTTGACCGTGGACATGTTACTCTTCTTGCCCTCTATGATGTTAGTGCTGCTTTTGACACTGTGGATCACTCTATCCTTTTGGAGCGTCTAGAAAAATCTTTTGGCATTACTGATACGGCCCTTCTTTGATTTCAGTCTTTCCTCTCAGACCGCTCTCATTCTGTTATCTTTGGGCCTACACGTTCCGCCTGGTCCCTTATACCTTTTGGCCTTCCTCAGGGTTCTGTTCTGGCCCCTCTCCTCTACATTCTGTACACTGCCGACCTGGCACGGGTTCTCCTTCCTATGGGTGTTGCTGTCCATCAGTATGCAGACGACACTCAGGCCTTCGTTCATGGCCCAGCGGAAGCGGCTTCCTCTCTGGTTGAGAGTATTCTTGACGCAACATCTGCCCTTGGTCTCTGGATGTCCTCTAATCGCCTCCGACTGAACTCTGCTAAGACCCAGTTCATCTGGCTTGGTGGTCGTGCTCAGCTGGCAAAGATTGATTCATCATCCTTACGCCAGAGGTTTCCGGACATTCTATTCTGTTCCAAAGTCCGTGATCTTGGGGTTGTTCTGGACCGGGAACTCTCCTCGACCGATCATGTTAACAGTGTCTCCCGCTCATGCATTTACCACCTTCGTCAGCTTCGTACCATCCGCCGCTCCCTCTCCTTTCATGCCGTTACTACTCTAATTCATGCCCTTATCTGCACTAGGGTGGACTTTGGTAACGCTATCTTTGCTTGACTCTCACTTGCCAATATTTCCAAGCTTCAATCTGTTCTCAATGCTTCTGCCCGTCTTATTGGAGGCGTTCCCAGGTATGGCCATATAACTTCCTTTATACGGGACACTACACTGGCTTCCAATTCAGCAGCGTATCCAGTTCAAGATCCTAACGCTTATGCGTAATTGTCTTGTTGGCTCTGCTCCATCATATCTTAGGGACTTCTGCATTTCGGTCTCCTTGGTTCCAGGCCGTAGCACTCTCCGGTCGGCCTCCTTTGGACTTCTGACTGTCCCTCGTATGCGCACTGCTACAGCGCAGTCTAGAAGCTTTGCCTATGTTGGACCCAATAGCTGGAATCGCCTTTCCCGAGAGCTTCGGCTAATATTCCTCAGTTTGTCTCTTCTGCAGTTTCGCAAGCGCCTGAAGTCTGTATTAATTGCCAGTGGTCTCACTGGTTCGGGTCGGGAGCGCTACTGATGAGTCTATTCTTGAAGTGGCCCTTTATAAATGTCAGATTACAATTACAATTACAATTAATCCTCTGGTTATGAGGCAACTCATTAAACGCAGAAAGGTCCAGATTCGTTTCCAAATCCCCCTCTGATTTTCAGGATGTTCTTGTGAAGACTGAAGAGGGATATGGCAGAAGTATTCTGCTAGATGAAGCCAATGAAATATTGAAGGGTTGCAGAGGGGATAGACTGAAGAGGGATATGGCAGAAGTATTCTGCTAGATGAAGCCAATGAAATATTGAAGGGTTGCAGAGGGGATAGACTGAAGAGGGATATGGCAGAAGTATTCTGCTAGATGAAGCCAATGAAATATTGAAGGGTTGCAGAGGGGATAGACTGAAGAGGGATATGGCAGAAGTATTCTGCTAGATGAAGCCAATGAAATATTGAAGGGTTGCAGAGGGGATAGACTGAAGAGGGATATGGCAGAAGTATTCTGCTAGATGAAGCCAATGAAATATTGAAGGGTTGCAGAGGGGATAGACTGAAGAGGGATATGGCAGAAGTATTCTGCTAGATGAAGCCAATGAAATATTGAAGGGTTGCAGAGGGGATAGACTGAAGAGGGATATGGCAGAAGTATTCTGCTAGATGAAGCCAATGAAATATTGAAGGGTTGCAGAGGGGATACACAATCCAGAATGCAACCACCATGCCCACAACCAGTATCTTTGCAGTCAAAGAATAAAAGAATGAGATGAAACACAATAAAATCTGTTTTAGCTTTGAAATGGAAAGCCAGTGGTTCGAGAAGTAGCATTTAATTCCATGAGCCCTTTCTCTGGGCTCAGAAGCTGTTTTGTTTGCAGACCTACATGGGTGGCTGCAGGACAGGCTCATGTACACTATAACTGGCTACAGGATCTTGTCCTGACGTCTTCAATGAGCTGCTCAAATCCATTTCTTCATCACTTGGACAAATCGTATCACCTTTATTTATTTTCCTGCATGTTCTTGAGTGACTGCAAGACCTGATGGATCCACCTGAGGTACCTAACAAGATAACACGGTTGGGTGGTGATACATAACACGTGGTTGGAATTTTAGTGCTCTTGGTTGGTGGCACATGCCTTGGAATGTATTCGGTGCAGTTGATTCTTTTAGCATCTGTTAAGCCCTCTGTGAATGTCAAGTCCTTATGTGTTTTGGTCTTTGGTTTGAATATTGGAATGCGAGATTGTTTGTTCATTTCAACTTTGGCAACACTTCGAACTGGAAATGACGTGTGTGCATAGGATTGCAACATGTTTTCTCTCAACTGATTTCCACTGAAGGCTAGTCTTGAGGACTGCTCCACTTTACCCCGCCCCTCTTGTCCACTTTTGCATACTCTGTAGTTCCAGATTTTTTCAATGATTCAAGTTCTGTGGCCTGACCTGAAGTGTAAGGTTTATGTGACAGTTTATTCTTGAGCGCTACAACATCTTCTGTGGGCTGGTATCTTGCAACTGTGTGTCCTGCCTGTGTTTCATCTGGTGCACGACAAATATTGGCCGATCTTGCTGAATTGTAATTGAAGATCGTTTTTTGTGTGAAATGAATTTTAAATTCTGGCTCATTTTTTCTCTAACACATCCAATGCTTGAAACAAGTACATAAAAAATGATGTAAACCTACTCAACTGTAAGCATAATGTATGTTCTATTGCTCTTGTTCAAAAGGAAACTGAATGTCAGCGTTTCAATAAGCATTTCACAGTTTATTTGCAAAGCGTTATCTGTTTTCTTCAGCAATTCTGAAAATAAGTAAATTCACAATTACAAGAATACAGTACAAAACAGGTAATGCAAGGTAACACACTTGTTTACATGGCTGTATAGAAATGCATCATAAGCATGGTCCTGAGGGTCAATGGATACTTTGGCTGAGGCAAAAATATGACTACTGAAATCCAACAACGTACATGCGATCAAATGCAAATGTTCCTAGGTAGAAATTTTATTCACTGCATAACTGTCGATTCTGATATTAGTAATTTTTACAATTATTTTAATAATATACTCCCTCATGGTTCTATTTTTAAGTGCGGTTATATTCCCAGTTATGGATTGATCATCCCTCTGGTTGATTAACCTTTATCTCCTTTTGCTTGGAAAATGATTTTGCTTAGGAGCAACCATCGACTGATGCCTTGACCATTACAAATGATGCTATAGAAGTTCTTATATTGTCTAACCAGTACTACCAGTAGCATATGTAAAATGTTTGCACTTACTGACCCCGTCGCGCGTACCGCCCAAGGACGGCCTGGGGCTTTGAGCCCAGTTTGCACGGTGACCCCGCCAATAACGTCTTCCTGTGTTACTGTAGGTTACAGTTACAGCGGAGAAGAATTACCCAATAAATAAGTTTTATGGGGACTCTAACCACTGTGCTGCCAAAGACTTATGAGAAATATGGCCATCAACAAAAAGAATCACTTTATCCTGCAGAGTAGGCTTCACATATCTTGAAAAATGCTGCAGCCATTTCAGAAATAAATCTGAAGTCACCCATCCATTTTCACTACATCAGCCAACAGTGCCTGGAGGCGCACCTCTGAGCAAGATATCCATCATCCGTTTTATGCGGAAAATCCACATCGGTGGCAAGTACTCACCAGCTGCACTGATAGCACAGATCACTGTCGTTGTTACGCCTTTTTCACCGCTAGTTATTTTTCCCACCTGGTTGAGACCACGCTTGGCCAAAATTTTTCCAGATCTATGAACAGCAGTAATACCCGTTTCATTGACGTTCCAGATGTGTTTTGCAGTGTACTGCTCCTTGACAAGCACCTCTTTATAGATCGTAAAAAATTGTCAACATTTGGCTTGTTGAAAGATATAGCACGATTCATGCTTTTATGTTCGGGATTCCTTATTTATATCTCACAATGACGTTTGAGAAAACCTGCCAACCAGTCTTTACCAGCTTTGTGACCTCCTATTCTAAAAGGATGAGGCAACTTATGTAGTTCTGAAATTTCATACGCAAGCTGGCGTAGGCTATTTCAGTAGTGGTGAACCCAAACATCATCTGCTGCATCTGCAAAACATGTCGGGAAAGAACATTCTCTAACTCTGCACCAAGAACACAGGCATAACGACCTAGATGTCCTGGCTTTGAAACAAGATTGCATAAATGTCTAGTAAGTGCTTTTCTTGGGATGCCGTACAATAACTCAGCCTCCCGCTTGCTTAGTTCTCCAGCTCTGAGTTTCTCCAGTGCTTCAGTCAATTTGTCCAAACCGTATTTTCCTCGATCAGATTTTCTCTTGTAGCACCTGACCATTTCTAACAGGAAAATACAATCACAACTAACTAATTATAGCCTACAACATGCCTATGATTAGGCCTACTAAGCTCACAGACGTTTCATTCTCGACAACATGCAATATTCTATTGCTGGGGTGTACAAGATGCCGCCGGGCGTTTTGCCCCTTTACTGGTGGTAACATTACAACACGAATCTCATTTATCCCCCACAGGTAAACCGAAAATTAGCCATAGCAAATACTCCCTATACAATGACTTTACACGCCAGATTTACGAGTTTATAAAAATGCCATTCTACAAACCTGCAGAAACTTCAGAACTGTTCATTGGTCGATACTGAATAACACTCAAAAACCAAATTTTAAGTATAAAAAAGGTATGCCGCCACTCACAACGCAATACAGGGTATGAATATGCATAAGGCCATCGCAGAAAATAATGCACTTGATTAAAACTGAATTAGAACACGAAACCATAATAATAACAGGGATGGGCGTCTGACCCTGCCTGAGCGTTTTGCCCCACAACCCCCCTATATACAGAAAAAATTCAAGTGATTCAGTCCAAACGTTATGCAAAAATATTAACACAGCTATGCAAGTCAGAATTAAATAAATTCTGGAAGAAATGGAATAATAAATTTTCTAAACGAAACCATATTCCAATTAATGTAAATGGTAAGATGAATGATCAAGATGTTGCAGAAACCTTTAACAGGAGCTTTGCACAGAATAGTTTTGACTCTTATGAGGATGGTGATGGGTTTATAAGGGTCTGGGATAGTCTTCATTCTAAATTTCTTTCTGAATATGATGCTATCAATAGTTTTAACATATTTAATATAGAAGATGTAGAAAAGAGCATTAATTCACTAAAAAAATGGTAAGGCCGGTGGCATGGATGGGTTAACCAAGGAACACATAATACATTGTCATCCAGCTATTATTGTTCACTTAAAGCTTTTGTTTAATATGATTTATATTCATGGTTTTGTTCCGGATGACTTTGGAATAGGGATAATGGTGCCCATTATTAAAGATAAATGTGGTGATATAACATCTTCTGACAATTATAGGCCTATTACTATTAGCCCTGTCTTATCCAAAGTGTTTGAATATTGTCTGTTATTTAAATTTGGAGACAAGTTAACATCTAGTGAGTTGCAATTTGGGTTCAAGAAACATTTAAGTTGTACACATGCTATATTTGCACTAAGACAAGTTGTTGATTTTTTTGTATCTCATGGGAGCAGTGTTTTTATGGCATCTCTTGATGCAAAGAAAGCTTTTGATTGGGTAAATCATGTCAAGTTATTAGAACTACTAATAAATAAAGGTTTACCTGCAAGATTGGTTAAACTTATTGCTGACTGGTATGGTAAAATTTTTGCGATGGTAAAATGGAATAATGCACTCTCGGCGCAAACGTCAATTAAAAGTGGAATTAGGCAGGGTGGCATTCTTTCTCCAGTCTTTTTCAATATTTACATGGATGTGGTTATCAATGCCTTGGAAGGGTTGGATATTGGCTGCCACATTGGATACACCTATGCTGGATGTTTCGCATATGCAGATGATATAATTTTACTGTCTGCCTCTGTGTGCCAACTTCAAGTTATGATTGATATATGCTTTCAGAAGGGTGCGGAGGTTGACATAATATTCAATGCTAGAAAATCCAACTTATTATGTGTAGGTCCATGTTGGAGTAGACAAGTAAGTAATCTAGTCATGGGCACGGACTCTGTGAAATGGGTGAGTGAGTTGAAATACCTGGGATTATACTTTATCTCTTATAAAAAATTTAAAATTGACATATCGGTTGCTATTAAACGGTTCTATGCTACTGCAAACGCCATATTTAGTCACTCGAGATTTGTATCTGAATGTGTAAAATTGAGTCTATTAGAAGCTTTTGTTTTACCAGTGTTAATCTATGCGTTAGAGGCTATAAACATATCAGCAGCTCAACTCCAACAGTTAAATGTATGTTGGAATAATATCTAGAGGAAGATTTTCAAGATGCATAAATGGGAATCAGTTAGAATTGTTCAGTACTTTATGGGACGTATGGATCTTATACATATCATGCATCTGCGAAAAATACATTTTTCTGCTAGGATTTCATTTGGAAGCTATGATAACAGTATTCTCAATACCTGCTGTACAGGAGATTATTATAATGATGAAATTTTGCATTTATGTCGTGACTATAACATTGAGATATCTATGTTGCATCATAGATTGGATGAATTTATGATGATTGATTTTGCTAAGGGCTGTACTTAAGCCCATTTAATTTTTCTTCCGTTTTTTCTTTCTTTTTTGATTATAGTTTGTTGTACTTTCTGTATTGTCTGCCTTCGTGGTGAATAAACGTATATATATATTAAGAAAATGGAAATGAACTAATGATATTTCAAAATGCAATTGCACACTAAGCAAGTCTCCAGAGTAGTTAACATTCAATCCAAATGATATGACAAAACATTAAAATAGGCAGAAAATGCAAAATAAGGATTATGACAAAACAATACTTCTTAGTCGAGTGATTCCTACGGTAAGCTGACTGATGACTGTTGAAATTACAGGAGCTGCTTACGTGAGGCAAGATACGAGTCTGGAAGACACGTTCCAAAATTTTTAGCAGTTTATGTACCTTTGAAATTGGCCAAATAATTATAAGGATCATACTGTTCAAGACCTTCCTTCTTCACCAGGCTGGAAACCGTCTGCTCCCGAAAGCAGAGTTCGACCGTACGCACGGAACGTACGCTATTTTTTCTGCTGAAATGCGTACCGTACGCGTACGCTATTTTTTGGCTAAATTACTAAATATCATACGCTAATTTTTCTGCATTACGTGTTAGCCGAAATATTTTTTTTATTATAGAATTAACAAAGAATAACAAAAATTAAAAATTAAAGAATGGAAAACGTTTTAAAACAATTCCGTGAACAATTGTGTATTTTTATTCCAATTTTCTAACAATAAACTAAGGTCATAAATTGATTAAATTCCAGCAGTGAGTTTTGAATTTTATCAAAAAATTCATCTTTATCACTATAATATCAAGCATTCCAGAATTTCAACTGGCACCTTGTCACATTTGGCTACGCCTGTTGCAGTTTCAATACCCATGTGTGCTCGGATACGATTACCACCACCCCAAAATACTTTCGAACAGTATATGCATTTCACTTGAAAGTTATTGGCGGTCTCTGAAAGAACAATGACGTGATCCCACTCTTTTCCTTTCATGCGGGGCATTTTTTATTTTCTGTAATGTAAACAATATTAAATAGAGAAAATCAATAGAATAAAATTCTTTTAGATGCTTATTAAGTTATTAGTTATAACACAAATCAAATAAAAAATATTTATAAATTACAAAAATTACATTAAATTATGATTACCACTTAAAATGATATACTATTATTATTATACATGATAAGATTGCATGATGCATCCGCGGAAGTTAAAACAACGACACCAAACTTCAACACTGGAGACACGAAACATAAATTGCCGCAACACCGCTAATTTTCAAGTGCCTTAACACATTGACTGCGGCCAACATCGTGTATTATTCCTCTACAAGGCGCAGCCTGCACTCGCCATGTGCGTTATTGCCACGCGGCAATACTAACCCATGCAAAAAAACTATGAATCCGTCAGCCTGTTTTATTTCTGTTGATAAAATAATCAAATTATACAAAATAAAACCAAAATAATAATTTACCTCTTCGCTGAAACGGAACTACAAATAAAAACTCTAAAGTGACGTAATAAAGACGAGAAAAAAACGACGAGAAAATGACGAGAAAAAAAATGTGACGTCACGAGAAGCAACTAATATTAAAGGCTGCTCATACGTACGGAATACGAACGTACCGTACGGCGTACGCTATTATTTTTAGTAAATTACGTACCGTACGCGTACGCTATCTTCTGCCCTAACGTACGGTCGAGCTTTGCCCGAAAGACAAATTCTAGACACGAACGATGAATGGAGTAAACACATCCGCACGCGATTTTAACAGGAACGATGGGAAAGCATCCATCGAAGAAGATTTTCCTGATAAGGCTGACAGTGGTTTGACGATTTCTGCAGCATCCACAGGTCTGAGGTTGTCGAAATGCGTGCAGACATGGTTCGTATCTAATGCAAGAGGGTCCATGGATGATCCGTACAGTTTCTTGGCGATCGACACTTTTACTTACTTGATCTTGTTTATGAAGACGTTTGAGAAAGTGTCACAGCGTTTCTGACATTCTTCAGTCGATAATATCTCAGACGGTACTGTAGAATGCAATCCTTAACTGCAGACCACTGTTGACGAGATCCGTAAGGGTTTTTCGATATGGTGTTACTGCAATGTTGTCGGCGTGATTCACTGATGAGTTTGTTGGCTTTCCGGCATGCTGACCAATACGCGCGAGGGACAAGTTCGTCGTCGGTAGCTTTGCATCGCGTTTATAGGCGTCTTTGAAGACGCCTGGAGACAGCCAGCAATTGATCTTCTTTCCTGGACACTTCGTGAGTTTTCTAAGTGGAGCCAACTGGTCCAGGATGTCGATGACAACGTCATCTATCTGACGAGCAATCAGATTAGCACCTAAGATAAAAGAATGTATGTCTTTTGTGGTGAGGTCTCATGTTGTGGCCAAAGAGGGTGATGGTTGGCTTGATCCAATTCGTTTGGCTGAGCTCACGGACATTTTTTCGATGAACATGTCTGAGAATCCAAATTTCAAGGACACTTTTTAAAAAAATTTCCATCCAAATTTGAGGAAAGAAAACCTTATAGACAGAGGGGTCGTGGATCATTAACCATCCTGAAAGAAACCTGGGTAGGGAATACAATTTCGCCTAATACCAGCAAGTACAAGAAAAGGTAAAAGGAGCAAATGCATTTGACCAAAGAGATTGCTGCAGAGCATGCAGAGAAGGCTCAGTTCCAATATGCTCATTATTATAATCTAAGGTCAAAGAATAAGAAGTTTAAAACAGGAGATCAGGTGGTGATTTTGCAGAAAGATCACATTGATAAGTTAGATGCAGGTTAGATTGAACCAGGAATCACTACGAAGAAGGTTTCATCGTACAGTTACGTAGTACATTTGCCAGATGAAAGTGAGAGAACCATGCATGCTAACTACTTGAGACAGTTTAACTTTGACACAACGAGAAAAAGAAACGTGTGAAAATTTATTTTATTGACTTATTTCTTAACTCTGACTTTGCAACTAGCTCGCGACAAGAACAACCAACAAAAACAGAGAAAACAGCAAAAACTACATAGTTTTACTAGCGTTCTACTATGAATTGGATACCCATTTGAAATAATCGCTGACTACGGTGATACGTTGCAGATCATTACGACATTTGCTCCTCCTGACGTTAGGGCATAATCACAGATTATAAATGAGGCTGTGCGCTTCATTTGAAAAAACTAACAACCTTGTAAGTCCTTAATCTCTTAGACAAAGTAACGTCACTGTCCTAACAGCATTCCCCCGTCTATTCCTCCACGTCGTCAGTCCATGTCCTGCTTTGTCTTCCTCTCTTCATTGATCCCTCTGTTTTCTCTATCACTATATCATACAAAACGCCGTTTCCTTTTCTTTTTATATTAGACCTCCGTCTTTCAAGGAAAAATATAACTTTTATATGTACAGTCTTTATGCCAAGCAGTTAACAATCAACTCGACGACAAACAACTGTCGACTAACTAAAGTCTATATACAAGCAGACATATTTACACATACACAAAACCCATAGTCCTTCGCCTGCATATTAACCACTGAACTCCCAACTTTCCGCGCCAATCACAGTCACAATTAATAATGCGGGCAGACCTATTCAAAATAATTCACCTACAGCAGTTATCACCAACTTCTCAATAGCATCATGAACTTAATTTTCACTTTAAAATTCGCACATTCACTGTTTTATTTGCTGCAACAGCTTTCTAAATAATAGTTTTATTTTAAAATTCCGACATTTTTTCTTACATTTCTAGTCGAGTTACAGTTTGAAAACCGCTGCGTGTAGCTAGAAAATCAGTGAACTCAAACTCGAAAATTTATACGAATGAGACATGACATATTTGATTTCGTTATCAATTCAACTAATGAGCGAAAAGAAAGCAAGCAAAGACAATCATGACCAAATAATTAAGTAGATGACCAGATAATCCAATCTAGTGACTTCTATAGCGCCGTTATCATAATGCCAAAGGCATCAATCGATGGTTGCTTCGTCAAAATCGCAGTCATAAATCATATACCATTTGAGAAGCCGGGTCGAATTCCAATGGGTCACAGAAACCAGAACCCAGGCTACGGTGGGTAAGCAAGATGAAAGAAATATGTCTTTAGCTTAGACCTGAAACCCATCACAGAACTAACCGAACGAATAGAACTTGGCAACGAATTCCAAAGCAAGTAACTAAAGCCCTTCTGTCTTATGAGAATCAGATAAGGCGAAAAGCTTTCCACTGATTGAACTAACCCTAATGGGCAGCCACAGGCATGAACGGTTAGCGACTTCATTTTTCTAACCATCCTCATATGATGGCGAGTGGTCAGTTCTCTACCTAGCCACCTAATCTTCCCACCAGCAGAGTACGGTCAATGTACTCATTTCATAACTGTGTTTGCTAGGGGAGCAATTGGAGCAGACATGTGGAAACATCTTTCAGCCCCGCGGGTATTTTAACCTCCGACCACTAGACAACTTTCTGTGAAGGCAATGCATAAACTGTTTATCACGTGACAGGATCTTACTAAAAACGGCCTCACAGTGTTGTCGAGACCTGAAAGATTGAGAGTAAATTCATTGATGTCCTCTTGCGATTAACTGTATCTGAACTGTGTTCAGTGAATGTGTCTGTCTTTCTTTGTCATTCAGCATATTATTGTATGTTGGATCATTTACTACATGGACAGGTAGCAGATGTTCTTCAAGACTGCTTAGACAGCTAATTGTACGAGCAATAATTTATAGCATTAGAACTAGAGAAAGTACAAGCGCACCCAGCTTCTATATTATGATACCGACATTTATATAAATAAAAAACTCTGATTTTCTTTCAGCTCCTACCAAACCTACTCTTAATATTCTAAGAAGTACGCTTATAAATATATCGCACTTAATTGTTGTAATAAATTAATTCAGATCGAAACGATAACTGGAGGAGTGAAGCTTTTGAAGAGTCTTCTCGAAGACAACTAGTTGTATATTTTATTGATTAGATGTGGAGTGGCGATCAGAGATATATTTACTGAAACAAATGAGATATAAAGGGCCCTTTAAAAGGAATGGCAGATGCGAGGTCAAGTGACGCCGTTTTATTTACTTGGTTTCTCCTGAGTAACTGGTACAGTCGACTACATGTATACAAGCATTCAGTCCCCCGATTCCAAAGTCTGTAAAGTCTTTTAACAAACCCCGGCAACCCAATATCTCTAAACCCACGCATTCATTAGCCTACTAACTTTGTTGTTGCCGAGTGCTAATCGTTAGGCAATCAATTTACCTACCGTTGCTTTGGCCCAGCCAACGATCGTCTTTTATACCTTGATTGCTTCCATTTTATCTCCTGGTCAATTACTTCTCTACCATATCTTATAATCAGTGCAATTCTGAGCACTCTTTAAAAATCCTGAATGATGATGTTCAACGCATTATTTTTCTAGTATTGTAAATTCTATTAATGTGGAAGTATAAAAAAGGAGATTGCACTAAACTATTCAGAAGTGACGGTGAGCCATAACTCAGGCAAAACTAGTATTATACTTGAGAATTATGTCGCACTTGCTATGTCATATTCTGTTGCTGGTTTTCTGACCGATCGAAATGTTGTGCTGATGAAGGCAACCGACTATGCGGTAGAATGCGGAGAAGACAAATGCTGCATTACAATGGCAAAATTGATGGCTGGAGTTACTGAAATAAAAATCAAACTGGAAGAACAAGTTTTAGAAAGTAAAGCAAACGTCGACAAAAAAATCAAAGATCTAAATGCAAAAGTAGACAACCAAGCAACAGAAATGACTGCAAAGTTCGACAAACAAGATACAGAAATTAATGCAAAACTGGACGTGCAAGCGAAGGATTGGGAAGAACTGAAGGAGAGATTGAATAGGACTGTTGCTTCGACTAAAGACATCGCGCAGTTAGAAAGACACTCAGCAGATCTCTTGAACCACGACAGACGTCTAAAGGCAAATGATGTATCGCAGAGAAATTAATGACATCTTGCGCAAAATAAGAGAATTGTAGTTTCGTTTGACTTCTATCAGCGCGCTTATTCACTTGTTCGTGTCACCAAACAGAAAAATTTGGTACCGACGTGATTTGACAAGTAAACGGTAAGTCCTGCCACATGTCCCGGAACAACCTTGGGATTTGTCCACATCCGGTGTCTTGATGTAGTCTCCTTTTCAAAATAGTCTCCATCGTGTTTAATAATGTTTCCTCTGATACCGTGTTTCAGAACAAAGTCTTCCTATTGAAACGGAATCTGTACATCTACGATACAAGACCGTCCCAGTTCGGTTATCATTCCGTTTGAATGAGGATTTAAATGATTTAATATACACATACAGTAATTTAAAAATGAAATCCTTATGCTTTGTTCGTTAAGCGGAATATGAAATAAATAGGCCAACTAGCATCACATTGCTTGATTTAACATCGTATACACAGTGTGCGGCACGGTTGGCTATCAGTGACGCGTTTGGTCAATGATTATGTGGTAGCGGGTTCGACTCCATATAATGACCCTGGGCAAGTTGTTTGCGCACACCGTGTCTCTGTCACCAAGCAGTATAATTTGGCACCGGTGTAAGTGTGAAGAAAGCAGCAAGTCCTGCGATGCACTGGCCCCGTGTCCAGGACCTTGGGATTTGTTCATTGCCAGCTTAAGGGTCTAAAGAAAGGGAAATGTGCACCTCCCCTACGCCTCACTTGTTGGATATGGGATACTTTACTTTATGCATAGTGGTTTTCCTGCAGTGTTTGAGGCATACAGTCATGGCCAAAAGTTTGCGACCGCACACTTTTTGACACATTTTTCAATGTTTTGATGAGGTTTTGGGTCTTCCTGATCTATTTTCTTAGTTATTGTGCTTCTTTTCTATAAGTATTGTGACAGCGGATTGCTGCCATGTTAAATAGTTTGAAAATAGTTGGAAAGTTCATATCTTGATCATTTTATCCCTGTTTACTGTCGTTTCCGGCAAGAAGCTGTATAAAGGTTGGTATTCCAGTATGCTAACCGTTTTACGGATTTTATTGCAATTTTAAAGTATTTAAACTACATCATTTGTGCTGTGTGAGCTATAATAGGTGGAATTTGAATTACTCTGCAATGTTAACACATATTAGCCAACTCTTTGTGAAAGAGATCCCCTGATTTCAACTGCTTTTGTGTGCATTGCAAAGGTGACCATGATTCGTGGAAGAGAGCTCACATCAGAAAAGCCGGCACAAATATTCATATTATACCAGCAGAAGATGCCCATTAGATAGATTGCTAAGAAGATGAAGGTGGCTCATTCAACTGTTGTTGCTATAGTGAAAAGGGTGACTGAACAATACAACTTCAAACCACGGCATCGCTGTGGAAGACTAAAGGTGACCACCATGTGGGTTGACATTGCGACTGTGAAGACTGCAAAGTTTTCACCCAAGGCATCTTCAAGTATGATCATATCCAGATTACCTGGGTCTCCAGACAAGAAACCCAGCAACACAACAATTTGAAGAAGACCATTTGATGCTGGTCTGCAGTCGTTTAATCCTGTATGAAAACCAAAGATGTAACCAAAGAATGTTAAGGATCGACTGACCTGTTGTCATTTGGACTTCTGACCTTCTGTCAGTGGACTTCTGACCAGTGGGAGCGCGTAAATATTTTGGATGAGAGCACTTTCACACAATTTTACGGTTTCTATAAGCATGTGATAATACCACCTAACCAAAGGCATAATCCCAAGTACGTCATACTGACAGTGAAGCCGGCACCGGTCATGGTGTGGGGAGCAATGTCGGTTGCTGGACGGGCTGGGCTGTGGATAACACTGGATCACAACGATTTTGCTACTGAAAGTAATGCATGTGCCTTATATTGATTCAAATGTGCTGATTCCAAATATGAAGTCAGAATCTGCCCAGCACGTCTAGATTTTAAGTTATGCATGCATTCAAGTAATGACGTAAGGACTCGTTTTCGGTTATGTCTGTACATTCTGTTGTATGTGTCTCCACGATTGCTGCCAGTGATACGTGCATGCCTGCAAGTGTCGCCTGAAATATTCCTAACAGCAATCCTGCAGCAGCCGCTAGACATGATTGGGCATGTCAGCGAGCTGACGTCAGCATAAATACCAGTTTATAAGGCGAGATTGCGTAGAACGAAGGTGAAGTTTTCTTATATAGCTGTAGCTAGTGTGTGAGATTTAATTTTGAAATGAATAGGCGAGGCTGTGTTAACCATCCAGACAATTTTTGCTATGTTTGTGGTAAATATACTCTTTGTGACCAGCGCAAGAAGTTAACTAAGAGAGTGATGATTGCTTACAAGTATTATTTTGGATGTCAAATCGGAGACCAGGATAAAAGTTGGGCACCTCATGTCTGCTGCACCGTGTGCTACTCTGGGCTTACACAGTGGCTGAATGGCAAAAGGAATTCAATGCCGTTTGCTGTGCCTATGGTGTGGCGCGAGCCAAGAAATCATAATGCAGACTGTTATTTCTGCATTACTAAAGTTGCTGGATTTTCAAAGAAAAATAAGTCTAAAATCGTTTATCCTGATTGCGAGTCCGCTCTAAAGCCCGTGCCGCATGATGAAGAGAATCCAGTACCACTTCCGCCTGCTGCGGGTGCTGATGAAACGGACAGTTCTGATGGTAATACAGAAGATGACGTTACTGTTTATGAATCCAGTGATCAAGATTTGGAAGAGGGTAGGCCGCATTTGATAAGGCAAGGTGAGTTAGATGATCTGGTGACCTATCTTTGTCAAAGGAGAAATCTGAAATGTTAGCCTCCAGACTAGGGGAGTGGAACTTGCTTCAAAAGGTACCACAACATCACACTTCCGTTATCGTCACAAACAGTTAGCTACATATTACAAACTGGAAAATGATATCTGTTTCTGTACTGACGTGAACGGTCTCATGCTGAATTTAGGTTGCGAATACGTTCCTGATCAGTGGAGGCTGTTCATAGATTCCAGCCAAGCGAGCTTGAAAGCTGTGTTGGTGCACAATGGTAATGAAAAGCCGTCTGTTCCTATAGCCCACGCTGTAGGCCTCAAAGAGACATATGATTCAATGAAACTCATTTTGAAAGTGATCAACTACTCAGACCACAAATGGAACATCTGTGCGGACCTCAAAGTGGTAGCACTTATTCTAGGCCTACAGCTGGGGTACACAAAACATATGTGCTTTTTGTGCTTGTGGAACAGTCGTGATGACAGCAACCATTACAAAGTGAAACTGTGGCCTCCTAGATCTGAGCACATTGTTGGTCGGCACAACGTGCACACGAACCATTGGCTGATCCATTGAAAGTGTACTTACCACCACTTCACATTAAACTGGGCCTCATGAGGAATTTCGTAGTGGCAATGGATCGTACTGGACAAGGCTTCCAGTATCTGAGAGATAAATTTGGAGCCGTCAAAACTGATGCTAAGCTGAAGGCTGGAATTTTTATTGGGCCAGAAATCCGCGAACTAATGCGTGATACTGTATTTAGAACCAAGCTCAACCCACTGGAATTTGCCGCTTGGGATGCATCTACGTTGGTGGTGCAAAACTTCCTTGGGAATCACCGAGCTGAGAACTATGCTGAACTCGTTAGCAACATGCTAACAGCATATAAGCAACTCGGCTGCCGGATGTCACTAAAAATACATTTCTTACATTCCCATCTGGATTTTTTCCCACCAAACTTGGGTGATGTAAGCGATGAGCATGGAGAGAGATTCCATCAAGACATCTCCACCTTTGAAGCAAGATATCAGGGCCACTGTAATTCCAACATGATGGGCGATTACTGCTGGTTTCTGCAGCGGACAACAGCGGCCACTCACAAGCGCAAGAGCAAGTGTCTAAAGCACTTTTGAACTCGTATAGAGTTAAGCTAGAGACAAAATTTCGAAATGTATGCTTTCATCTGAGTAACATACATATATTTATATTACATTTTAAAACATATTTTAATTTCAAGTTATAAAAGAATAACATTTTGTTTCTTGTTATGAATACTCTGAGTTTGCATAATTACACAGTTATAAGGAAATACTAGTTCTGTAAAGAGTTTGCATAATTATTAGCATGTATGCTGCATATCTTAAGATCCTGACGTGCTACACAAAATCTGACTTCAGATTTGGAATCAGCAGATTCGATTTAGTGTAGTACACATAACATATGCCTAGTAGCAGGCGAAAATTTTTTTCGTGTGATCCAGTGTAATGCACCACAATAAAAGGAACCGTGTATCTGAACATCCTCTAGGAGAAACTGCAGAACTTCATCAACATCCATGACATCAGCCACTTCTAACAGGACGGTGCACCATGTCGTGGTACAAAGGACGTCAAATCCTGGCTAAAGCAGAAGCTCATCTCACTGCTGGAGCCATGGTCTGGTAGCAGTCCAGACTTGAACATCATTGAGAATGTGTGGACGGTGATGAAGCAGAAGGTCTCTGTCCACAATCCAACTTCTGAGGCAGATTTGATCAATTGGATCTAGGCCGTTTAGTTGCGCGAGACAACACCTGAGTTCTGCAGAAAACTCGTCAACTTTATACTTTTACACACAGAAACTCTCATTACTGATAAACTATACCATTGTAAATATTCACTTTTGGTTCTAGTGGTATATGATGACATTAAACATTGAAAAGGCACTTCAGAAAGTGTAAATAATTTTTATTTTTAAAATTTTGCTTGTTTTTTCAGTGAATTTCTTCATTAAAATGTGCGGTCGCAAACTTTTGGCCATGACTGTAGTATAAATAGACCATAAATTTACAGTGAGTTTACTATTAATCAGCGCATGAAATTCAACTCGGTGATAGGCCTACATGTCAGTCAGTTAAGCAATCACATTAGGCATTCAGGTATGTAGTATTGTGGAATCGTTGATTGTTCTATCCTGTATATTATCATCATTTTCATTTCCATCATTTTCATGGAGTAGGCCTAGTTGTAGTCGCGCTCAGCTACACCATTCGCCGTACGATGCCTGAGGACCATTAAGGTAGAGGCCATTCAGGTTTGAATCGTGGCAAGCTTCGTACCACCAGACTTCACGATATCACTGAGCGCAGTTGTTTTGTCACTCTGCACATCATTATCGGCGTCTTTGGTGGTAAAATTCATGCCTTTATGCCTGGTTAAACTGTCCTCTAAGAGAGAAACAAAAACTTAGGAACAAAACGAATCATTTTACATATCGTTATTAATTTGAGAATTAGACATTTTCACGCATAGAAAACGAATATTCGTCCATACTTTTCAGTTAGTTTCAAGCTAAAATGTGCTCAAGAAAATTTCGGCAGCTGATCTTTTATTAGTTAACCTATTGTAAGCCAGAATTGATCAATCTTGGAATTAGAAACACTTTGCACATAGGCCTACTCCTAATTTTGTTATCTTACGCTCATACACGTACATATATATATATAATATATTTCGCACGATTTTTTCAAGACATACACCTGTAAGTGGTTTTTCCTGTTTATTTTGTGACGCCACTTGAAAAACAGATCTTTAGACCAACACCCTGTAGAATTTTAGACAGACAATAGCAAACCTCGTCGCCAGCCCAGCTCCTATGAAACGCTATTCGGTTTGTTTTACTGCCTGCCCTGTTTATCACTTTGCTCTCAGAATCAAACCTGGAACGTCTGCAAATCCCAGCATAATTAAATTCTACAATTGATACCTGATATGACTGTTGATCTTAATTCTATCGATTAATAACATTCATAAAAACACAATCTAATTAAATTCTACAATTGATACCTGATATGATTGTTGATCTTAATTCTACTGATTAATAACATTCATAAAAACACAATACAAAACAAATGCTAAAAATCAATAGATCCACTGCTTATTCTGTACCAATGGTTCGTCCTCTATCTTGGGATAGGTTAAAGAGACTAATCTCCTACTTCTTAAGTTTATATCAATATTCCTATAGAGACTAAAGTCAGTGCTGATTGGGCCTTAATGTTAACGTGAATCCTATCTCACATGTTGCTAATAATGTTAGCTTTGTTACTAATTTAATGGTCGTGTTATAAAATCAACGCTAACACTGGCAGCCGCCTATACTAACAGCTATTATTGCAACCAGGTTGAAACTGTATGTCATATGCATGTATGTGAATGTATGTCATATGCATGTATGTCAGACACACAGACAGACCAGACCGTTTCTGTCAGCGCTCTAGACAAATAAGTGTCTGTTGTTAAAAGATATTGCTTTGAAGGGTGTGCCTAGTGTTTCTCTAGGGCAGTCGAGAGGGTGAGACTGTTACAGTAGAGCGAATGATTCATAATAGTGAATGATTCATAAAATAGCGGACCACTGAAGAACCACTAATGACTGTGGTTCAAAGAAAGCCAATCACGCCATTCACTCAACCATCTCTCCAGTCCGCTCTACTGTAACAGTCTCACCCTCTCATCTGCCCTAGAGCAACACTAAATACACCCTTCAAAGCAATATCTGTTAACAACAGACACTCGTTTGTCTAGAGCGCTGACAGAAACTGTCTGGTAACCAAACTCAATCATTCAGTGTTGCGGGCTTTTCGGCAATGCAAAAGTATCGCGTTAATCGTCGCCACAATAACTGTCGGCAGTTTACCAGACAATTTATCTCCAATAGCGCTCTGACCACGACGAATATAGAATTGCTGTTAGCTGTATGAGGGGCTATCGTGTTCGAGTGGGGAAGTGCCAGGCAATGCAGGCAACCAAGTGCAAACACACAGACTCAACGGCCGCGAGAGATAAAGAAGAGCCTCAGTCCGATTGGCACAAACAAAGAAAGAAAACAAAGAATACGTTGGACCTATGCGACAGCTCCATCTCACTCGAATAGTTTACCTACCCTCCAAAGCTAGATTACTATAATATAATGTAACAAATGTAAATTACAACGACATTGGGCCTTTCCAAGAGGCGGTTTCAGCTTCTTAAGTTGGGGCTGAAGTGAAAGGGGAATATGATAGGTAGTTTGTCTCTGAGGAGTTTCTCCTGAAATGGCGCTATATAAATTTTAATTACAATTGTAATGAGTAAACAATTCGGAAAGACGTCAACACACCGAAGCTAAGGGGGGTATGCCTTCTCCCAACAACAAAACATCCTTCCCTGACTTCATGTCTCTGACCAATTGGTCTAAGGTCACCTGCACAGTCAGTTAACTATTGCCGTCATTAATAACGTTAAATGATGCAGCAGCTAGTTTCTCATTCTCTGTTCTTAGATTAATTAGCGAATGATGGCCCTAAGCAAAGGATTCGGCTGATTTGTGTTCGGAAGCAGAGAAGAAAGGACTTATGGGCAGAGCGAAATGAATGAAGAAAATGCATCGTAATGGAGGTGGAACAAGTTAATGCGAATCTTCTCCCCTTCCCCTAAACTAGCAACCTGCTAAGAAGACGTGGCTCGAGGAGTTTTTAAAGTTCGTGCAAAGTGACTGTTTTCTCAGAGGTAAGAACTTGTGTTGACTCTTGACCTGTGTTAAAAGCGAGCTCTAAGTAATCGGAATCCGACGCACGATGTATCATGATTGCATATAATATTCCCAACCCAATCATTTGGCTAATGTGTTACTTACTTATGCTTTGATTTCTTATGTTGATATATGGCATACTTCTCCGATACAGCCTTCGCAGATGTAGTGATTTACCCTATAGGATATTATTTGATATGCAGAATGCGTATAATTTTAGGGCACTTTGAGATGATGGTTTGCAGTTACGCATATGGTCGATTTTCCATCTACGCAAACCGAATTATCTTTAATTCCTGCAGATTTTATTGAACAGCTTCTGCATCTTCTATACAAAGCAGATGCCTGGTTTTTAAGCAGATTGGATATATGCAGGAATGTATGTATGTACGTGTGCATGTATGTATGCACATGTATGCATTTATGTATGTATATATATATATGTATGTGTGTATGTATGTGTGTATGTATGTATGTATGAATGTGTGTATGCACGTGTGTATTTGTACGTATGTACCTATCCATGTATGTACGTATGTGTATGTACGTAATTATGTTCCTACGTATGCCTATGTATGTCATATGCATATATGTCAGACACACAGGCGGACCAGCAGACATGCATAGACATTCATATGCACATTGGCATATGTTGTAAGTAATACCCATACATTAATAAATGATGCCGGGTGTATAAAACGTAAGCAGACACAGTCACAGAAATCTGCTAATGCTTTAATTGTTACTAATCTATTCTGGCGCTCGGTGTACCCAGAATTCTACTGGCAATATATATGGGCAGCCTGAGTTGGCGCATGGTGTGGACTCAGCCCATTGTAAGCTAGAATTGATAAATTCTGGAATTAGAAACACTGCACGTAGGCCTACTCCTAATTTTGTTATCTTACTCTGATACACGTACATATATACTGTATATATATATGACGTAGTATATATTTCGCACGATATTTGCAAGACATGAGTGGTTTTTCTTGTTTATTTCGTGACGCCACTTAAAAACAGATCTGTAGACCAACAACCTCTAGAATTTTAGACCGACAATCGCAACCTCGTCGCCAGCCCAGCAGCTCCTATGAAACGCTGTTCGGTTTGTTTTGTTGCCCTACGCATCATTTTGTTCTCAGAATCAAACCATGAAGTTAGGTAATTACTTCTGATACGGACAGAGACGGTAACAGATTGTTGATGATATAACGAAACTATCAAATCATACGGATCAAACAGCTCTGTGAAGGAAGGTCGGTCGGTCTGTGCAGAGAGCTGGCAAAGACGGCTGTCGCACAGGCGCTGGCGACAAGCATCTCGGTTCAGAGTTTCCAGTTCCTCAAAGATTTTCAACATCTGACGGAAACTTCTTTTATGAGCATATGAACGGATTGCAATAACAGATTATGTAACAACCCCTTACCCTGTGAGGGTCTTGCGTTGCGAACAGCCGCTGGCGAAGAGCACCTAGGTTCAGAGACTTTCAATTCTCAATGATTTCCAACCCCTGACGGTCACTTTTTGATGAGTGAACAAGAGTAGAGGAACGGACTTGTGTACGTGAGCATATGTCAGCAGGTCTTAATCAGAGACTGACGGAAGGTCCGCGGCAAATTTAATAGACTTGCAGTCATCTCATGCAATGACTGCAAGCCTATAAAATTTGCCGCGGACCTTCAAACCAGCCACAATGGGTATGAGCGGGTACTTTGAGATGCTATTGCAGAGCAAAACTGGTGAATAGGTGTTTCAACTGCTCTGCTAAAGGACATCTCGGTTCCTCCATGTCAATGCTGAGGTTACCTATGACCCCCAACTGGCTATTTATGTTGCCAAAAACCGCAAACTCCTTTATAATCGCTGGTGATGGAAGCACAGTAGAGAGATCGAATCACGCGACGTTGAAAATGAACTTAGTAGAATCTTAGAGGTCAATCGAGTTCCACTTATTTTGCTCGAGTCTTCCCGATGAAAGATAGCGAACCCACAGTCCGTTTATGTAGGATGTCACTGGTGCTTAACGGCGAAAATCGCGTCAAAATAATCACCCCTATTAGATTTAATGCCGTTCGGTTCAGGAGTTTTTGACTTTCCCATGGTCTATTAAACCTATTTTTCAATATGTCGCACGTTAACACGTTCACACGCTGTCGACACCGTGACGCATGCTGCGCTACTGTGACAGCATGTGACACGGTGGTCTATTGGGTAAGCCCTCGTCTATAACGTTGACAGGAGGGGTATGAGCCTATCCTTAGACAGTCGTTGAGCCGGAGCATTGAACAAGACCGTCATGCACGATTTCTTAGCGACTTTGACTGATGCTTAGTCATTGTGTAATGGCGCTATACAAACGCAGACAAATTATAACTAAGTCAGTGAATTCTTCCCTTTGGTGATTATTCTATGTCGCTTTTAGTTTGTTGCACGTAATGTTCATTCTGAAACTGTGTAGTTTCTCGTAAGATAACTGCATAGCTGTCTGCTGTAGTTGTATATGAGCAGTTAGACCCATATCTGCTATCTAGTGCATAAGCAAGTTGAAAGTCATGAGCTATCGGTAGATGACATTTGAAGGTCAATCTCAACTGATGACTTACGTATCTGTTCGATACTGAACTATATGTTTCAGTTAATGAGTGGGTTATATGGTTCAAATAAAAATTAATTATGCAGACTTCAGGCCCTTGTAAGTGGCTGATCCTCTTGAAAGCCTGTTCAATAATAGGTCTACTCTGTGCAAAGTCTAGAAATGCATAGAAACCCCTTACTTATCGCACCTGTTGCAAGGCAGAGTACAATGTTATCGAGCACTCTGTGTCTGTACGCCGCTGTGTTATCACACAGACCGGGACTTAAGGCCTAAGAAATAGGTTGACAATAGGTCGATTTCATGGCACGTTGCTAAACTGTGAATCATTAACTTGTTTCATGCAAAATTTGCATACGAAGTTTTGATGTAGTTTGAATTTTAAGATGTAATAATGTTGTTACGACTGTTCAGAGGTTAGTCGCCAACTGGAGCCAAATTTAGCGCTGCTTGAGAGGTAATCCAGTTTAGAACTTGTCTCATAGTTTATTAAGTAATACACATCGGCCAGCCAACTTATCTTTCGTCTTTGCCCACCCCTCAGGTTTACAACTACTGCGTTCATTCGGTGGATGCTCTGACTGCTATTGTGCCTCGTACCAAAACAGTTCTCTATCTTTCTCAGTCGCCGGTCCAAGGCTCTGGAATTCGCTGCCTGTTTCTGTCCACTCCGCTGGTTCTGTGATGTCGTTTAGGTCAGGACTGAAGTCTCACCTTTTTCGAATTGCTTGTTCCCGTAACCCGTCTTCCGGTCTCAGAGGCCTCGCGGTTCTTGACCTCATGACTTTGCCCAAAGGATTGTGATTTTGGAATGTGATTTTGCTAAGAAGCGATCGTTGATTGATTCCTTTTGCCATACGATAACGGCGCTATAGAGTTTTCGGATAAGATTCAGATTAGATATTTGATTAGATATGTAGTAGTTTAACAATTATGCTAGATTAAGCTACGGGTGAATAAGTTGATCTTCGCGAGGCAGCTTTTAAAGGCACTGAATGACATAGGATTGAATTATTTTTACGCTGTATTGTATTACTATTCATTTAGCAACGAAAACGACGACTATGGTGGGGATGATTAAGATAACTGGGGCGTCATCATCAAATGCGATAATCTTGATGTTGTTGACGGCATTCATAAGAATCAAGACGTCGACGATAGGATGATAATGATAATGACATAAATGATGACTACGATTAATGTACAGTAAAGTTAGAGCTATGGATTTTATTGAATGCTGCTGCTATTGACGATGATGACAACGACGACAAAAGAACGGCAATGAGATGACGACATTGATTACGATGATGATGAGATGACGATGATGATGGTAATGATGATGATGATGATGATGACAATGAGATGATGATGATGAGATGATGATAATAATGAGCATGATGAAATGATGATGATGATGAGAAGAAGAAGATGATGATGATTATGATGATGATGAGATGATGATGAGATGATGATCAGATGATGATGATGATGTTGTTGATGATGATGATTGTGATGGTGAACGTGATGATAAAGACGAGAATATAGTGATGCATTTGTTTTGCTAATTTCTACAAGCAGTAAGAGCGTAGATGCCAAATAATTAGCCCTTCAACCTTTCCAGTTGAAGTTCACCTCGGTACTCAATATCAGTTGAGATAAGAAGTTTGAACAATCATTCGTCATCATCGTCAGCATTCGCAAGTGCAACTCAGGCACAACAGAAGTCACTTAATAATGTTCCATATTTTATCATCTGGCAAAACTATTCTTAGTGAGCTTGAAAACCGCTGTTCATAATAGATTACTATAAACCGCAGTTGTTGGATGTTTATAACCGATATTCGACCGTATCTGAGATAAATCATCGCTGATGTGAGGCGTTCAAATGTAGGTCACTGAGCTGTGAGCCGAAATTGGCCGGCTGTTTACAAGCCCATCTGGCGGATTCGACAGGCATAAAATTACCGGCGGCACAGGGCATATGCAACCGACGCTGAGGCCCAGCGTCTGCACGCCCCATTGGCTTTTACTAGTCGAGCAACAAGCGCAGGCGACACGCCGAATAGTCAGGTTGATAAAATGCAGCACAATATTGTGCGGATGTCGAGCCATTTGTTTGTGTTTCGTGAGCGATAGTTGAGCGACGCCCCGAAGGCAGTTTCAGAGCTTGCTTATTGTATACTCCGTTGCAGCGTATGCGCCACATGTATGTGGAGTCAGTTACAGATGTGTATGTTCGAAGGCATCCTTCCTAGTCTCAATCACTCCTCCTCCCATCCCGTCCAGACTTGGCGGTACGATGTGTTTACAGGCATCGTGTGGAGATGTCATTTTTGCAGTTAGGCAACATCATCATAAGCCTACCTACTCGTGTGAGCTGTAGGTCAAATAAGTTCGTCTTTAAGGTCATTTGTTATCGACCTCTGAACCATATGATCTTACCTAGTGTAGACAGTAAATGCCGATAAATAGATGCAAATTACAACAGGCTATAGTCCTCAGGCTAAGGCATGCGAAGATACAGTACATAGTCCTGAGACTGTAATATTTGCAAAAAGCTACAGTCCTGGGACTAAGATTTGAAAAGTGCGATAGTCTTCGGACTAAGGAGCTGAAGAGAGACTTGAGAGTTATAGTTTTGAAGTCATCATGCTTGGCTTCAGAGTTGCGCTAATCTATGGATTGTAACGATGTTGCAATTGAGAGATGGGGTTCTATGGGTAGCCAATGCTGGAGTATCATTCATTTAAAAGGTTTCTGCAGGGGTTAGCGCAGCGAGCAGACACTCCTTATTGGCACGACAAATCCTTTATGGAAAGAACGGATTTTTGTTGTTGGATTGCTATTTTCGCCACTGCTGCTTGGTCGAAAGATGCTTTATACTGACAGTACAGAGCCTGCGATGACTGTGGCCGTTAAAGCCTCTTAACGAATGACCAAATGCCTAACCTTGCATTGTATATGCTGCATGTTAGAGGCCCAATGAAGGCCCAAGGGAATGTTCAATTCGTTGGCATGCCCATACTTTTCACACTTGATGGAGAAAAAATCAGTCCCTCTGATAAGTTTGGCCCCCGCACACATGTGTCAAGAACGAGACAAGGAGGACCAGCGCTAAATAAACTACAATACCTTTAGAGGCAACATATATATATATGTGTATATGAGCAATTCTGCTTCTTTTGTGTGCTGACTCTTCTCTAGTCTTGAAAATTGGACCAGAGCAATAAAATAGGAACTCCCCAATTTTATTGTTTGTTTAAAGAAGATAAATTGTTGTTTGTATTATGCGAACTACGATGATTGATGATGACATGCGCAGTTGGTCACTGCGTGTGTAAGTTACGCATGAGAAATTAGGCGTTATATCTTGTCTTTTGTATCATATGTTTGGCTAGAGTACAGATGAAGCCACATGATGTTTTACACGTGGCCCTTTTAGAAATATTGCTGTGCAATAACTTGCATGAAACTTCGAAACATTCCCGCAGAGGATGTACAACTCGTTGAGGGTGCGTTTATTATGCATGAACAGTTCGAATGCAGCAAAGTACAGACCTCATGCTAATAAGTAGAGTAGATCTTTATAATAGTCTCAGTGCTAAAGTGATACTATACTTTCTGTTGTTATACAAGGATTGGAGTCCCATGCTGCGATTCCTCAAGGACTTGTGTCATCATTTAGGGAGAATGGATAACGAATCAGACATCGACAACAGAAACGTCAAAAATGGCGCAAATATTTTAAAATTTATATATTGCCTTTTAGGGAGCCTCACAGAGGAAGTGAAGTCTCTAGTATCCCATACTGAGGACGTGGAAAGGCGATTTATTTTCTTCACTAGGACCATTAAGTTAGCAATGAAAGAATTTCAAAGCCTTTTACAGTAGTACACCCTATGAGGTGCCGATTACTTGATGGTGATGCCAAATTACACCGGGTGGTAACAGACGCAGTCGTTCATTAACAACATGACCAAGGTCGCTATGCAGCATCCTTACTGGGCATCCAAAGTAGCCGGAGGATTGAATCCGTTGGATTCCAATGCCAGCACTCTACCGTGTCGTACTCATCTATAGGCGTATCCCTCTACAGAAATTGATGTACATGTTGCTGTCCGGCTAATTGTGTATGAGATGTTATTATATGATATTACTTTGTATTAGATATTTTATATGTTGGTTAGAGGTCGGTCTCTGGTAGTGTGTGGTCTTTGTATATTATTTGATCTAGCTTTGTACTTTGAATGTCGACCAGATGCTGCTAGTTCCTGCGGTCGTTGCTTTCTGTGCATCCTAAGAGAGCCTTCCAGCTGCTGCTGATATTGGCTTAGTAAAGCTGGCACTGCTGGCATTGCCACTGGCGCTGTTGCTGAGGCTGCTGTGGAATGTGGACAGGTTGTTGCTGCGGCTGAGCTTCGGATTGGACTTCGGTTGGTGGATGATAGCGGCGCCGCCTGTCGGTCGGGGCTGTGAAGAGACCTGAGGTGATCAGCGGAAGACGACGAAGACACACATACACACACAGAGCCTTCCTTCTTCAGATCGCGCTTCACGCTGGAGCGGAAAAGAGCGACGTCTCAGTTCAGGCAGGAGGTAAGTAAGCTCTATCTATGTCTCTGTCCGTCTTATTCACTGCCTCAGTATCTGTCTCTCTCCAGGTGGGGCAAGGGATGTGTTGCCGAGTCTCTTGTCAATTACGGCATCATTAAAGGATGCAATTTCTAGTAGATCTATGACTGGCAGGTGATAATCGCTCGTCGACTGGCTCGCTCTCTTTCTTTCTCTCTCTCTTTTTTTTTTTCTCTCTCTCTCTCTCTCCCTCTAGCTCTCCGTAACTTTCTATATAGCTGCATATACACAATGCAGAAAGGGTCCTAGGTGTCGGCATCGTTTAGACAATGAGGGCTACTGACGAACGGATACAGAAGAGGGTAAAGTAAGAAAGTTTGTGCTCTACGTCCTTTGATGTCACTTGTCTATAATATACCCAATCTGACCTTCTTTCTGTTTCATAATAACATCATGTGTGCTAAAGATAAGGATAAGGTGACAACATTTGATCTTCTTGATTTGTCTGCTACTTTTGATACTATGGACCACTCTCTATTTTGTATCGTCTCCAGCACTGATTTGGAGTTTCTGGTCTCGCCTTACTTATCTAAGTCCACACACTCAGTCAGTATACCTGAATGGTAAATATTCGTCTAATGGTTTGTTGACATGTTGTGGTCCTCAGGATCCCGTACTTGGTCCGGCTTTTTTACATTAAACATCACACTTCTAGGTACACTGCTGGACAATCAATCACTAGAACATCATTTCTGTGCTGAGGACACTCACATTTACATTTCGTCTGACAGTTTGTCTTGTCACTCATTTGAGCAGCCGTTGTTTTATTTCGCTCTTAATACTTACCTTTTTCAAACTGCTTAACTCTCATAGGCTGCCTCCCTGCTTCCTGTCATAGTGGACTGATCTACCTGATCCTGACCTGATTGAGGCTTGGTTTTGGTGAACAGTCGTTCAATGGACACCGGCGCGATAGAAGCTAATTAATTAAATACTTAATTAATAATAATAATAAAATTGATATTAATAAAAATAATTTGATTGCCTCTCTTTGCTTGTCGCGATTTTCGTTGGTAGCTTTTGAGTCATCCTTCACAAACGTCTTTCATTTTGGATGGATGACTTACCTTACTTTTTTTTCCTTTTCCCAACATACCTCCCAGGATTTTTGCTCACCTAGAAAAATTAGGCACCAAAATATTTACCAGTAATGTCATAAGTGGGCCATTGGATGGTATGCCGCCCATGCTTTGCCCGTGCCGACGCCCTTGAATATATATATAATAGAGAGAGAGAGATAGGTCTAGAGATATATACTTCTTATATACTATATATTGATGCATATAGTATATACATATGCGTATATATTATAAATATGTTAGCATAATATCAAAGTATTTCTCTCTCCTCTCTCTCTCTCTCTCTCTCTCTCTCTCTCTCTCTCTCTCTCTTTCACACTCACACACACACACACATGCCACAGCAGCCTCAACAACAGTCTCTGTCTGTGTTTCTCTTATTCGTCTGCTTTTTTCTGATGTCCAACTATTGGATCAGTAAACAAAGGTGTAGGTAAACTCCCTGCTAAATAGTTTCTTCCTTCCACCAAAGCAGCCAAACCTTTACCGCTAGTTATCTGTTCAACTGCTGAATGCGGAGTTTGTTGCTTAGCCATTCAAACAAAGTGAAATGATATCAGATGTTTGGTCGTTGTGACTTCTGTGAGCAGCCTCAGCCGAAGAATCTGCTAGCATTTACCAAAAAATCAACAGACTTTACCCTACCTTACTTTACCATATCTTACCTAACTTAACATTACCTAACTGTGCCGTACATTATCTTACTCTACATTGTCTTGCCTGACTTTATTGTATAGCGTACTATAACAACATAACTATAACAATAGCGTAATATAACATCTTAACATAGGCATCGATATCCTTAAACAAATGGAGTGGCAGGATCTTGGTAGCTTACGATTAGTTTTACGTTCTTCAGAATTCTTGTTTGCAGAATATATTACATAGCGCATTTAAAGGAATATTCAGCACTATTATGTGACAGCAGTTAAATCGTTCACATTAATAACGATCATTTGACTAGAAATGGTTAACATAATGCTTATCTTTAAGGCTAAGTCGGTCCATACTAGGACGCTCAGTTTTTACCTAATCCCCTCGGATTAATTGTCCACGACACTAGAATCACGATACGCGGGCATGTGTCGATGGCGATCCAACAGAGCAAAGGGTCGATGGTCGAAGGAGTAGCCTACTTTGAGAAACCATCTTGCTCAGTCGACCGGCCGAACGGAGGTTCAGTATAGAGGGGGGATTCAATGGAAGTCACTTGAGACGATGTGTGTTTGTGTGTGTGTGTTGGATGCACCCGAGTAGGCTTATACGCCGACAGACATTCGGTCGTCTGTGCTTCAGTGTTCCCTGCTGAGCTGATGTATTCGCCAAGAGGGACATCAGTTTTCAGCAAGACAAGAAAGGCCTTCTACTTCGGCTTCAGCGATCCCGTTTACAAAACGTCGGAAACGCGTGTTCCAGTGGAGCAAACCATTCGCCCTTTGCAGCTCGTTTGATCTTTGTAATCTATTTTCAGAGAAAGGCAAACAGACAGACAGACAGGCAGACAGATACAACTGCTAAATTCAGTAAAGAAATTTTCAGATTTAAGTTGGTTTTAAACCAAAATTGGTCTACATTTCCAACAATGTTCACCTGATTATTGATACGTATGCCATAAATGATGACATAAGGCGCAATATAAATACTACATATATTAGAAGTGGACATGCTGTGTCTCTAGGACCAACGTAGTTCATGCGAATGTTTTGGTTCATAAAAAAATATTACACAAATAAATTCCACTGTCCAACAGACGGAGGATCAACCGACGACTATAGCGAGCCACTACGCAATGAACTATCGACGTAGATCACCCAGAAAGCAGTGAAGTGGTTCGCAAGGGACTCTCATTTTAGCAGCAGAAATACATCAAGTCTTAGATGCTTACGCATAAAATTATATGGCTGTAGTTTTACTATGAGGCGAACACAGTGACTCCGCGACACACACATTGACTCTGAGGCCCACATAATGACTCTGAGGCCCACATATTGCCTATGAGGAACAGTATTGACTGTGAGGAACACGCATGGACTCTGAGGCACTAGCATTGACTATGAGAGCCACACATTGACCCCGATGTCTTCATGCTGTCACGAACTCCTTCAAAACCAAAAGCATAAAATGCGAAGCGACTGAAAAGATGCACGTGCGTTTGTTCGCCTTGTGTTTTCTTGCTTTTCCTGACAACTAAGAGTCCGCCAAAAGCCAAGCGTTGATATACAGCCGGGCGGAATACTGTGCTGTAGCACGCAATGCCTTGAATGGGGCGCAAGGGACTAATGATTTCCTTTTCTTAGACCCTGAGCCGTCTGGCAAAAGAATAATAGAAACGTTGTAGACGGTTCCTATTTATTTCTGTCGCGAACTCACCTCACATATTCATCGGCGACAGAGGCAATCAATTGTTCACAGCTTGCTAGATCTAGTACGTCCGCCTCAAGTCTTGAGTTTCTTTTGCGCATTCATCTCAACTGTCCACAGCCAGTTCAATTACAATACAAAATACACAGCTCGATCTCGCTTCTAATTCTGCCAGCTTTCCAGCGAAATCAAACTTTCACCGACTCAATCTCTTGTAGACCTACTTGCTATAATAGAATATACTGTAAGTACAAGCGCAATGAATTGCTGCCTGACTTTGAAAGAAATTTATTGTGGCTTAAAATTCACATGTCGCTGTTTAAAAGGTCTGATTAGAGCGCTTTGTACATGGTTCTGCGTCGAATATCGAATTTGGAGCACGGTGGCAGAAAGGTTCGAGTGCTTGGCTTGTAACGCAGGCAGTACGGGTTTGATCCTTCTCTCAGATGATTACTGTGCAGGAACCTTCAGCAAATTCTTAACTCACATGTGCTCAGCTCCATTGATTGATGCTTGGCTATTAGATAGTGGAGCTTAATAAACGCAGAAATAATAATGTCCAGTTCAGAGAGCTGGAAAACTTCTGCGCCGGGCAGTACTCACAGACACGTAGATGCCGAAAACGCAAACCCGTTCTTGTTTGGTAGATGGCGCCATATTTAGAATTCCTTCTCTGCGTCTGCGATGGGGATTTAGGTTGATCCTGCAACCAGTTGAACGCTCGCAAAACTCAGTAGCACCCAGCAACGGAAATTTCGAATAAGACAACACTGGAATTCTCATTGTCTGCAAATCAGATTTAGTTTACTTATAACTAAGAAATTATTGACTTCATTTTAATATTGCTTTATGCTTTCTTTAAACTTTCTCAGACAATACTTTGACCTTACCCTGTTTATAATATAATCAATTCGTCTGAGGGGTATGCCTTACATTACCTTTAACTACGTTACTTTGATTTACTTAATTTCCCTTTACTTTAAATTTGCATAGGCAATGAACCTTACAGCCCTTCGATCTTTACATGTAATTTATAAATCCGTCGATTCATCTGAATGTGCCTTGCTCACCTCACTTTACCTTACCTCAAACTTGCACATTCACTGAACCTTATGACCCCTGCGTAACAGTTCACCCTTAGACAGACGCCTGTTCTTCTTGACCACAGCTGAAACCAAGGAAACTCTGTGCGTCAGTCAAGGAGTCGTTCTGTTCAGCGATGGCTCGTCTTCAGGAGGACATCCGCCGACTGCGCTTCTGGCGTTCTCTCATCGCCGAATTCCTCGGCACGATGTTCTTAGTGCTCTTTGGCTGCGGCGCCTGGACGCAGTCCAGCTACAGCACCGGTCCAGACACGGTCAAGATCGCCTTCGCCTTCGGACTGACCTACGTCGCCGTCCTCTACTGCATCCGCACGGTCAGCGACGGCTACGTCAACCCAGCCGTGACCGTCGCCCTGCTGGCGACGAGGCGTGCCAGCGTCATCCGATCGCTGCTCTATCTTCTCTGCCAGGTCGTCGGAGCAATTCTCGGAGCGGCCTTCGTGCTCGGAATCACTTCGGCCGAGTTGCGAGCCAAGAACCCGAGCACCGTCGGATGCACTTTGCTGGCGGAGAACGTGGCCGAGAGCCATGGGTTCGGAGTCGAGTTCTTCGCCACGTTCTTCCTCGTGTTCGTCGTGTTCGCCTGCTCCGAGAAAACCCGACGGGAGGAGGTCGTCACCTCACCCGTCATCATCGGACTCACCTACGGAGCAATGGCACTCTTCGCAGTAAGTCTATTTTTGTTGTCCTAACAGCGCTACACAAATACTCGGCTATAGTTGACGTGCACCGCACGTCTGATGCAGCGCATTTATTGAAAAAACTTAAGTTGATGTTATACAAGATATCACTTTTAAATATTTATATGGCGCTGCTTTTGGATAATAAGACATTGTCCTCCTATTTATTTCGTTTCAGCATGAGTGGGGCATGATAAATTATCGTTTTTGTAGTTTAGACAGCGCTGATTTTTAGAAGCATAATTTTATTTATTTATTTAATTATTTATTTAGAGCACTTGTAACGCGCGCAATGTCATTACACCTAAATCTGAGGCGCGGTTGTATGTTCGCTAGGGGACAAGATGAAATCATGTAAAAGCAAAATTAATAATCTGTCCTCTTTTTGATGAATAAGACATTTTCTTTAAAATTTTCTTTTCTTCGGGTTTTCTTTGGTTGAATTTGATTAGGTTTAAAAGACGACCTTGGCCTCAGAAGTAGATGAGAATAGCAATAAAAACATGTTGTGCGGTTGGGAAGCTATCCATAGGATTCATATTAATTTAAATGCACTCCAAAGAATAACGTCAGTCGGTAGCAGATACTGTTGTGGTTAAAGCACTCTTACAACAATATATATCTGATAATGAACAGTTAGGCCTATGATGCCTTGACAGATAGGTACCCATTACTTAATTGCCAGACAAGTAATGGCCAAAAGCGTTCCAGCTGCGTCAATGTCTGTAGCCGAAGGACGTTACTTGCAGGAATGTACTTGAATTGCGTACATTTGATGTGAAACATTCGTGTGATGGTCTGCACTTGTGTACACATCGGATAAACCAAGGACCTGATCGGCCGAAACAAAGATAGTGATGTACGGCTTCGGTCACTTACTTATCTCAAGTTCTCAATCTTCGGTTATCTTACGTCTATGTTAGGTCTCTTGGAGAATTGCATCCAAAATGTCGCCCGCAGACCTTCTGATTTCTCATTGTCGCTTTGCCTCTACCAGTCTACATTTAGGCCGACCAGTTCGCTTATGCTGCTTCAACTTTTATCATTTTGCTTCTATTCTTTACCAATTTATGTATTATAATTTTCCTCTATTATTTACCAGTTGACCTTTTATTTGTTTGTCTCTATTCTTTACCACTTCTCTTGTACCTGTCTGTCTTTACCACTTTACCTGTTCATCTACAATGGTATGCTCTACTGCTTGATAATGGCGCCTCATAAATATGCACTACACTGCATCATTATTAGTTGTATCTCTTCCAACTTACATTACATCAGTGTAAACATCGAAAGCAGTAACGGATGACTGTCGGGTAATCGATTTCAGCTTCTATCTTCGTCTTCGGTTGAAGTCAGCTGAGTTTTGTTTCGGGAAGAACAAGATGGCCGTGTTCTCTATCTGTCTCTCTGGTTGTCTGCCTGCCTGTCTATATATAGGCCTATATATATATAAACAGGCAGGCAGGCAGACAGACAATCAAGTGAACACATAGAAAAGACGACCATCATATCCCTCCCTTAAGAAGACTCGAGAACAGAACCTGAAATCGATTACCCGACAGTCATACACACACACACCGACACACACACAAACAAACACACACACACATATACATTATATATATATATAACTGCGCAAGCGTTTCTAATTAGACAAAGCGCCCAGAAAAAAGATCTAAAAAAAGGATCAGGGAAAGCGTCTGAAAAATGATTTAGACTGTGGATTGACCTGAGTGATAACAACAGTCAACAACAAATAAGAGCAGCAACTTCTCCCGGCCAAGAGCCACGATGGCTGCTGTTTACGATGTACATTTCACGACTTGTACGACAAGTGTACAGCACAAGCTGTTTACTGTGAACACGAGCTGTTTACTGTGCACTATGTCTGTGTCTGCCTAAATGATGCAAAGATCCACAGCCATTAATTTCATTCTCGAAGCTCAGTTTATGACAGGCTGTAATGAGCTCTAGATGTTTATAATATGCTGCAATGTGCTAGATACTGGTCTCAGTGAGTTTTAGATGTTCGGATACTTGCAGTGCTTTGTGATGCATTGAAAAACACTGTATGAACTAACCAAGAAACTAACCAAGTGCAAAGTTGTATTGTTCTATTTTTTGTTTTGTGCGTGTTCTTGCTGTACGACTTAAGTTTATTCTTCGTATTGTGCAGAGAAGGATGCTATCCTAGAGTAGACCTAGACATATACAAAAGCTGTAGCTGCTAATAATGCACTGCAACTGAGCAATGCACTTGTTTGACGAAGTATTCAGCACTATGGCAAATTGACGATAAAAGCACCCGTCAATTCTACATTCTCGATTTCAGTAGAGGCGTTTCAGAGTCATTTTACTCTTAAGCAAAGTTGTCCACGTGTTGAATAGTGTTTGTCTTGTATTTGATTCATTCGTTCGTTCCTTTATTCATGGATCCATCTACTCACTCATTCATTCAGAGAATTTATATAGCACCCATTGAAAATATGTACTAAAAATAGAAGTTTACTGTTGAATTTATGCTGTCTTGTCTTCGGTTGCGCTAAGCACTGAATATTGCTGCACTTGGTAATTGTTTAGATTCCATATACTGGCGGAAGTATGAATCCGGCACGTAGCTTTGGCCCAGCGCTTGTCAGTGGAGTTTGGTCGCATCACTGGGTAAGTCTGTCACCCACCGTGACAACATCTAATTATGTAAATATGTACGCGAGCAGGTTGATAAGCTCCTGTTGCTAGCGACGAAGACGATATTTGATTCTCGAGATTTCTGAACTTTGATTTAGAATTATGGAATGTATGGCTTTCTGCTGTTTAGCAAAGGCAGCCCTTAAGACGTGCATTTGCATCTGCTTGTCATTATTTAGGTTATCTGCCTTACGCTGTCTGTCAACCTCATCTGCTTCGGATTAAAACATCGTTGGCAGTTCTGTTTTTTTTAAATAACCTTTGACTTATTCTCATGTAGATTACTGATGTCAAGGACTTTACAGAATAGAATTAATAGAATCGAATAGAATAGAATACAGATTAAATCATGGATTCGATATTCACGATTAAAAATTGGAAATCAGATATCTGACCGAATTTGATCGGACTTGATTGGATCGGATTACTTTAGATAATATTCTGATGATAAGCAAAGAATTTATATGGCGACATTATCATGCCATCAAACAATGGTAGCTACAGTACTAGCCGCAAAGTTCAGATTAAACCAGATCTGACTGGGTTGCATCGAATTAAATCAGATCAGACGAGATCAGATTACGTGTACAGAATACCAGCATCAAGTCTTCATAGACTCTGTCAGGTACGGTGGTCTTTACTACAGCTGTCGTTAGGCGGCAGCACGTGGGCCTTCAACATACATAACGTCCATTGAATTAAACTGGCTGTATGACCAGACTGACCCAAATATCACTGTCTCCTCAACTCTTACAAGATCCATAAATTCCACTTATAGAGTTGAATTTATTTCTTAATATAAATTAGAAAGTCGTTAAGATATTGACATCGACATTACGATGTTTAAAAGTTAACTAGCGTTAGAAAGATATCTTTAAGAGCTGCCCGCATGATAATACAGACTTGGCGTAAAAAGAAGTGGACGAGTAACCAATAGGATTGTGTTTAATTAGGTCTAATGGAAAACTGAACTGGTGAGTTTACAATCTATACAACCAATTGTGATATATTATATGGTTTGTTTATTGGCATGGTAAACAGTGTATGTCTATCGAGTTATGATCATGAATTACCTGAGTTATGATAGGCTATTTAATGTTCACTGTTACAGTTTATAACTTTGCCATTCATTTTTCCTACATTTAGTTCGTTGCTTCTTTCCTCTCGTTTCGAAGTAATTTTTTAGTACATCACATAACTCGAATTCAAATACTTTCGATTCTCATCTTCTCTCTTTCTTTTACTGTTGCCGACGCGAATGAGAATGAGGCTTAAATAATTCTCTTAAAATCTTGCAGAATTATGGATGCTATGCTTTTAACCCATATCGCTGTAACTCAGTTTTATGTAATACAGCAAAGAATTTGTATAGCGCCTAATTTTTATTCACTCTGGTGCATTTCCGGCTGATCCCCGTGGAAAATGACACTTTGAAAAGGAACACGAACGTAGCACTCAGTGTAACAACCAGAGGAAGGTCATTCCAGATAAATAATCCTATCTCGAAAGTGGTATAGTGTTGCTCTGGAAGTCTAAATACGTGGTAAATAACACGAGATGATCTCCTATGCGGAGATTATGCGATATGATGTTAAATGTCACAAGATTGCATGATTTAAGAGAAAACGAGGCAAGGCAAGGGAAGATGCTGGGGCTACATAAATCGCGAAATAAGAAGAAGAACAAAGATATTCCGCTTCAATAAATCTCCGAATCTTAGCAGATCGCTGTTCGTGACTTTCATTAAGTCGTCGGCGTTCAGTCGTTCGTTTGATCGAATTTCGTTCATGTGCTGGCGAGGGTGATGAATTGTCTGGTTAGATCACGTGGTCACTCCGATCCCAGTCTCAGGATCCGCGTCGATTATATCGTCTGCTGAAGAGTAGCACGTAGATTAGAGATGGAAATGAAAGTCTGCAGAGATAGTGGAGGATGATGAGAAGCAGTGGAGTCGTGAGATGAAGATTAGAGTAAGGGATTTGGAAGATACACGACCTAACAGGGACGTGTAGTGTCTGATTGATTGTGCTGGCTTTGCGCCCTCGTTAAATCTGAATCCGTTGATGGCGTTCCTGCTGGACAGACATTCATCCAGATTCGGGATAAACAACGATTACGTGCATTAGTTCGGCGTCGCCAGGATCGCTGTTGCCATCGTCATTACCACTGTCATCATCACCACGATCGTCATTAGCTGCTGATGTTCACCAGCTGACATTGATAGGTGAAATTGATTGGTTTCCATTCACTGCTGCTCATTCCATGCCTGTCTTTGTGTATCTATCTATGTGTATCTACCTTCTGTTTACATTTGTGACACAGTCACGTTTTAGCTTTTCTGAGATGTTCCAGTATGGCGCTATATAAATGTCCAGCTACACATATAAATACATCTCCAGCCATGCTCAATCCGAGTTCTTCGATGTCTTCGAGGATATCTTCTATCAGTCGCAGTATTTGCTTTCCTAAGATAAACTACAACTTCCGCAATATACATATATAGAAATAAATATGTGGAAAAGATTGTCGACCAATATTCAGCTACACAGTTGCCTAAAAAGAAGTCGATTCAACTGTGCTTTCTGGCATGCATCTTAGGGAAGTAGATCTGTATTGGATTCGATCATGTCAGGTCATTTGTACACCAGTACACGTGAGGCAACAAGTCATCGCCGAAATCTAACCATTCAACCCCATTCACTGCGAAAGGAAAAACGTAAAAACATGTTTTGCATATTATAGCAACTTTTAATTTCATTTGTGGAAGATTATAATTACTGAAATCCAATCTTTACACTGAGTCCTTTAATAGTAGAAACATCTCTTTTCAGCATGTATAAAACTCGTTGCCTTTCAAGAATCTTGCAACAGAAGTGTTATAATAATAATAATAATAATAATAATAATAATAATAATAATAATAATAATAATAATAGTAGTAGTAGTAATAGTAGTAGTAGTAGTAGTAATAATAATAATAATAATAATAATAAACTAATGCATCGGTATACTGACTGAATATAAGGCCTACTCATTCAATTGAGTCTATTTCCCCTATGCAAGGCAAACTTAGGGAAACATTCCACTCGTCTCTAGCGTTTACGTTGCTACACTGCATGCTTGATCTAGGTGGAGTAGGTGAACAAATACTTCTAATTAGCAGTTGGTATCTAATGTTGTGCGAGTCTGCCTTGACATAATTTCCACTCTGGCTCGTAATTTAGCTCCAAGGAATTTGTAAACATCTCCCTCTGGGTAGGACGCATAACTTTGCAAATAAATGGGTAGAGATTAGTTTACATGAAGAGCAAACAACGTGCAATTATAAATATATTTTCCAGTAGCTAAACCTTTAGGCCTGTAATTGTGTACTGTGTTTCATTATATAACATATATTAGCCGCCTGCGTATGCGAGGCCTGTTTGAACCATATGCCCTAACGTTGTTTTCATTGAAAGCCTGTAAGTTGCACATCTCTATTTTTGCGAACCCCAGTTTGCTACAGATGTTGACGAACAGCAAAATCTGGCGCCGTCTGTTGCTATTTCCGACACCTGAGATCTTTCTTTATGATAAAGAATAGTTTTTGTGATAAAACACAAATGTCAAACTCTCAAGTCGATGCTAACACGTTCAAAAACCTAACTGAACTTTGTCACCATATATACTGTACACATATACATATATACGCCGTGTGTGTATGTTACACCGTACACATTAAGCTTCGCCTATGATTTTTCGTTCAACCCATGGATGCTTACTTACTTTCTTATCAAAACTGAATACAAAATAACCTACCCCCAGAAAAACAGAGCCGTCTAAAGGGATAAACTTTTATGGGGATAATCACTCATAATGCGCCGTAGAATTTTCGGGGAATACACAAATACCAACTGAAGTTGGCATTTAAACGCAACTGAAATTCACAATTCATATAGCACCGTTAAGTAACAAGCTACGCCTAGCCTAAGGTACTTTACAGCATCTTGCTGATTGCAGCCACATTCGGCGCAGTTGTCAGTATTTCGGCAAGCTTCTTGCTGAAATGATTTTAATTTAGGCCTAACTAAAATTTATGGCATATAGTAGTTATTTATTCCACAGCAGTTCCTTCCACTTCCGAGTCGAACGTTACTAAATACGAGGATTTAGCCAGGTTTAAAGATAATTTATTTGCGGTGTACCACTGTGACAACTTGTCCAGTTCAACGTTAGTATAGTCTGAACTAAATTATCAAAGTTAGGGCCAGAAAGGAAACAGGTTATTTCATTAACAAATAGCATTATCTTCAAATCTTTAGGCGATTTAGTGCTATCATAAATGTACAAGATAACAAAATTGGGACCAATATTGAACCTTGGGACACTCCACATGTTAATGTTAATGCTTGTGATTCAATGCCGTTAAATATTATCGTTTGCTCTCTTTTACTGAGATAAGTTAGTGCAATCTCCTGTTTTATATGTAACCCTAGAAATGCTGTGCCTTTTTAAAACGTGCTCCGTCGTGAAAAGCCCAATCCTGCTTTATAGAGGCAAATGAGTTAAGCCATGCATCGTACCCCTCTGCTGATGATATCTGGCTAAATAAGAATAAGCCTATTCACACTTACAAATGCATTTAAGTAGTAAATGGAACTGTGTCGTGTCATTTATTACATGCCTAAACATTCTAATTGTCGGTCTGCCGAAGCTATGCTCTATTTAAAGCAGCCCTGAGGTCAAGAGAACCATGCAGGGCATGAAGATCTAAATATAGGTTCTTATACATGTATTTAGTTCTCCATGGCTGGGACATGCATCTCCAGCAAAAGGTTGTTGCATCAGCAGCACAGCACGTTTACGTGTCTACATCATGGATGCTGACAACGGGGGTTCAGCAGCTGCTGATTGGTCGGATGCCGCGCATCTCTGTTTAGCTCAAGTACCATTCTATGAAGAAAAGGTTCTCTTGAATTTGGTCCCTGGGTTTATGGTCGCATGCGTGTTCGTACCTCCGTCCGTCGGAAGTGCCTCTGTGTCGCAAATTGCACAACGACTTTCATAAGAGACGTAGACCGCAGCGAGGAGACGATTTGGAAAGCGACTCTGCCCTGTGATCTGCAACTCGGGGTGAAGTCAGATATTACAAGTCACTGCTGTCACACGTCTATTAATCTTTTGCAGTTGAGAGCCCATGTAACTAAATTTGGTAATCGCTTCATAGCTGTAGTTGCCCCACCACTCTGGAATAAACTCCCCCAGAGGCGTAGACCGTAGCGAGGATACGATTTGGAAAGCGATTACGATTACGATATAAGTATGTCTGTGTAAATGTCCATCTCTGCCTGTCTGACTGCTTTCCTTGCCATTCTGAGTGCCTGCCTGCCTGCCTGTCTGTCTGTCTACATGCCTGCCTGTCTGTCTGCTGTCTACTTGCTTACCTTCTTAGTCTGCTTGACTGCCTGGCTGCCTGTCTGCCTGCTTGCCTTGTCAGCACGACTACCTGACTGTTGTCTGGCTTTATTGTCAGTCTGGCTGTCTGCCTGCCTGTCTATCTCCTAATCTGTCTATGTCTGTTTATGCTTATCGTTACATACTATAACTTTCTTTCTCCTCTAGCTCGCTGACTCGCTCACTGGTTTTTCTTGCTCTTATCTACACCCATGGATGACTATTCATTACATTACTGATATATATATATATATATATATATATATATATATATATATATATATATATATATATATATATATATATATATATATATATATATATATATATATATATATATATATATATATATATATATATATATATATATATATATATATATATATATATATATATATATATATATATATATATATATATATATATATATATATATATATATATATATATATATATATATATATGCCTGCTCCGCAGTTGGTGCAAAGTTTTTTCACAATGACTGCTAAAATAGAGCTGATAAGGCTAAATATGTAACGCCTAAATATGTAACTCCAGATGGTTTTATTTTATGGCCTTGGGTAGCGCTTGCGGTTCATCCACCAGTTGTCAAATAAACGATATCTTTGCTTCTCTAAGATGGTAGGTGCCAGCAGTGAAAATTCCCTACGCTAGTGTCCGGTTTGCCTGTGTTCCTGCAAAGACGTATTCTTTATGTGTTCGATTTATGAGGTAAATTCCTTGAAAGGGTTATCTATTGATGCGTTTTTGTTGGCATCGTTTCCTAAAAGTGGTGGACTATATCATAAAATGTGGCACCAAATTCTCATTCTTTATCAAAGGCGTTGAAAGAGAACTCTGAACCTAATAGTCCTATACAAGTGGGGAAACTTGGCCGTCCTTAGAAATGGCAAGAATGAAGACAATGCTGATTCAAGCTGGCTTCGCAGATGGGTCCCGCCCGAAGCCTTTGAGTCGCTGACGTAGGGTTATGTGATCCAGATTTGCACAACCTCAAGCCGAAGGATAGGCCTATTTACCATAGGCTCTGATATGATCTATACTGTAGATATCCCTGGGTAGACCGAGCGATCTGCAGCTGACGACTGACAGATGGCAGATAACGTTGCCAGATTTCCATGTGATATTGACAAAAGTCTACGTCGGGCTTCAAGTGCGCTGATATAGATGAAGCGTTTATCTCTCGTGAGGCAATGAATTATCCCTACGTTGTAGACTACAGTTCTTTAAATGTGCGACACGATTGGTTCTTCGAGGCCAACAAACAGACGGCTTTGGAACAACTGGAATGATGAGAATGCCATGTCATCTTCCTCCAGATGATCTTCACGCCTACGCAGCAGCAGCTGCAGAAGCAGCACGTTCATTCTGTGCATAGAGGTTCAAACACATATTTGTGCATCCATAATGTATGGATCTCCGTGTATAAGCAGCCAGGTCACACAGTGAGAAACATCAGCGTCTTAATCAATGCATCTTTAAATCTTCAGCATCTTCAACATCAGTTTTTGGCTGACTCACTGGCTGACTAAGTCTGACCGCTATCGTAAACGTAATCGTAAACACCGCATTCATTCAGCGCACAAATCACCCATGTCGACGGAACCAATTTCGCGTAGGGTGTACGATCAAGACAACACCTACGAGGCTAATATGGCCAGGTTCACAGTGATTATGGTCAAATAAATTATTTATTAATGTTGTTATGATGCATTTTTTATCGTAATAGTAATCGTAATTCCGAGATTTCTACAGCGCCCAATGAAAGCCACGTCACAGGTACCAGCTTATTCACAGGCGCTTAGTCAAAACAAAATCGATAGCCAAAATGGTTCGGTTCCATGTCAAGATCCAAAAGTCAGGCAGAGAGACAGCGTGGCAGCTACGGTGGGTGATGTTTTGGAGAGATAAGAGGAAGAAGGGGAACCAGGATATAATCTGTGAAAGAGGAATGTTTTCAGTTTTGAGTGGAAAGCCTATGCAGAAATTGCAAGCGGTGGAGCATAGATGAGCTTGTATGATGGGTCAAATAACTGTCTCAGTTCTGGGGGAGTTTATTCCAGAGTGGTGAGCCAGTATGGCAGCATGTCATTATGGATATATTTAGTACTTACTATCCTATCGTTTGATCAATGACAGCTTCTTTTGTGAGCTTTAGACTTGTTTTTTCGAATTTTGTCTTCCCTGAATTTTCTTCTGAATTACAAGAACTCAAGATCAACGGGCGCCTAATGAATATGTAGTTTTAAAGAATTTGTGCTGCAGCAGAATTGACGGGTAAAAACGGTGGTTTTCAAGAACATTAGCGAATTTAAGAAAGGAATTCAGAAGGTGATCTGCGCCAAGAGCAAACCTTTCCCAATTGATCGCATGCAGATATTTTGTTTAGATGAGAGCGAACAACAAATTACGTGAACTGCGCTTATGATGAGGACCGATTGTCTTCAGCTGGTTTGTGTACTGGATTGTCAACTCAGGTCGTTTGATGTAAATGTAATACCCTTTGAACTATAAGACAGATTTTAAACTGGATTCTTTGCTCCATTGGAACTTTCCACTGCAATGAATGTAATATTGGCTTTATATATTTAGGAGTCTGTTATACACACATATAGATATAAGTTATATATTACTTATAAATAAGTTACATGTTTGTCTTTGTATGTGTGTATCCGCAAGTATGTGTACGGATATAAGCCTGTATCTGTCAATAGGTACTTGGGAAGGTTGATCCAGGGCAGAAAGTGTTTCTGGAGTTCTGCTCCACTTGCGCACCCTAGCGAACTCACCTATAAAATGAGTACCTATATAGTGAGTACATTGACTGTACACTATCACATTGAACATTGACTGTACTGTGAGAGATCAGGCAGCGAGGGAAAGGACTTGCCACCTGCTCTCCTATGCCCATGCTAAGAAAAATGAAGTCTCCAACACTTCGTACCCTGGATTGCTTCTAAGGGCTATTGGAAGGGACTGATCTTCGTCTTTCTTCTTCTTCTTCTTCTTCTTCTTCTTCTTCTTCTTCTTCTTCTTCTTCTTCTTCTTCTCCTCCTCCTCCTCCTCCTCCTCGTCTTTTTCTTCTTCGTCTTCTCTACTCCTTTGTCCTGAATGGTAACAGTATTTTCCCTGCAGAGGACGTGAACTAGCTGAAGAAGAACCACAGACCGAAACAACCCATGTTTATGACGCCCCTGAGTTGATCTATGTGCCAATCCAGCGAGGGCTTCGCGTTTAGCTTAACCAGGCGCCGTCCGCAATAGAGATTAGGAAGTCGCAGAAGTAATTACCCTGAAGAAGGCAAATTAAGATCACAGAGTCACAACAGCTGTGGACTGCGTAGCAGATGGACATGCAGGCTTGCCATAAAAGAACGAACGAACAAAAGAAAGGCCTTTGTGGCTCATGTTTACGTGTATGTGTATGAGTATATATATATATATATATATATATATATATATATATATATATATATATATATATATATATATATATATATATATATATATATGTGTGTGTGTGTGTGTGTGTGTGTGTGTGTGTGTGTGTACGTATACGTACGTACGCAGGTATGTAAATCAACCGTCAAACTCTCAAGTCGATATTAATACGTCCAAAAACCAAATCCGACTTAAAGTCTTTGTTGTTATTTGATTTACATACATGCTAATTACCTATGGTTACTTACTACCTTAAAGCGTTCATGTTTACAACAGCTAAATAGCCGTTTGAGAGGCACTTAAAAGGCGCTATATTACATGTTTTGATACGTATATATATTTATCAAATATTAATCAAATTTAAGCTAATTTAAATGCTTCTGTAGCGCCGTTATCATAATACGCATGGCTTCAGGCGATGGGCGTTTCAAGTGAAATCGTAGTCAAATATCGTAATCCGGTTGAAAAGCCCGGTCGAAACGAAATAGGTCAGGAGAACGGACGTCAGGCTACGGTGAGTAAGAAAGCTGAAACAGACGAGTCTTGAGTTTAAACTTGAACAACAATATGGACTGACCAAAGCACAAGCCATCGAGAACGCCCGAGAGCCCAACACTGTTCTAGTGCTACAAGAGTCAAGATGTCCAGTGATCGAGCCCAATATTTTGTTGGGTATGAGTGGTGAGTAAGAGATAGTAGAGATAGGTCGTCTGATGTAAATGTAATACCCTATGAACTATAAGACAGATTTTAAACTGGATTCTTTGCTCCATTGGAACTTCCCACTGCAATGAATGTAATATTGGCTTTATATATTTAGGAGTCTGTTATACACACATACAGATATAAGTTATATATTACTTATAAATAAGTTACATGTTTGTCTTTGTATGTGTGTATCCGCAAGTATGTGTGTGGATGTAAGCCTGTCTGTGTCAATAGGTACTTGGAAAGATCTGAGGATATGCGTTGATCCAGCGCTGAGGTGCATAGTACTGACAAGTACTCAATAGGTGACAAGTGGTACGGTGCTACGGGTTCCATGGAATTAAGTCTGAAAGGCAGGTTTCTGATCGGCACCAAATCATTAGCACCGAAATACTGGGAATGAGAAAACTGATAAGGACTGACCTCGAATCTCCGGTCTGGAACCTAATCAGTGTTATCAGAAGGAAAGCAAGAGGGTAGGGAGGTGACATGCACAGGCGGAGAGGCAGACAGACAAGAAGGAAGGCAAGCAGGCACTCAAAATGCACAACATCAGGAGCAATGGTTGAATGCAATCACAAACACTTTCTTATCTCATCGTCAGGTCTAGATCTATTTCACAGTTACACTTCGTGTGTGGCCATTATGTGAGCTGTAGGGCCTACACTTGTAATTGGTCGACGTGAATGTACGTGTGCAAGTGCCTGCTGAACTAAATTATGCTCGCAATTTCCACAGGCGTCTGGCAAAGGTTGCTGCAAAAACCTTGGAAGGTCCAAGGTCAGTTAGGCAAATCTAATACTGTCTAAGGTCAAATATGCGAAGCTATCGAAGAGTAAAGTTCATAATGGAATCCGGGAAAGGTCAAAGAAGGAGCGGCCAGAGGTTTCGTGTTAAGTAAATAAGTAAGTAATTAACTAGTTTTGATTAGCATCTGACAAACGCACATGCATTACATTCTACTGAACGTTTAAAAACATATTTGAAACAGATTATAACACAGGGAAAAATAATAGACAGACATGCACGATTAAATAGGCCCTATAACGAACGATACATCGATTCATGCATCTTTAACTCTTCAGCATCTTCAACATCAGTTTTTGGTTGACTCGTTGGCTGACTAAGTCTTTCGTAAACGTAATCGTAAACTCCGCATTTATTCAGCGCACAAATCATCCACGTCGACGGAATCAGTTTTACATACATACGCGTGTTCGAGCAAGACAACCTACGAGGCTAATATGGCCAGGTTCAGAGTGATTATGGTTATTTAAATAATCTTTATTAATGTCGTTATGATGTATATTTTATCGTAATCGTAATCCCGAGATTTCTACAGCGCCCAACGAAAGCCACTACTTTTAAACAGTTTAGATTTAACAACAGCTAACATGAAAGAGTGCCCTGTTTTGCGAAGCGAATACTTGTCCTCACGAAAGAGGTGGAAAGAGCTGATGAAGCCGGGAAACTGTGGTTTCTGTAAGAGCTCGCAGTCTCCCCAGCAATCAACTCTTCTGCAGCATATGTCTTCTCACGTATTTGCCATCTGCGAGCCTTTTCAAGAGCTGCTTGAATGCGCGCAGTATCGTGAGACGTAAGAAATCCAACAGAAACCGGTAGTGCATAGGTGATTCTTGAATTAATGATCGCTTGAAAACGACGTCCAGCCTCGAGATATGGAGGTTCTGATTTGTTAGCTGGTTGATAAGAAGTATCGCTGGTTAATGAGGCTAAGAATAGACCTATAACTGACATGGTTTGAGAAAGAAAAGGTTATATTTATGCCAGCTACCTTATTTTAATCACTATACAGATACGACCGAATGAACAGCTGAGCGTGTCGAGGTCAGTGATGCCATTAAAAACGTGATAAAGAGCGAAAAGATAATCATACTGATGATCATCAAGATCCCGATAATAGTGACAAATATTATCATGATGTTCGCGATAATAAATATGCTGATGTTGACAATGATTAACGACGACGACAACGATGATATTATTGACACTCAGACTATAGCAGTATACCTGGAAATGTATAACAAATGCACGCCTTAGCAAAGAAAAAACATGTCCCTGGATATAGCCAGACCATTTCATGTGGGATGCCACCTTGGGCGCATGATTTTCAGTTTCTCGTTGACCTTTACTGAGGGCGAGTAAGTGCCAAAGGTGACCGAAAGCATGAAACGTGATCACTCGCTGTTTATACATGCTCGTTAAATCATGTCTAAGGCAATATGTAGGCAGTATTTAGCCTGCGCACGATGCTCTATATCCGCTGGAGCTGCTGCTTATATCAAAAGCATAGTAACTACACTGGTGTAGCGTCTAACGATAATCTGGTCTTTCAAACGCCAGATGTAATTTACTGGATCATCTGTTATCTTGCTGATGATGTAAGACGTCCGTAGTTTCATTGGATGTGGAGAGAAGAAAGGTATCAACCTACCTTAAGTCGCACCTGTTTTGATCTATTGGATTGCCATGTTTTGCCGCCTCTGTGAGGTTCTCAAAAGGCGCTTTATAAATAGCCAGGTACATCAATAACTAAATAAATAAACACATACATACATACGTACATGCATGCATACATAAATGCATGCATGCATCTATACATACATACTTATATACATACGTACGTACATACATACATACATACATACTTTTATATACATACATACATGCATACATACATACATACTTTTATATACATACATACAGAAATACAGAAATACATGCATACATACATGCATAACTACATGCATGCATACATACATATATACACACATACGTACGTACATACGTACATGCATACGAAGCCGTATGCAACTGTGCAACATGACTGGTGTGTGCATGTGTGTCTGCTCGCGAAGTCCGAGTTATGCCACTCCTCTGCAGCTGTTGCCTGTTAAACGTCAGAACAGCTTCGTGTCATCTGAAGGTTGAAAGAGAGTCTGATCCAATTAAGGCTTCTGTTCTAGTCTCTGAATGTTTCAACTGCCTATAAATTAATACATGAATGCAACTGTAGTTTGAATGCATGTATGACGATTTATACAGCATCGTAACTACCTATTTCTAGGCGCTTTACGATGTCACTTACAAATACCTGGAGAATTAGGCTTTTAAGTGCTTTTGAAACTGTTAAGACACTTTCACTTGACGGGCCCAGGATTCGAACCCGGGGCTCAGAGTGAAAGTTTATATACATACAGCCAAGCAATGCGATACAGAGCACTGTAATTACATTGCATAGAACTGCGTCACATTACGTCATATCATATGTATAGTACATTGGTCTTACGTGTGCATCTTTAGATCTACTGGTTTGGTCCGTTGCTTGGCGGAGTCACTGGAGGCGCCACTTATGACCTAATCTTCTCGACGAAGGCTTCCTTCAAGCGACTGCGCGCCTGTCTGCTCGTTTTCCACAAGAGAGACGGACAGGAAGTGGGTCAGAAGGACCCCGAACAAGCAGACCAGGGCGACGATACGGACGATGACGCAGCAGGAGACAAGAAGATCCAGAAGCAGAAGGGAGACATCGAGGAAACGGTGGACCTTAACGCTGACCCCGAAAAGTCCAGAGAAGGAGCAGGAGCAGGAGAGGGAGATTCTAAACCAAGGCGAGGCACGAGTGAATCAGAAGTATGATACTTCCACTCCACTCGCGGAGTTCCACAATTCCTCAGTTCCCTCCCTCCCTACTTCCATCACTCCCTTGATGCCGTTTATCCCTCCATAGCCGTGTTCTTCATAGACAGTACGAGATAGAGAAGTTTCAGAGCGATTTGAGCGAAACTGTGCATAATTTGAATCTAATTTGATTACAGTTATGCACTATTCTAGAAAGTTTCAATATCTTGCTGGCCTGAGTAAGAGTTCAGTTGAATTAAGGTCGTTTATTATTGGTTTTTCTAATTCTTTTTGTTCTGGTTTCTTTTGTGCCATTTCTGTTTATGTATATAAACTAATTCTAATACGACAGCAAAGAAAAATTTCTTGTAAGTATGAATTTCACATAAAGATCTCGGATTCAAACTGTTACCACAGTGTGAAAAGCGGCTATGTTACTTGTCCGACGCTCTTTCATAGAGAAAATTCCAACCCAGAAACTTAAGACCCCGCCTCGCTCTTTTCAAGAAGATGTCACTTATTTTACACTCTCAGTAGAATTCTTTAAATCTCGCACGAAGAGCTCACGAGTACTTCTGTATCGGCCTCGCCATAGTTTAATTGGACATACTATGATCGAAATATAATCGAAATAATCTGGGAATAATGATGAGTAGGAACTAATGGGAAATGCAGGTGATGCTAGGCGATTGCAAAAGATCGCTAAAAATTAGACCCGTTTTTCAAATGCAGAAAACTGAACTCAGTTGTAGTCCAGCAAAATTACGATTTAAAAAAGACGAAGCATAAAAGCCGTTTTGTAACTAGTCGTAAATCTATCTGCCTTCGTCTGGAAAAATACTCCAAGTCCAGTTTGCTGCGGCCTACAGCATGATACAAAACTTAGTTTAAAACTTGTAAAGCTTTTTCTGGATCAAATATACATGCTTGGTAGACCTAAGCTTGCCCTTACAGTATTTACACTGAAATCTATGCCTCGAGAATTAATTTGAAATGGGACCCATGCAGAAGGTTTCTTGTAGGCTGCAACCTTTCTCAAGTTGCCATGCTGATGAAACCATAATAGACCAACGCCCGTATTCAACTGATGTAAGCGACGCTTATACGCGTAAATCAACAAAAACTACGCTCCCTACTGCACAACTATAGCCTACGTTGTAGATCATGGTTAATCTGATAACGTACTCTAGCATTTTTGTTGAAAGGCTGACGCAAGCAAGACCCAAAAAAGAATCCAGTATTGTGGATGGTAAACCCAATTTGTGCGCATTGCTGTTCGGGGCGGGTCTTATTTGAATACAAAGTCCCTCGCCTGATATATTAGGAGGTCGATTGGTGATTTTTTTGTCTCTAGGTCTCAAACCATCTCCACCCAAAATGCAGTCGACCAGTTTAAATGAGGTGTCTCAGAAAACGAGAGCCTGTACAAGTCAGCTTACAGAGGAAGAGACCTTGACCTGCTATGAGACTTTCAGTTCATAATCTAAATTTGTACTGTGGCTAAATTAACATTTAATAGATTAATTATCGACAAACTTGCGTCGATTAGGCCTATAGTGCACACCGTGTGATACTGAAAAAATACGAATTGCATAATTGATGTAAAGGGTAACCTATTTTATTTATTCATTTCATCCACTTAAGCTCACAACCTCAAGGGTCATGCAAAGGTCTTGACAGATGATTTTTAGTTCGACTGTTTTCTTCGTTTCGGTTCAGTTTTTGTTGTATCTTAAGTTTCTTTCTGTTCTTTATTTACGTTAATTTTTGTGTTTCAGAACTAAGTTGTTCCGTCCAAAGTTTCCCTGCTGCAGCCAAAGAGAGGGACAATGAGAGCGCTTCGAGAGCGACAGGTGGTCTTGGCCTTGCCCCTCCTCGTCCTCCTCCTCCCTCTCATTCTCACCACCCTCGGCCAGACTCTCCCAGTCGATGCTACCGAAGCCAGGAGGTCCACAGTCATATTCTGAACGATGATGAACAATGTGTGGAGCACAGTGAACAAAAGTCCGTCTGCGATTGCATAGTCCTCTATTAAATGAAGCAAGGGCGAGGCCATCAAGTATTACGGGGGTTATCAAGAACCTTCGTGTGGTTGATGAAAAAGCTTTTGAGTAGATTATAGGGGAAAGAGTAGCGATAGAATAAGTGTAAAGTTAACAGCGCTGCAGACCTTTGAACATCGTTTGTCAACTCCACCCAAATGTAAACCAAGAATTGCAAAACTGCAAAGCATGCTTTCTGCTTAAAAATTTTGAACCTAACCGTCCCGAAAATAATGTCGCAAGCTTAACACTGGTTATTTCGCTACTCTTTGACATCTGGCCTCTCCTCTGCTATAAACCGCAAAGCAGTTAAAGAGCCAGTAGCCGATATAACTTGTATGTACATAGGAACCCTTCTCTCTAGATAATTTTGTATCTGATTGCACACAGCAGGCATCTTCTGCCAGTGTAATTGCATCGCTTAATAGTTACCCATGTTACTTGAAGTGTACATAAGCTGTAAGTTCTGAAAACTGCTGGCGCAAATGCAACTCGCTAAGTCAATGCTTTTGTCGTCGTGGCAACCTGCATTCAAACTACAACGCAGACAATCGATATATACGGTTGCCAATTGCTTATGCCAACTTAAACGCAACAAGCATTTGTTTATCGGTTCATGTGTATAGGTTCACAGCTCGTTCTTTTAGGAAAGCACATTAGGCTTGCATGAATTGCATTTATAGGCCTAGGCAAGGACTGGCCTTGCTGTGGGCTTATGAAATTCGTAAATGTGCATTATAAATGTGGTCAAAATAAAATTACCCAGCTTTACAACAACAACAACTATAATAGTAATAGTGATGGTAATACTTTTACTCATCGCCTTCGAAACACTGAGCCCAATTTACTGCCAGGATCGATTTCATCCGTGAGGTTGGCTGTCGCCCTTCGACCATCTCTGGAGTTTCCTTTTCCAGCGCCTTTCCATCTCTATCCAACACTATAATGCCATCGCTTTTCCAGGCACATTTTCCGATGTGGCTGAGGCCTAATTTTCCAGATAACCCTTTAACAGCTCCTAGCGTAATTTTTTGTTTCTAAAGGATTGCACTTAGGCCTACCTCGGGTTAAAAAATAATAAGCTGGTTAAACGTGGAAACAACCTAGCCCTCCTGGCGACAGTATGTCAGGTCCGTTAGGTAAGAGGTACATACAAGACATCCTAGTAGCACTTTCTCCCGTGGAGTTTTGCGCTAATGAAGGATCTACGTTTAAAGAGACTCTTCGTGAGTTCGATTTCGTAATCGTATAAGCTTAAGAAAAAGCTCGTTGTTCGTCAATTATAAAACTACTAAATCGTTTGTCTTCGAAGGGTGGCTGATCATTAGTGATTCTGATTTGTACGTAACGCCATCGACGAACAGTTTACTAGATCTTCTCAGGCGCGGCAGGTACAGTCATAAAGGTGAGATAAGGTGTAACGAAGCAGGAGGGATAAATTAATTAAGTTGAGATAAGGTGTAATCCAGGTAATCGCAGTTTACTACACATCGAGTAATATAAGCCAGAAGGTCGTACCAACTATTTTTGCGAAATAATGGTTTTGACAGAAATTGCATTGACTGACAAAGCTTTTGCCGAAGGTCGTAGCTATACGGCTTCATTAAAGACTATTTGGTGCAAAGATACACCACAATTATGGGTCACATTTATGACATAAGGATGTAAAACTACAGATACGTTGTGCATTATCTCTTTTGCAGCTAGTAGTCCTGCCAGATGGTTGCATCTTGAAGACACATCCATGTAGCAAAACAATTATTGCCAAATTTGCAGATTAATTCATGCCAAATTGCTGCATTTCTAAGATAGACCTGTCTCTTGCTAAAAGGGCGCATATTGTCAAATTTTGACAAATTATGACAAAATACACCTAATTATATCGTTAAGTGTAAACAATACATTGCATGTTTTAACGCATTATGAAGAGGATTGTCATTATTCAGCATTTTGCTAAAAATAATGTTCATTGTTTAAATGTAGAAAAAATTGCATTAAAAATGAATGTAAACTTTTCTACTAAGATTTTCTATTTGTTTTTTCTTAAAACGATGTAAAACTTAGACACGAGGTTCTGGCTTCTACCACTTGACATGCCCACTAGAATTCAGCCCCAGTATTACGATTGTAGATGAGAGAACCGGGCTCCCTCAGATGCTCATCCGATTATTGAAGCTCGGTATCCACCGACACATCTACAAAGCATGGTACACCTGCCAGGTCCTAGGTTGCTCCCAGCGACGATCACGAATGATAGATAATTCAATGCAAAACAGACTGTACAGTATGTTGTCCAAGAGTATTGTAGTTTGTGCTAAGACACTAACGAAATAATGCACCAAATTTCGATGCAGACGTCCGCACAGGGCATAACCCCTCCATCTTTGTCTGCATTTGGGTGACCCCTTCCTCCCCTCTTTACGAACGTTCTTAATGAACGACCCAAACAAAAGTTCGAAATACTGAAGTTCGATAGAACGAAGTCACACTGTATTATTTTACCGAATCTCTATTGCCACACTGCTACTACAGTTTAAAATACTCTCAAGGTTGAAAATGAATAAAATATGTCACCAGGAAATACAGGATAACACTTTAATCAAGTCAGTACAAACAAGACATAAGCTCGTTTTTGCTACCAGGTCGGCTACGACAATCTTATTGGAAGATCTTGTCACAATTTAAACTTTATCCAAATGCTCAACATTTATTTATTTAACCAAGTCATGAGAAACTTAACCATCTGTAAAGCAGTTACAAAAAGTGAATTCTACTCCAGCAAGTAACTCTTCCATCACATACAAATCTGCATTTCGTCAGCTGCTATATTTTATTTATTCAATCATTCAACCACTTACCACACACAAACATGTTGTCAACTTTAGCATTTGTAACTCATGCTAACTTCAGACTGAAATTCCAAGCAATTGTTCAACCAGAGCAGACAGCAGAGAGACAGTTGAAGGGCTGGTACACTGTTTAAGGTAAGTTTTTAAAATACACCGGATTCTATTCCCAGGCAAAGGAAGAGCCTTACTTTCATAAAAATTCTGCACTTTTGCAGTAAACAAACGAAGTTCATTAAAACCAGGGACTAAATGTTTGCTTAACAAACAATTTAATGATTTCAGGTACTAAATGCACAGCCCAAAACCTCTGTTACATCATTAATCTGTAAACAACTTTGATAAAACTATTGCTTCTAATCTAATAATACCTTTCTTAACATAATGATAAAATAATTTAATGCCAACATGCAAAGGCTGCTGAGGACCCAGGGTCAAGTTGCTGTGATAGAATTTTAGAACAAAAGTTGAACCAAAACAGTTCACATTTTCAGTAGCATTAATTCAGGTAGATATGTATAAACAACCTATAGAACAGAACTACTGACAATTCAAGTTGAAACACTAGGCACAGGATGTTTCAAACCAGCAAGCCTCAAGATCAGATCAGCAACCAAACTTCACCAATTACATCACCACATGATTCTTTTGAGACCATAATATGGTGGCCATAACGAGGAACACAGATGTCAGTCTGTAATCTGGAAATTTACAGCTGCAAGTTCTTACTAATCTACAGCCTTAAAAGAAATTAATCACCAAAAATACATTTTTTACTTTCTTGAGCTGGTCCTGAGGAACAAAGTAGCATCTTGACAAAAGATCAAAGCACATTTTGGGGTAAGAGCAAGTGAGTAGTATTCATGCATTTTGACTATTTTTCAGAAACAATATTCACACAAAATTTGAAAAATGTCCCCAACACACAAACATTCATAAGGCAAGTAATAATAATAATAAAATAATATTACAATAATTAAAATAATAATAAATAAATAATAATAATGGCAGCCAATTCACTCAAAGAGCAAAAAGGTTCATTCTATCGTTGTAGAACAGTTAGACTTGATTTCTCTCATTTTCTTCCGGCTTTTGGTACGGGCTTTGAAAGCTGCGTCATGATACATATGCTACACAACCAAACAACAAATCCAAATAAATAATTACTGAAAATGGTCAGGCCCTGAGGCTGATGGACCTAGTGGCTGAAGCACAAAGGTAACATCCACAACAGGACATTTCTATGCAGGTAACATGGTTAAACAAAGAACCGATAATTCATAAGACACACCAGAAATGAACTCTGGATACAAAGTGACAGACCATGGCAATCATAACTATATCACCACAGTACTGCTTTAAATCAGTACAAAGGAAATCCCTTATAATGCTAGCTTTTGGAGTGGTAGTAGCGTGGCACTGGGGATGCAATGCTTGAAGGTGCAACAAAGTTTAGCTGCACAAGTCCAGCACGTACTGAGATAACTACCTTCCATGGAATGCTAGGCTATCAGATTCCCACTCAGTCTACCATCCTTTTGAGGTGGGTAAATGAGTACCACTGCAAGTTGGGAGGATAAAGACGTGTCATGTCAGTGGTCTGCTTACTACTCGTAATACCTAGACTAAGAAGTCAACAGTTCAGTAACCCACCCGTTCATGCTTGACAGATCTGCTGTTAGGCACTGTCTGCTTCAAGACTGTTGGTCCGAGCTGAAAGATGTCCCTCAACAACTCGTTTTCCTAAAGCAAAGCATTGTTAATCGTTTATTTGCTTTCTCAAAGAAAATTTAAGTGCTTGCAGCTGCTACTCAAGCTTATAAAGAATAACTAATATATGCACATAATAGAATTTAGTTTACCAGTATATGTTAGATTAAATAAAATGCACTGATGACATAATGACACTAGAGAGTTTCAAATTAATTAATTAAAATCAGTGAACTGTAAAGTTTTATGAATGAAACATCCAGTGCCAAAGGCCTTATGCCATTTTTGATTATTTTCACAGTGCAAAGATTGACAGATTAAACTGACGAGTTGTTAATAAATCAGATCATGGTTTTGCTTTCAAATGCTTTCTTTCACAAAAAAATACTAGAAAAAACAAACCTCACTTCAACTAAACTAAAAAACACCCCTTCAAACCTCTGTGAGCCACACCATTACAATATATCCTTGTAAATGTTTTACAATTATTGCATTGTAGTTAAATGCAAAGAAATTAGCAGCTGAGAAATAACATGAATAAGGCCATGTTTCAACTAACCTGAAGGTGAATATTCATGCCTGAGCCAAGAACTCGACAAAGAGCATTGTACTGAGTCCGAAGTGTCCAAGAGTCAATGTAAACTGCTTCACATGGGTTAAACTGTGTAAAAACACAACTCTTACAAAAAATGTTCATATTTAACTGACCTGTAGTGATGAACCTGGCAGATGAAAGCCTTTATAGGCATTACATTATAGCAGGACATATATTATAAATCTCATACTTGTGACCATGCCTGAGAAAACCCTCATGAGGTCAGAAAAGTTAACTTGCAAGAAACATGCTCAGAAGGCAAGTAGACATAAAATGGGTCAGTATGAGTTCTTCACATATTTATTCTCTCTTTTGCATTAGCTATCAAACTGCAAATCCTCATGTAGAGCTTTGCTGTATAAGTATTTTTATTTTTAATTTTATCCTGGTGCCCTACAATAAAACTTAATTTAACATGTCCCCATTGGAACTGTAATTTGAAGTCATGTGCATCGAATATTATGCAAATGACCAAGTCAAGTAAAGATTTGCTTTTACCTTTTTTTACGGAGATTTCATTGACGGAAGCCTCAAAGGCATATGAAAACATTCTTATTTGCTAAGCTTATAAATATTCACAAGAGCAATTTAGGTCAGGCCCATAGTTATGATAAACTTTAACTGGCAATTCTCGAAAGCGGCAATGAATTCTCCTCCAGAAACAATCTTCTACTGCACAACCATATTAATGTGCTTAGCACAACTGAAGATATATCCCAGTTAACTGAAGTTGCAATTGTTTAGACCTATTGACAGCTGAATTAGAATCTCTTTAAGTGTGCAGTATCAATAACCAAATACATACATACACACATATATATATCTAGATATAGAACTGCAGACACATATCAAACCTAACAGTACCAGTGCAGACTTCGTAGTTCACACATGTCCCTGTGTTAAATCACTGGGCTGCATTGATAATCACAATGTACAGTTTAGTACACAAAGGAACAAACCCAAATCAGAGAACTTGTAGTTTTTGGTAAAGTGGACATAACTGAGTGCATATAACAAATGTAGTCATTGTATTTCTCCTCACCCTGACTTCATACTCCGTAAAGACGCCTGATTCAACTGCTCCTAGTATTTCTCTGAAGCTAGACTTCTGCTGACGTCTGTCTTTCTTCGAGCGATACTTGTTGCATTCAGTCGACAATCCTTTCAAACTCACACAGAGCTCATCAAAGTTATCCTCTTCAAACGTCTATTCAAGCAAAAATATTAAATTAAATTTCTAAGAAAGGTTTAGCTTTCTTTGAAAAATATAAGCCAGATGATGTAAGATAAGGCAGCCATAAGATACCATCAAACATTGGATACTGTTAGCTGGCTGCAACTTCTACTATCTCAGACTGCTTTTTCACACTCTTTTCCAAACATCTATGCTTGAAAAAATTTAACTTGAATGAACATTTATCAGTCAACACAATAGTTTCCAGGCAAAAGAGTACCACGACATAACAGTAAACCATGAAAACTATAAGATGTGCCACCAAATTTTTGCAAAATAATTGTAAACATCATTTCGAGACAATTTACATCACTTCACATACTAAAATATACAAATAATTGATTACCTGAAAATAGTTGTGTAATTATATTATACAGTTTTACAGATGTTAATACTTTCTTTGTGCCCAAACACAAAGCAAAATCTTGTCAAAGCAGATAGATGTGACAAGACAAAATTTATTATTGCTAAGCAAGCCACAGATTGATATCAACTGATCTTACACAGATAATGTAAACATATAATTAGTGTGTGTCTGTAATGACTGCAATCAATACAGACTTCACTCATTAAGGGAATACTTTTAATGAACTGAAAATAAAAAAGCAGTGAAACATTGGAACAACTTTTCATAATAGCATGGTTCAAAAACAAAATTCAGAGTTTATGTCTGACATCATAAACTGACCCATGTCCAACACATATCACGAAACAATTTGTAACATAAGATTGAACCCATGGACATCGCATGCAAATGTTTAACACACAGAAAGTAGGAAGTCCTTGGTATGACTTCAGACTGATCATTCAGATAAATATTATCTTACATTTTTCAGTATATAAACTGATGTGAAGTGGAACATCTGGATCACAAATGCTACTAGTAATGGCTACTGCTTTACAAGCCACTACATAATTGAATGAAAACACAATTATTGAAGCAATTATAAGTTTCAGAGTAGACTAAATACTAAAATATTATTACTCAGCAATGTTTGTTTACAATAAAACAGTTGGCAAAAGTGTTACATAAAAATTACTAAAGATAAATATCATGTTTACTTGGTCAATTCCCCTCGCTTTTTCATACAACAGGGCTATTGCTTCACCAGCCGTTCTGCGTAGCTCCATATTAGCACTGGACAAGACACTGGCCAGTTTGCATAGGTGACTAAAGCAAACAAACAAATAAACAGACCAAATAATTAATTAGCATATCATAGTATATCACAGGCAACTGACTGACTGCAACATGAAACTCAGAAATAAAACCATAAACTGTCTGACAGAGGCAAACACAAAATTAACTCAAGTATTCATGACCTTTTCTGTGCAACTAACATTTTGATAAAACCATTATCTGTCTAATTTGACTAAGACACGCAACAATAACAAAGTCAATCAATCAACCAGACATAAATGGATGCAAATTACAGCTGAAGCAGACATAACTGCCAAAAGCTGGCACACCAAAACCCACTTCCCGTAACACAGAAGTGGTCACATGCCTTACCTAATGGCCTCATGCTCCATCTGATGGCCTTGTGCCTTATATAACTGACAAAGAATCTGTACAGGTGTTTCTTGCCTGAAACTACTGGTACACAAAAGTAACAATACCACAGACACTAGCAGGTCAGAACACCACCTGCCATATATATACATGAAACCACTTCAACATACAGAGTAACACTGACTACACAGTCTTTAACACTGACTACACAGTCTTTCAATGAAAATCCACTCTACTGCCATAAACAGCTCAAGAAATATTTTCAGGTTTCTTCAGTTAACATCTATAAGATGGCCATGTTTAGTGCCTTCAAAAGGTTCTTAGAAGCCACTATATAATGATCAGAAACATACACACATACATACCCATACAGACACATACACTGTGAGAACTCACTGCACTGCGTTATGAATGGGGAGACCTTCCTATACCGTTTGGGTATCATTATTCATAGTTGCTCCCATTGCTCATTAAAATTGTCAACAACCACATTACAAGGATAAGATATCATTTGTGCAGCAGTTGTGTGGCCTTTTCAAGCCAGCACTTGCTCTGAGAAAAACAAAACTTGAACTCAACATGGTAATCAGACATCAAGAGGAAATTTCCCAACAGTGCATCCGAGAAACTGAGAGCTCCCTACAAAGAGTAATGTGTGACTGTCTAGATATCCACACATTCAATTACATACATGCTCAAACACATACATACATATCAACTAGGCAAGCTGACTTACATTGCTGTAGAGTTCTGAAAGAAAGAATCTGGAGCAATGGTCAGGAGTATGGTCCATGCAGCCATTGCACTGTTCAACATTGAATACACATCTGTGGTGTAACTTGAAGCCGATTTTCCATAGGCCAGCTTGAAGACATTTTCTAATGCAGTCATTGCATCTTCTATTACCTAAAATTCAAGGCACAAGAAGAACTGAAAAAAGAAAATGCTACTGATAAAAAATAAATGCAGTTTCTGCAAAAAAACAAAATTACAATGACAATGTGCGTAGCAAAAACAACAAAAAAGGTTTATTTTATAGTTTTGAATATGGAAGGATGTAACCGTTCGATTCCTGAGAAACCACATGTCTACAAGTCATTGTGAATTTGGTCCCATATCAAGGAACGATTCCACCGGAGGGTACCAAGACAAGTAAGCTCACTACCATGAAATGATCTGGGGCATTACACAAACACATACTGGACACAAACATCATTCAGCACATTTTGGTGTAGCGACTTTAAAACACAGATTCAATTCCCTGAAATCAATGCTCATTGAACAAATCTTCAACAGGATAAATGAACTTCTAAAGAAGCCATGTCAAATGGATGTGCATGTGCATGTGTTGTGTGTCTGGGTCTATCTGCTTGCTTATTTCCAGTTAAATGTAACAAAGCACAAATGCTGCACTCGACGGCCTGTGGAGACCATATAGTTCCACATTCCCACACGATGGCACGGGCACACTGTGTTCATTCGTATGTTGGACCATACTTCTGGAACAGCCTTTCTCTGGAAATTCGAACTCTTCGCCTCTAACGGCCCAAGAAACATTCTCAGCCCCATCTTAAAATGTACCTGTTTGAAATTGTTAGATATTAATGCTGCAGCACCATTGTCAGGTTCTTAAAATGCACTATATAAGTTTTTGGATACATACATACATAAGTACATACATACATACACATATGCTGGGCAACACTAATAAGGAAGCATGGTGTCGAGCAACTGCGTTTGCTTAGAAAATTTCAGGGAACTGAAGATGTTTTAAAGTCGCTACTCCAAAATATGCTGAATGATGTTTGTTTCCAGTTTATGTAATCTCGACATAACTGACAAAAGCCAAAGTCTGACAGCTAGTATCGCTATTTCTCACCTTACTTTCTTCTGCCACGATGAACGTACAAAGTGCCAGAGCCTCAGCACACTGTAAATAAAAAGCACAAATCAAACACACAAGATGTTAGCTTTAAAATTATCTCCAATTAGAAATCTAACTCATATATAAAAATAACTTTCTTCGAACTGTGCTATACAAATAGCCAGATACATACATACATACATAAATACAATAATCAAATGAATCCAAACCTCTAACTTCATCAACCAACAAATTCATGCAGAATTAGGACCAATTTTTCAAGTAAAAACAAAACAGCTAGACTAAATTTTTATTTTAAAATAAATTAACTCAAGACACATGGACACAACAAATAAATAAAATCAATACAAACCACAGCTCGAGCTGCATATGAAGCTGCATTATCAGCAAGAATCGCCTTAAGAATCGGATAGTAGAGCGGGAAGATTGCCTCCCTTTCTTCTGAGGCACCTAACTGAATGAGGACCAGAACACTACAAATGGCAGCAGCACACTGCTCCTCTTCCTTGCCTCTCTTCAAGCTCCGCTCCAAGTTATCCGATATTGATAGCTTGCTGCAATTAAAAATCAATCAATACAATCAACAATCTTTCAGTAAGCTAATCAATCAATCAGCCAGTCCAGTCAGTTGAAGCAGGTATGCCAACCAATCACTCAGTATCAGCATTTATAAAAGGTGTTCATTTTCTGCTCTTAAATCCTTGAACCAGCAAGGAATTACTCCCAGAGTCCTAGGATTAGTTCATCATAGCACTCATCATTTATCATAACACATTTTGCCATTTACTTCCCAGCTGATGCAAAAACCAAATTCTATGGCTTGATAAAAGACGCACAAACAACTCGCCTAAAGTCATTACACGGAAATAGTCCACTTAGTCCACTTAGCAGTATGAAACCTGCAATCACTTAATCAAAAGCCAAGCATTTTACAAAACTCTCAAGTTATGTTGCTTCTGTTTGATTGGTTGTGTACAGATAATATTTTCAGTTTAACACTTGACTTCAGTATAGCATGAAAAACAAGTTGCAGAAACATAACACTGATTAGATGTCAAGATGAAATAACTATTTAATTATCAGATTACAATTATACTGCATGAGTAAATAGGACATTCTAATTATTCTGCATATGCTAATTATTATGGAATTATAATTACACTGTACATATACGCAAAATAACTTAAACCAACACACACGAAAAAGTGCGCTTGCTCTCACAGAAAAACATAACTAAAAAACTTGGCCATTGGCATTATACTTACCAGAACTAAGAATGTAAAACATGCACAATAATGCAAAGCAGTTTACTCACTTTTGTGAAATGGAGTCAATTATATACTTCTTGGTGAGTATTGCTCTTAAGGCCTGAAGAGATTCCACTCGACCTTTGGCACTGTTTAAACATACAAAATAAATAATGCCCCAAAAAGAATTTAAAAGAAACTTCTCATATCTAAGTCTGACTAATTATTATCTCAAAATTTTTTAACACACACAAAGTCACACAGAAATGCAAATCTGAGGCAAGATTACTCAGTCGCTAGGTAAAATACATTCAGATATCCAAATGTTTGAAAGCCAGTGAGAAACAGTGAGGTTTGAAGCATTTCTTGAAGAAAGAAATAGTTCACATTTTGGAGAAACTCAGGGTTGATTCCATTCCTTGGAGGGCAGCAGCATGGAATGCACAAGAGTCCATGACATTTCTGCATTGTGGTTCAGTCAAAAGACCCATACCAAAGACCAAAGACTATGGGAGGGATATAGGGAGACACCAGTGGTTAAAGGTATGTAGGAGTGCTTGTGGTATTAAGCCACATCTGACTCATTAGTAACATGTTACATCTGTGAAAATAAATCTATTGTTTACATTGGTAGACTGCCCATACTTAACAATAAGACACCAACACATCAGTAAGAAATCAAGAAATCAGTGATGTTATAAATACATAAACAAATACATCCTGCTAAGAACCTGCAATTGACAAGGTGCCCAGATTTACTTATGACACCTTAAATGGCATATTAAAAGCAACTTTTCTGGGCAACTACACACTGAGGACACTTAAATTGGTTGCTCTGTTAGATAAAGCAACAGCAAATTTACCTGTTATTTTACACAACACCACTGTTTATCACTTTTGAGCAGATTTTAAAGGCACTACATAAATATCCAGATACATCAACAATGAAAAGGTTGAGTAATAAGAAATTGGTCAAGATATGAACAGTGAACATCTCTGGGATTGGTTTTGAACCTGCAAGATGAGAAATCAGCTAATAAGTCACCATGTTTCACACAGAATAACTGTTAAACCCGTCACAGGTAAAGCAGTTAGCATGCATATGTAGCATCTAAAAAAATATAACGATAAACATTACTGAATACATTTCTAAAAAGGTCCTTTTATTTCAGTTTACCAGCCAAGGTTATAAAATGCATTATTAATTATTGTTAGTATTATTAACTAAAAACTTCAAACGCACCAGTGTCTAATGCACAAAGCACCAACTGACGGCGCACCAATACCAAGCTGCAATCAGGTCAATGTTGAGAAGGTCAGTTCACTAAGACAGAGAGGCAACCTATGACTGATAAGCAATTTAAAACAGGCAAGTCTCAAGCTGAGAACAAAATGACACAAGCTACTGAGCAGAACAAACTGAAGCAAGGAGAGAGTTCCAAAATCTAGGTCCAGCAACCAAAAAAGACCATTCACTAAGAACAGTTCTAGTCTTATGTATCAGCAGAGAAAGGCAATCACACGATCTAGTTGAATAATGATAACTCTGGGGAATAAGGACTGATTTTAAGTCCTGTCATTGGCCAATGTTTTATAACTATAAGCCCCATTTTGAAATAAATATTATAGATTATTTTTTCGACCATTGTAAAATTAAAAAATGGAACTGAACATCAGTGAGACAGAGTTCAGGGAGCACATGGTGAAAGATTAAAAACAGTTATGTCTTAGTTCAAAGCTGACAGATTTGTCATTGAAGTTGCAGAGTATTGACTTACTACTTCATTACAGTAATCTAATTAACAGTTTATGTCATACTAAAATAAATATCTTGTTTTGTTTATGTACTGATTCTTGTCTGTTTGCCCTAAAGCCGTATAGTGTCCTAGACCCAGAAATCGTTTGCCTTGTGCAACCCATAAATATGGTTCAATTTGGCTCAGGTTTCACTATGTTAGTTTCTTAATAGATGGACTGTCATGTACGACAACTTACAAATTATACCATTTACACAGTCGATTAGAGACACAGAAGAATCAAAACCAATGCCCAAGTTAACCAGCGCTTTCCCAAGTCTTTTATTCACAGACCATCATCACCCTCACTTTGATCTTCAATACAATCCCAAATGACAGAAATATGAGAATTGTACTTAAATGCTTTCTCAGCATACATTAAGAGAAGGTAAAGCAATGGTACAGTCACACTTTATCAGCTTTATCAACTTCAACACTTGGCACTTGATATGAAGCATCAAACCACCTTAAGTTAAAAGAATTCAGTAATCTGACTTAAGGTCATCAAAATTGAAATATCAGTCTGTAACCTTTTCTGAGAAAGTCCTTCGACACATTCATGTAATTTCTCCTCCAGATTTCCTAGGGTTGCAGTTTCATCACCTTCACAATCTGTTGAACCTATAAATCAACAGAATAAGGACATTTTATGAATGATATAAAGTTAAAACTTAAAGCTAATGGTAACACATTTGTTTACATGCCTTGAAATGAACTCCTCAGAAGCCTAGTACCAGACTTTCCTCCTAGACATTTGCAAAAACTAACACTAAACCATTCCATAAAGTCCCCCATTAATGAATAACAGTGTTTCACCAATTTTGTAATACTTTGATAGTAGACAAGATATTTTGTTTTGTTCTCTTATAAGTATTGCAATATGGCATTGGAGTATGGCATATCCATGTGTTAGATGAAGCATGTTTCCGATAGTGACTTATATGCCAGTCAATACATTTTCTCACTTTCCCAGGTGGAGGTTAACGAAGGTGAGTTGTACTCAAATATGTATGGTGCATATATACACATATCTGCAATTCAATTACACAAACCTGTAACTCCAAACCCCAGTACAGATTCTTTGAGGCATAAATACATATTGGTGGCTCCACTGGCATCGTGTAAAACCACCATGGCTATCTTAAGGGCTTTTCAACTGTTTTCTAACCTGCCCGTCACAACTGTTTAGATTAGTTATACAGCCATCTGTAAAATGAGGTTCGTAAAATGCACAATGTGTCTGTATACATAAATATACATACAAACTTGCAATATGCATGATTAAGTTATCTTATCTTAACTTCGAAACAAACAGCTTTACCATCTGTAATAGTTGCCTGCTGGTCCGACATACTGCTGATGGCACTGACAGTATCAACAGTTTCTGCTTCATCATCACTGACAGCCTCAGGAGGATAGGCCTTCTCCTTGTTAGAACGATGATCTAAATGCAAAGCAACACTAAAGTGAATAAATACTGAATGTCACAATCATCTGTGTTACAGCGTTGACAGCCTTTGTCTTTAGAATTACAGACCAGAGACTCAGAACATGACAACAACCCTGAATCATGGATTTGTGTTGTAGGTTGACACCTTCAAATCCACAGTTGTATGCCAGCAGAGGCCTTCTCCATCTCTGTCAGCATCATAGTTTAACTAGACATAGAAGACAAATGGCATCTCAAATGGCTATGGCATGATATCAAGCTTTGTGCTGAATAAAGTGGGGTTGGACGCTACCTACAAACCCTACATGAACTGACATTACAAGCGTTTAAAACTGGTCCATAAGAAAACCAGATGACTCACAGATGAATCCTTCAAACCACAAGAAACCAAGCCAAACTGAAGTCAGATGTCATGCCATTATCACAGCATTATTAACATCAAAACAATGCCTAGACGACCCATAACGAATGATGTAAATTATACAGGATGAATTAAATAGATTGTCACAATTCACATTCTTTGCATTAACAAGTTCAATGTTGGAACCCACCATGACAGTCCATCTATTAAGAAACTAACATAGTGAAACCTGAGCCAAATTGAACCATATTTATGGGTTGCACAAGGCAAACGATTTCTGGGTCTAGGACACTATACGGCTCTAAGGCAAACAGACAAGAATCAGTACATAAACAAAACAAGATATTTATTTTAGTATGACATAAACTGTTAATTAGATTACTGTAATAAAGTAGTAAGTCAATACTCTGCAACTTCAATGACAAATCTGTCAGCTTTGAACTAAGACATAACTGTTTTTAATCTTTCACCATGTGCTCCCTGAACTCTGTCTCACTGATGTTCAGTTCCATTTTTTAATTTTACAATGGTCGAAAAAATAATCTATAATATTTTAAAAGTCATTGGTCAACATTTATTAGCAAGGGCACCATATCTACACAGATTTGCCATTCACCAAGAAGACGACCAAAAGAAGACAAAAATACATTGTCACAATGTACATTCTTTGCATTAACAAGTGAAGCTGGGTGAAACTTCTTAGGGTCCGTGCAACCTCTGAAAATTCTCCAAATTACATCAAATTGCACCTGGCTTATTATTTTTGTATAGCAGACTTGTTTGTCTCTATATGGTTTAGAGTAATAACATTACCGCTATAACCTTAAGGTTATGCCCCATATGGGGCAACAACGTATATCATTCGCTGTCGAATATGGTTCAATAATGTTCAATAATACCAACAAAGAAAATATCGTATTGGCCTACATAGTGCGATTTTGATCAGATTTGATGCCGGTCGGTTTTTGATGACTTGTTTTGCTATAACCTTAAGAAAAGTAATTTATGTAGTTTCACTTTCATGCTTTCATTCCCAATCATAACTGTAACCATGAATTTGTAAAGTGTCTCTTCACAAGAAACCTCTCAGAGGTGCTTCCGACCTGACAACACGAAATCATGAGAAAACAAAATGGTTCTCAAGTGCTTATGGAAAACAGGTCAAGAAAGGATCTATTAGACAACCTACTTCAGAAAGATGGACTGACCATAGTGAAAATTCTAAGTTGGACTGTGGAAGTTTGGACTAGCATGACAACTAGGTCACTCCACACAGTAGAATGAAGAGATCTGTGGCCAGGAATGGAAGAGACCAAGACACATAGCTCCCTCAGATAATAGGAAGCACAGCCAGGAAGAGAATTATGCAATAAGCAAGAAGGTCTTAGACTCGATGTGTTTTGTATCTATAGGTAACCCATGCAGCTCCTCCTGCATGAAGCTGAATATGTGCCCAAAGCTAGGCATATCACCAGTGAGCCACCACATTTAATACAGTTGATTAATGCCAAAAAGAGTTACTCCAGAATAAACAGCACTGCATAATCAACCCTGGTATACACGACTGCAGGCATCAGGGTTGCTGCAGCTTGAGAATGATAAACAGTGTACTGTCTGAAACTAACACACTGACACAGATGGTAAAACATTTTCGACAAGCAGTCTTCACATGCTCTGAGGTCAATTCCTGATCCAAGGTCACACCCAGATCATACACAATAGTGGCAAAAGAGACACCAAGAAAGAAATGCTGCAGATTAGGCACATTGATCATCACTCATCACAAATAATTATGATAGTTGGTATCAGTAACAGAGTTATTTCATGGGTACTTTCCTTAAAATTTAAAGACATATAACCAGAACAACACCTTACTTGGAAAGACCATATAACTCATAAATTATTTAAAACATATCCTAAAAACGCAGGCTTATTATTCATCACTGGACACCTTCTAATCAATAACGTATTAAACCAGCAATACTATTCCATAATCTGTCCCTATCTCTCTTACTACATCACCTTCTTTACTGGCGATTGCTTCGCAAATTTTGGTGTTGACATATGGGGCAACAACGTATATCATTCGCTGTCGAATATTGGTCAGTAATGTTCAATAATACCAACAAAGAAAATATCGTATTGGCCTACATAGTGCGATTTTGATCAGATTTGATGCCGGTCGGTTTTTAATGACTTGTTTTGTATCCGTATCGATTTGTGACTTTGGAGGTCTCCGACCTCTAGAAGTCATAGCATTTTATTATGACTTTACAATTTCGGTAAATACTGACGCATCACGCCAAAGAAACGCAGCGTACGGTCTATGACGAACGATGAAACATCCAGTCACGCGTACGGCACGTCCAAAACATGCAGAAAACTATTCACCTTTTTTCTTTCCCTTTGGCATCTCCTTTCGGCAGTAATTGAAAACAAACGAACCTAACGAAAGTTTCTCTAAGAAGTCAAGTATATACGATAAAAATTTCCTAGATTTAAATTAGCAATATGAAGGTATTTCGATAAAATGTTCACCACACTTTCCCACATGTTTCAGAGCTCGACCCACAAATGGGTCGTAACACAGAATATAAGTAGATTCCACGGTTTATCGTGACGTAATTACATAGCAACAAACAGAGCTATGGTGCAACACAGTATCACGGTACTAAACTTTAATAGGTTATGGTAAAAACTAGTCAAAACATACTAAATATTAAGAAAATTTATCTAGCGCTTACTTAGAACCAAACGTAATTACAAATTCAAACCTTAGTTATAAAAATTAATGATATCTTTCCCCTTTAATACTAATTGTTCCTATTTATAGACAATACCAGAAAACACCGCTATCAAGCTATCCAGAATGCTCTCGCTTTTGCTGTCGCCAAAACCCTTAAACAACATCACATCAATCCCGTTTTCAAATCATTTCACTGGCTTAAAATACCTGAAAGAACATAATAGCCTACAATGACCTATCAGTTACCTACAACACACTTCAATCCTCCCAGCGTTCCTATCTTTGTGAGTTATTTACAATCCAACTACTCTGCTCAACCCGCTCCTCTTCTGCCCTAACACTTCCCCCTTATTTCACTTCATCCTTAATGTGGAAATCGCTCCATAGCCACAGCTGCTCCAAATCGTCTTGGTGTGAAAAACCCTTGTAATTTTCCGCTACTGTGTTCACCTGGTACAAAATGTGGTCCATATAGGCCTACGTGCAAACAAATCATCTATAATATAGAATAAACTAAAATTGAGGACAGCCGTTTAAGGAACGTTGCGTAAGCTTTTATAACGTAACCGGTGGTTTATTCGCGTCTCTGGGGTTTTCTTGGCGTCTGGTTCGATGCGAATGCTCACCAATGACACCTGTTAGGTTTCAAACATTATATTTTCTTTTAGATTGATGGGCAACAGTCTCTCCGAAATATTACGCGGTCTGTCAGATTCGGGCATGAACTCGCAGTTGCGGGCCCAAAGTAGGCTATACGGGTACGGACCTGACGTTTGATATCCACTCGGAACCCAGTCTATCTTCGTTGTATCATCTGTTTAAATTCGACTGAGCACTTGTGAATTAACTGTTCCAGCAAATCAGTTTTTTGGGGGCGCTGAAGAAACCCTGAGATCACGATCATACTGAGTGCGCATTTTGCTGCCCAGTAAATTATATACACCGATCCTTTACGTCTCTTAGAACTTTTATAGGGCCATTACATAGTGCAATAGTCTTTTTTAAATGGCTCTATATAAGTTCTAAAATTCGATTACATTCTCTTCTTCCCTTTATCTATCCTACAGATCCAATTCCAGACACTACCCACAGTAGCCGTCTGACTCTTGAATCTTGACCTGAAACCGAACCTTTTGCCTATCGATTTTGTTTTGACTGAGGGCCTGTGAATAAGCTGGTTCCCACGACTTAGCTTTCATTGGGCGCTGTTGAAGTCCCGAGTTTAAGGAGTTTACGACTACGATGCGTGACGCTGCTCGACCTGTGTTCTTAAGCTGCGTGGAGTATACTCTGAGCGTACTCTGTTTGAACTCGCACAAAGTCTGTATTTTCTACCGTACCCTATGGATGATTATAGATGGCCCAGGAAGATTTATGGGTTGATGTAGTTTTGTTATAAATCTTTTGATTTATTTGGTTGTGGTTTAAGTTTTATTTAAAGGATGGAAAATCAACAGATTCGAAGCATTTTCTTTAGCGAATTTCATCCAACTGCAGGACCAAAAATCGTTTTCCAGGTTTGTTCGTTGTGGTGCTCTGACGGCTTTCAAATGCGTTCGCCTTTTCATTATGTCCTGCATGCAGAACACATTATTATTTTGATATCCCAAATGCGTTGAAAATTTGCACTGGCTTATCACTGATGACTTTTCAGCAGTTGGTTTTATTTTTTATGTGAAATAACGAAAAATCAGGGCAAACTAAGCTAACATGAACGTGTTAAGCTGAAGAACTTACTCTGCTTTAAGAAATTAATAAGAAAAGAACTTAGAAAGTAAGGCTATGTTTATTAGATAAGGAGGTTACCACAGGCTGCAGAATGCAGTGGTCATTGACCAGGCTGACCCAAGACTGGAACACTGAACTACATGATGTGTTCTGGGGCTGCTCTGATTGTTTGGAGATCGTTCAAAGAATATGATCTTGAATCTGATTAGACTCCTTGAAGTGTAGCCAATGCAGTGTTTCCCACAAATAGTTTGATACTTATGAGAACATTGACAAGATGACAGCATAGTTGAGGGCAGATTGTAGAAGATGCATCCAATGTTTCAAGAGGCCGGCAAGGACTGCATTGCAGTAGTCCAAGATGAATGGGTGCAGTCAGTCCAAGCACATTAAGAAGAATGAATGGATCAGGGTCATGGCTGTGCTTGGTGATACATTTTGACAAGTGTCCGTGATCTGACTCAGCTGGTAGAAGCAGGACCTGAATTGGTATCTACTATGGTCCCCCAGGGTTATATTCTCTTCTAGAAGAACACAGAATTCATGGCTGACACATTATGGTTTCCAGTCTGGGAACTTGGTCGTTATTGTCTCTTTGTCTGTTTTTCTCACTCCTGTCTTGTGCCATGCCATTTATGTTGTGTTTTGGTTGAATTAAGCCTCAGCTGATTTGAAGACATCTAACCCTTTACTTTGTGATTTTTACATGCTAAGCATCAGATGGATTGCATGTCAATTTCAGCTGGACTTCATCAGCATATTGATGGATCCAAGTTCATTATTATTGTATCGGTTAATGTAAAATGGTACAGTAGAGAGATACAGATGATTGGCTTTGCTGAATGAACGTTGAATAAACAACTTCATTTTCGACTACTACTCATCTGGTCATATTGGGGTGACCTCTTCAACAACATGTACCGCAACAGCAGTTGGTGTCCACATATTTCACTCATTCTCCAGCGTCGCCTGTTCGTAACTGCTCTACCCTAGTGTGACTTGACAGATGCAGAGAATATCTCTGGCTGGTGTTTTGCTGAACATTGGTTGGCACTGAGTACCAAGACTGCCATTTTAAAGACTTCTAGCAAATTCAAAGCAAACTGCAGTGTTTAAAATTTCCCATTACTGTGTTTAGTTTTAGCAAAGCCTGTTTTCTTCATATAGGTACCAGAAGATATCATCAGTGCAGAAGAATTTGACTTAATGCACGTTTATGTGATTCCTAAGAAGCAGCTACGAGGTCGTACAATATCCCTGTACGTCTGAATTGTTTTAAATTAAAACTTCTTTGGAATTGGCAGAATTGAAAGACAGATTTGTATTGCTTCTCTTAGGGTGCATTATTCCACATACTGTTTTTGTATCTAGGGATTAATCTATTGAAATGTTAAAACTTTCATGTGGTTTTATTTGCTTGTTTAACTAAGTCCAGCCACCAGTTAACACCACATGTAGGCCTATTTTAACAGCAGATGAGGGTATATATATTATTTATTGTTTTATCAAAACATATGATGTTACATACTTTCTTTGTAATGTGTGTGATGTTTTAGTCCACAATATTCAGTCATGAATCTGTTTATTGGTGGATTATGGTATTTTACTAATATTTCATACACACATGCAGCAAACATTAATGGCCATTTGAGGCTTTAATCAGGTAAACTTACAATATGAAAGTGCATTTGTGGTGTATAGGCACATTTGCGGTGCATTTGGTTATATTAACTTGCACTTTATAAATCTTCTTATAATAATAATGCGGAACATTTAAAGAGACAATCCCAGATCAGGTTCCGTCTTGAAATACCGGTAAGCATGAGTAAAAGATGAATTTGCACATGTTTGGTGTTTACATGTTGAAGACAAACCTATGCTGATCATCCTCATATAATCAATAAATGTGTTACTAAATGATAAATTAACACTAAAAAATGTAAGATTATTTAAATTAATCTAAAATAGATACACATATCAAGTAACATATCATGTATTTCTTCATATTGTCTTTGTGTTTATTTAAAGAAATTTTGGAGGACACAGAATCCTTGGTTGTCCGGTTTACATTGAAGGTCCACAATACGAAAGAAATGCGCTGATCTTCAACTGTTGTTTTGTCTTTGACTCCTTGGCTGATTCATCTAAATTTGAGAAGATTGTTAGAAAACTTTCGAATTATCTGACCACTTTAGAGGTATGACTTAATCTTGAATTAGTTTTTGTTAGCAGAAATAAATTGTTGATCTAAGTTGGAAGTTTTGGTAAGTATTTGGTTTTGATTTGGATTTGGTTGATTCTTTGTTTTTTTTGTGAACATTGTCCACAGCAGAGTCATTCTGTGAATGCTGGAATAGAAATTCTGACTTTAATGCACCTTATTCAGTTGGTTCATGTCTTGGTTACTTGCCAGTCGCAAAGTTGTTATCTTCTGAACTGTCTTGTCTCTTGAAGACGGAAAATGTGCTTCGTGTTCACATTTTGCCAGACTCTGTAGTCATCTATTTGACATCATGAAGCACTTCTGACTAGTTATCTTAAAGGGTCTATGCACTTTATGGTATTGCAATGCATTTCTTGTGCTCAAATCTTTGTATGATTTGTATGTTTATATTTACCTAAATAGAAGTTTGATGAGATGTGAACAATGGCATAGTAGTTTGTGTTAGTACCTTTGGTCAATATTCCCTACTCTGGCTTTTTAAAACAAAAGCAAACACCCAGTAGGCTTGAAAATGTGCTGTACCAGGTATGCATGTCTAGATGCGTACATTTAGGGAAAACGATCACACTTGTGCTACATACATACCTGAAATGTAGCACCTTTACAAGCCTACTGAGTGTTTGCTTAAAATGTTTTATAAAGCCAGAGTAGGGAAAATTGACATGTACATGAAGCTGTTTACATGAATCTAGAAACTCCTCGTAAGTGTGAGTGCCTCTGATTAGTTTCTGTTAAAGCAGCACTATATACATTTTTGAATACAATTGTAATTACCAAGTGTGGACCAGCGCTGGAGGAACTTTTAGCAGTAGAACAACATGAACAGCAACAATCTAACAATATACACATTTTAAAATATATCTACAGTTCTACACTCATATATAATTATAAGCATACATTACATAGTTCTTGGAAACAGGTGGATTTATGGTTTGGGATTTGATCTGATTTCCATGATTCATACTTTGCCTCTAAGCTGTGAACTGATTCAGATGTTTATTTGGTATATTCCCCAGATGCAGCATGGTTTCCTGTCAAGTGAAAAGAAACATGAAAAATTACCAGGCATAATGCAATCAATATTAAACGATCTCAACAAATTCGGAATTTGTGAAATATATATCAGTAAGAAGCTGTTATGCACAATTATTGTTCAGCTACTTCTGCCAGTTAACACCTGCAGTTATTCCCTACAACCCTACCCCATGACCGTATTATTCCTCCTGCTGATAATTTAACGCATAAATCTTTCATTATTAGGATGTTGTACATGTGTTAAATATTTCTTGTGCTCTTAAATACTTGTAAACCGATGTGCGATTAGCTGTTGGTTAATAAAGAATATACTTACTTACTTAAAACGTCAGATCTGGCAAAAATGCTTTGGTCTGCATTGTTGTATCACTTATTACATTTCTAACTGCAATTGTAATATTTAGTAACAGTGCATTTGTATGGCACCTGTGAATCAAACCATTAATTCTTGCCTTGTGCAGTAGAATAAGATTCCTACAGAAATCCAGATCAGGTTAGACTTCATTACAAAATTTTTTTAGAGTTGCACCTATTTATGAACAACTCTGAATGCAATGCACTCAGTAAGTAATTTTGCAATGGTCAGATAATTCCATTCTTAAGGCAACTTCATTTATTTTTGCATCTACTGTTGCTTGTAAGTTTAATTTGCTTTTGTAGCTGTTGTAGATTTTCTAAACAATTTTTGTTGTCTGTGCTGTAGATAAATCAACCAGCCTGCACTTACAGAGGGAAGAAAGTGTTCGAGATCTGCTTGAAATGAACGACTATGATGTTCCAATCATGATCAACAAGCCTGCCGAAGGATATGACCGACTTGATGTGGCTGCTAGACAGGTTTACACATATATATGTATATAACCATCATACGTAATTATGTGTATATACTTCAGTACCAGCTGGCAGTTGAATGGGCTGCATACTAATTTGGTTTGTAAATAATAATAATAAATGTTGTAAGGGTAGTAATGTCAATTACAATTGTGGGACACAGTAGCTAATTGGCTACAGAGTTCAGCTTGTAATGATGAGATTATTATCGGTTTGAGCCTCCCCTAGACAGTTACTGTGTAAGGACCTTGAGCAAGTCCTTCGCTCACAATTGCTCAGTGCCATTGATTGGTGCTTAGTCATTAGGTAGTGGCTCTTATTAAATGCAGAAATAATGATAATTGACTTTTAATTTTGCTAGGCTTGTTGTCCATGAGACTGTGCAATAATTTTTTTCTGACAAACATCTGTTTACAATTGTGGTAATGTTTTCTTGTGTTTATGAAAAATCGGGTTTTGTATTCTTCACTTTTTACATTAAAACTATCAGTTAAACAGAGCAAATGGGCTGCAATTTTGATTTGCTAGTAACACGTGACCAGTTCATATGAGTAGTATTGGTTTGAGTTCTTAACAGGCTAGACTTGATCTGAATTTAAATCACTGTTAAAATGATTTTTACTCACATTTTGTTTCAAGCTTTCATTTAAAAAACTGGCCTTGGACTAGAAATCAGATATGATTATATGGGTTGCTTGTTATCAAGCGACCCTTATAACCTCATTACAGTCTGTTTTTTAGAGGTTTTATAATCTGAATGCGTGTAATAGATATATAATTTGAATTATGGTGTATAGAAATTATGCTGAATTATAGAGGCTTATAGTATATTCTCTTTCTATTTTGGATTGACAATTTGTTGATGTTTTACTGAACAATGTTTCTGTTCTGTTCTGTTCTGTTAATTTGAATTCACTAATACTACTCATTAACTTATTTCATACTTTTTATACCATTAATTAGTTTATTATTATTTATATAAAGTACTGTTTTTAGTTTATTATTATTTACATAAAGTACTGTTACCTAGAGTGCATATCTAGTCTGGTTATTATTTCTGTTTATCCTTTGATATGAATTCAGACTGATAATTCTCCACATTACTTAACCACTTGAGATTATTTAGAATTTGAGGCATTAACAATGTCATTGTCTTGCAGGCAACTTCTGGATTAATGTGTTATTGCCTGAATTGTGATTGACAGGTAATACGATTCATTGATGGTAGACGGTATGTTATAGGCCTTGCTAAGGATGCTGATATGGACCTCAAAATAGTCAAGCTCGTGATACATTCATTAATGTAAGTAGGCTTCGGTAATTCAGTTGTGTCTTTCTAGAAAGTACTGCATTGTTTTATCTAGAAAGTAAATAAAAAATAAATTGTTAAAAGTGAATTTCAGAATCCTGACAATTCTAAGAATAGCAGAAATGATTTGGCAGCAGAAAATTAGAAATGATGATATAAGGCAGTTGTTAGATATGCAGACAACTCTGTTGGACAAAGTTGGACAGAGTACATCGTCATGTGGAAAGAATGCTAGTTAATTAAATCCCACATGATGCATTACATGCTAGATTCAAGGAAAGAGAAGAGGAAAGTAAGACCGTGACTGCTGGATAGACAATTTAAACAAAGACACAATAAGACTTGGACTAAATATGAGGATTTGACAAATAACTGAAAGAACAAAGGTCATTTATTTTCACTCATCATTGCCAACTAGGTGGCATCAGGAAATGATGCTGAAGATGATGATTATGATGATGACAATGATGACAGTGATGAAGAAGGAAAGGTTGACTGACATTAAAAATCTGTGAATGTTAATGTTTTTTTTCAAAACAAGTAATATGCTGCTGGTCAAAACCAGTGGATCATTTGTCAAATTAGGTCACAGCTTGGCATTATGTGACTAAGCTTTTAGATGTAAAACATGAGTTTCACAAATTGATTTGTTCTTTTTAGTAATTCTGCCATAAATTTTTGAATGTTTTAATAATTCTGCCATAAATTTTTGAATGTTTTAGTAATTCTGCCATAAATTTTTGAATGTTTGTTCCTATTGCAGACAACATAAAATGTGTGACTTAATTCCAGTATTCCAGGTTTGTTGACGACTTTGGGCTAATGAGTGATTGTTAATTCTGGTGCAAAACGATAAAATATATCGAATCTTTGTTAATATTAGATAGATAAGAATACATCCATTAATTCCAAGTAATTCTTTCTTGATGATGTTTGTTTGTATAATTATTTCGTAAGGTAGTCGTTGAACTAAGTCTAAAACTAGTAATTAGAGTTTCTTTTAAATTTTATTTCTTTCAATTTTTATTATTTGAGCTGTATTTGCATAAGTATTTCCTAAAGAAATCACCAAAAAACTACATATAATTTTAGTAATAGTAAATTAGTAAGTTTCTCTTGATGTTTAATATGCGAGTTTTCTGATTTTGTTGGTTTTCACTTGCGTTCAATGCACAAAGACAGAAAATCTTATCTCTGATCATGCTATGTAATTGGTTTTTGTGGTCTGCATATTTGAAAGTTGAAGGAAATGTCTTCAGACCCAATTTAAAATCTAGGGCTGATTAAACACCAAGTGTTTGTGCTAAGTTGCTAGAAATATTGAAGGGCAGACAAAGAAATCATTTCTTTATCAGTTGTACTTTGCTTTTGCACCTGCATTTGTTTATGTGGTATTAAGCTGAGTAATGTCATATAAATTATAAAATGCTAGGTGTTATTTGCTTTTTTATAGTATTCTAATGTGTACATGACAACACCTTCGCTAGCTAAGCTGATTCAAGACAAAAACTTGCAGGAACAGTGTTTGAAGTTTGTTGCTATGCGAGGTTAGTAATACTGTTGATGAAAAAGATGCATACTTGTGTTTATCTTGTAAGGTATAGTAAGATTTGTTTTTGTTATTAATTTGTGCCTCTGTAAGCAGTGCTTATCTGAGTCTGGGAGGTGACTTATCTTTCAGCTTCTCTACAAGTGCTGTGGCAACAATTCAATAAGCAAACAGCTTTTCTTTATTGTTTACATGGCTTGACCGTGAATTTTCAATTTCATTTGACACTTTGAGATTGGAACCAGTGAGGCATTGGAGAAAGGCCTGCTTGTTAGCCAGCATGCTATCCCTCCAAATGTTCCCCATAGTTTCTGGGTTTTTTCTATAATTGTGTCCATCAACACCCTACCTGCAGTGGCTGCTCCATGTATATGTATGTGAGTGAACATGTTATCTGATGTTTTCCAAGAACCCTTCAAAAGTGCTACATGATCTTAAAGTCCAGTTAGTGTATCCTAGTCATTTGTGACTGACTGATGCTGTAGAACAGTGGCTCACAAAGTGTGATCTATAGAGTGCTTGTGGCTTACGAGCATGAGCCGTGTGGTCCGTGGGGTCAAGTTACCCTATATTCCTGCGGTGTCCTTCCCTATACACAACATAATACTGTGTTGTCACAGTTCAGTAAATAACATTTTAGCCTGTTTTTTAAATATATATCTTTTTTATGGTTTTGATTATGTCACTGTTCATGTCATAGTGAAAACATATTTACCTAGACAGTTATTTTTGTTCATTTCTGATAAAAATTGGTAGTCTGTAGGAAATAGGTTGACTCCGGTAAAGTGGTCCCTGGGGCGAAAACTTGAGAACCACTGGTCTAGAACACTGGAAATTGCCCAGACCCACGTGTAGCTACTTACTGATGGAAAACCTGTCTTCACCAAGTAGTTTTTCTAATCTGAATGCTTGTAAAGCATCAATTGTTGGTTGCTTCTAAGTGGATTGCCAGTGGGTTCCTTGGACAGGCAAAGATGAAATCCCAGAGAAGACTAGTAAGCAGGCATATGTGTATGGATAAAGAACTGTATTCCACAGCTGCTGATGTTGTTTTAGAGTTGAGGCCTTGCCTAAGGGACATTCTGCAGATGTATTGTTCAATGGTATTTGGAACAACGATACGTGACCTGTGCGTCCGGTTCAGTCCTCGGCTAAGAGGAGTTCATGAGGAGTATGTATGTGGCTGTGACATCAGTAGCTACCCAAACTTTTGACCTGAATATTAGTACTCTGACTACAAGTGTGTTTAAGAGCAGTGGTTTTTAATTTTCAGTAGCCATCAGCGATTGACCATACTATAGCTTATGCTTCCTGTCTTTTAAAACCTTCAAGGATCTTCTGTGTTTCAAGTAAACAGTATTAGCTGAGAAGTTTTGCACGTGGATTAGCAAGTCATGGTATATTGGTTTGCATCATTTCGCAGAATACCACTTGAAAACCAATGTTGGGCAGGTTTTGGGTTCAGATTAAGTGTCTTTTAACTTGTGATTCATTGTTACATCTTGGATAATTAATTAGCTTGTACAGTTGATGATGTGTGATGATTTTAGGCGGCTGATTCAGTTTGGCCTCATATACGGCCTGATCAGACGACTTCACAGGTATCCTGTTCGCTTGCCAGACCAAACTCAAAGACAACATCGAAATAATGAAGCAATGCAGGCCTACAACACGACGTTCTGTGGGAGATATTGTGAAGACCACATCTGCTCCAGAGCAGGTTGAAACTTCAGGATAATACCACACAGTATTTTTTACTGGTAATGTAAGGTAACTGATCATTTATTATGTGCCTCTTGCCATTGTAGTCTTCAAAAGTTCTTAGAAGTGTCACTGAACGATAGTGCAGCTGAAGTTTTAACGATACTCCAAAGTACAGGTTGTTAAGATAAGTATATGAATCAAGGTATGAGCATGCTATGTGCACACATTCCTATGGTCTCTACATCTCCAGTTGCTGTCTGTTTATGCATATATACATTTATATGTGATGCCACATATGAAAAGGGACAACAAAGCGCGACTTATTTCCTGAGATACAGGCCTCTGAACATGGTCACCCATCAGTATATTGAAATTGGGTTTTCACTAGCATTCACTAGAGGACACCGCTGTCTATCAGTCTTGCACAACTGTTCATGAAAATGGAACATTGAAGGCTGTATAACTTCCAGCACATGAGTGCTTTGGGCTTTCTTAGCTTTAAATGAGTTTTACAGAAAATTGCATCTTTCAGGTACAGCATGTTCTATATTCTGCATATGAAGCCATAATTCTCCCATTAAACAACATTATACATCATTATTTTCAGATTTTTTGCTGATCTTAGTGGTATGAATAACTCAGTACCTGCATTATGCACATACAAGGGTCCATCCATGGTGACCATCCCAGCATCATTCACATGCAGACAAACTTTTGTTCTTAATGAACTCCATAACTTTTTTCTTACTCTAATGTTATTTAGGCTGGTGAGGAGCACATTCAAGAGGTTCTTAGAAGGTGCTGTAGAAATGATCATTTCCTTGGAAAGGCTTCTAATACTGACTTGGAAATTGTGTTCATACAGTTTCCCTAAGTTTTGCCATTTGGTGCATTTTAAATTTAAACTATGGTTTTCAGCAGATGGATGGAATAATCACTAGTATGTGGAAGGCTTAGGGGTTGTCCGTTAAGGATGTCCGCAAAGAGGGGAGAGGAAGGAGTCATCAGAATGCGGACAACGGCAGATGTTATGCCCGATGTGGTATCTAAATTTGGCACATGTAGTTAGTCCATTGCAGCCTGTGTCTTTAACACCAACTTCAGTCAGACAATTGACATTCTGTACTGCATTGGATCATTAGCAGCTTTTGCCGGGAGCAAACTAAGCTATGCCACGCCTGGTATGTTGTGGGTGTCACTCCATGGCTATTGAGCTTCAGTAGTCGTTGGTTTTTGGAGTGTGGACATACGCAAAGGGGAAGGTAGAGGGTAATGCCGATTGTGGACAAATATGGACAATGGAGAGTAGGGGGGGGTCCAAAATAGGTCATATTTTGCAGACATTCTTCATTTGAAAATGTTTCTTAGAGATTTCTGGGTTGCCATAGTTTTTTGGTATATTGCATTTAGATTTCAAATAGTTCTTATATGTTGTAGATTTTTCTTTAAAACAAGACATTTTCATTGTTAGGTTCCAGGTTTTGTGACTTGGACAGTGCCATTGAGAGTGATCCTCAGATTATGACCTGCTGGAAATGAAGCCTGTACTGGAAAAGCATGAATCGATTGAAGCAAATCATGTTTTCATTTAATCTGATGATGCAGAAGGCTCTGAATGCATCCTTGCAAATTCATATGGGTCAGTGATGCATGACCTCTATTGTTGCCTATCAGAACCAAATCAGAGATGGTGGGTCTTGCCCTCATTAGGTTGACGGTGCAAAGATTGCCATTTTTATAATTTAATTTAAGAATGCGTGTGGACAACAATCATGGTAACTTGTTTGTTATGTTTTATACTGCAAATGTTGGTTTTGGAAATTGTGCATAATGCATTTTCTGATTTGTGGATTTTGAAAGCAAGGAGCTCAAATTGTTCTTATTAAAGCTCTCACTTCTCTGGATTTTGTGAACTTGCAGATTTGTTAAATATTTACTTAGTATTTTTATGAATTAAATCTCATACTGCTCAGCTTTATTACCAAGATTGGTCTTGACAGTTGGCTGGTTATGGTGAGTTGTGATTGGGAGAATTGCCATTAATGCCAAGAAACCCTTTGAAGATGGCTGAAAGGAGGTTATATGTTTATTTAAAAGCTGTGTGGTTTATGGTTTGAGAATACCGATAAAGCAGTGTATATGCCTGTGTCACTTTTCAGCTTAAATATCTTTTGATCCAGGAATTATGCTTTCTAGAACAGTGTGTGCAGTTGGTGTGTTCCTGTAGTCAATCTGCAGTTTACAAATCATTTCATGGTGTTTGTGTTGTTCTTCAATGTTCTTAAAATGTGCATGTACAGTAAGCTACGATTGTACTCTGCTTGTTCTTTCAGTATTGCTCCATACCCAGTAGAGTATGTGCTTCATGTCACTGACTGATTAAAGATCAGTGTTGAAGCATCAAGGATGAGACAATACCATACCACAAGCAAGAATATTTCAGAATCACATAAGTGTGTTTATGCCGAGCTAAAATGTGCAAAACACCCAGCTGACAGCAGTTAATCTAATATTACAATTTTTTATGTATTTATCAAGACACTTATATAACGTCTTTTAAGTACCTCAAAAATGAACTGCATACATGGCTATCTACCTGATCAACACAGATGCATTTTAGGGTAAATGTAAATAAATGTACATGGTTTTCTATTGGGACAGCATTGTCTCAGCCCTGCTCATTTTTCAATGAACTTATCGGGTAAGATCCTTCACCACCGCTGCCTTTTTGAATGGGTGCCACGCCATATAAGGTCCCCGTGTATGGAGGATAGGTAGAAAATGTTTTCTGAATTTAGTACAGTACTTAAATGCAATGGGAGACTCAGTAGGACGGTCGAACACCTAAAGAATGGCTAGAGTTGAATTATATTAACGGTCTGTTCATAAATATAATACTTTAAGCAATAACATAATGGGTGTTTTAAGTAGATCAGAATTAAGGCTATTCATCTGTATCAGAAACACTGCAGTATACAACCATCAGTAGCCCGATGTGCCCAATTTCCTGCTAAGGGTAAGGCACGTGTAGCCATCCTGCCTTGGTCAAATTGGTGCCATTAGACCATCGCTCGGTCGATGATCCAGTTATTGTTGCGAATGACGTGCGATTGGATCAGGCGACATATAACGCCATCTCGCGAATGAAAAGTAATTTTGGGTGGCCGTTACTCGGTAGTGCCAGACGCATGAAAACTAGAAGCGGCATTGTAAAAATATTTTATGAGGTGTGAGACCCCAGCCATAGTCTTAATTTTCATACTGGAGGAAGGAGGGAAGAAGGCACTGTAAAGAGAGAAATGGTGGGGAGTGATGCAGAGAAAAGAGGGGAAAGGAGGGATAAAGGAAGGGAGACAGAGTAAGACGGGAAAGGACTCGGGCACGGAGGGTATTCAGCGAGAGGAAAGAGAACCAGGGAGGGAGAGGAGGCCAGAATGGAGGAAGAAGAGGCAGGGAAGAGCAAAAGAGGTAGGGGAGACACTGATATGGAAGTGTAACAAACTGGGAGCAACAGAAGATTTTCCCCAGATTGGACATCGTACCCATTTACCAAACTAGTGTGCAGCTGTTCTGCATGGAAGAGGCTAACATATATCTCTTATTTCACCAACACAAAAAGCAAAACACGAGAAAAAAAGAAAAACAGCAAATTGATAACGACAACTTACCTGCCTGTGATGTTATACTATGGACAGCTCCTTAAAAAATCAATCAATTATGGTGACTGAGAAAATCACACAGCAGGCTGACAGCAGTAGGACAGGCTCACTAAATCTGTGGCATTTACTATACAAAGCATTGAATGATTTATAAAATTTCATATAGTTTATAATCAAAACTATAAATTGCTTAAGCCTACAACTCGTGCACTAAAGAATTTCTCTCCAGAGATTCAGTCGCTTTTTTTACAAATTGTAGGCCTACCTAAAAAGGCTTGGGTTACCTTGTTCGTTTCTAGAACATAGTTCGAATAGGGAACCATGTCGGGTACGACTCCACGATTTGTAGTTACTGGCGAAGCAATCGTAAACTGGAGATTTCTAAAGCGCCCAACGAAAGCTAAGTCGCAGGAACAAGCTTATTCGTTAGGCAAAAGGGTTAGAAATGGTTCCAGGTTAAGAGGCAGGCAGTCAGGCGGCTACGGTGGATGGTGATTAGAACTAGAGCGACAAGATAGGCCTAGATAGGGGAAAGAGTAGCCTAATAAGGATAGGATCTGTGGAAGACGAGTGTTTTGAGTGAAAGAACTACACAGAGATTACAAGGAGAGAAATGTTGGTGAGCGAATGATGGGTCAGATAATTGTTGTAATTCTGGTGGGAGTTTATTCCAGAGGGGTGGGGCAGCTATGGCTATGAAGCGATTTCCAAATTTTAAGGATGAGGTGACGGGAGGGCGGAGAAGTGTTAGGGCAAAAGAGGATCGGGTTGAACGGAGTGGTTAGATTGGAGGGTTGGAAGGATTGGGTGTGTTGTACAGTAAGTAAGTAATAGTATTCTATTCGTTCAGGTATTTTAAGCCATTGAAATAATTTGAGGACTGGAGTGATATGATGGTGTTTGCGGTTTTGGTGACAGCACGAGCGAGAGCATACTGGATAGGCTGAATTCGGTTTAGGCCTATGTGGGTGGTGTAAGTGGGGCCTGGGGCGTAAACAGAAAACAATGGGAAACGTCAGTTCGCTAAGTTTGTCAACGTTCATCTCCTACACCGAATCCGCCACTGCTTGCGTTGCCTCATAAAAATACACCACGGCGATCACGAGTGACAGTCGACTATGCGCCTGTGAATGAGATACTTGGTCCCCACGAACTAGAATTTAGGCCCTGTAAAAATCCAGAGAAAACGATCATTTATCATTGTATCTTGTAGGTTGGTGGGCGGCTGGAACGCGCAAACAAGTTTATATAAGTTCAATCGAGTTTATAAATAGACCTAGATTGTAGACAGACCCGTGGTATGCGGCTCAGCTAGTCCGTGCGTCGAACTGGAACGGCTTGGAGGTAACTGCGATGGCCAAGCTCCGCCTCTTGTGACGTCTTGTCCAAGTCTGTTAACCTTTTTTGGCGTCTATGTATGCACGCATGAGCGCACGATTTCGAAGGCGTTTTGCATGTGTGCATGGAAATGAGTCGGACGTTGACCTAGCGACAGCACCAACTTCATACACAGAGGTAGGGAGATCGAAAGAGTGGTATGCTAAGTGCATAGATTTTAGCTTAGGTTACTTGTCTGCAGGAGGTAGAAAGATTTCACTAATGCAGCTGCTGAATTTGAAAATGAGATCATCCGCAGTTATATAGGTTGACGCATAGGCGGAAGGCTTATGTGTCGCATTGTAGTTATAAACAGAAGATAATACGATTACCATCGGAGTCTCGAGACTCGTAGTTGATGCATAGGAGTTTGCAGCATGACACATTTAAAAGTAGTGTTTGATAATAGCAGACACTGGTTTTGCTGAGGTCCTCGGAGCACAGCACGTAGACTTATACAAGTATGATAAAAAATAGTAAGTTATAACATGACTAATATAATGGATATTTAAAAGAATATTATACTAATTTCAAATATCATATGCAAAATATTAAAAAATATATTTAAGAAGTTTGTGGTCTTCTCTCCATTTTGATTGTACTCAGTCCTTGGGTGCAAAGTATAAAAAATAAAAATATACAAAACACAGTAACCTGATGTAGTCACTACAGTGTGAATATGTAAACAAGTTTCTGGCTGATGTGTTTTCTTATGAGACATATGTCTGAGCATTCTGGCCACTTTAGTGTGTGATGTTTTCAGACAATACATTTCAGGTTAAGTGACCTGGCTTCTGTCCAATCATTGTTTGCATAATATAATTATGTACTCTATTTATACCTACAAGTAGACATGCCAGGACTTCAGAGTCGTTTTGCAGTTGCTTAGAGTAGGTAGGGATGCTACAGGTATCCGATAAAACAATACATGTTATTTCTGAACAGTGATAATATATATATAAATATATGTATAAAAGTATGTATGAGTTTATGTATACGGACATTTTAAAGCCCTTGTTGCGAACGAGTTTAGATTGACTGTTTTGTACAGTATAGTCAAAATCTTGGGGTTTTTAGTAAGCAAGATTGTTTGTGTGCATTTATGTTTCAGTAGCATGTATAGAAATTATACTGGTTCCCTATAGGCATCTGTGAAAATCTGTCATTATGTCAAGTGAAGCAAGTCGGAAGGTGTTGCTGTACTTTCTGGAGTTGCTGATGAATACCAAGAAATCGTTCACAATTGCGCAGTTGGCTGGTCGCTTTGGCAACGATTTCTTTACTGCAGAGATGAGAGCTGCGGCTGGAATCAATGAAAAAGGCCTCCGTGAGTTCCTGCTCAGACATCCATCTCTCTTCACCATCCAAGGCAATATCGTTTCTCTTTACACAGAAGTTGACAGTCCAGGAAGACGACTAGATACTGGGTCAAATCAAAGTCAGACCACCCCTCCAGATGTCTGTTTGGAGCTGGAAGCTGTCAAGTTTTTTTCGCAGAGACTAGCAAAATTTCAAGGTAACTGGGTTCCAATACAACGCCTGACAGGTCATTTCTCTCAGCTCACAGCAGAGATGAGGAGGGTGATAGGACCTCAGGCAGAACTGAAGAAATTTCTGATGCGACATGAGCACGTATTTGAAGTGTCTGTTGATTTGGTACGACTTAGAGAAGAATTACAGACTGTGCTTAGTTTAGAACCAGAATCATTCAAATTTATTCCTCCACTGGAGTTTAAGGATCCAGTGATTCAGTCACTGTACTCAGTTTCCAGAACCGGTGATGAGGAAATATCTGAAAATAAAGGATTATTGCTGAAAGACAGTTTGAAGTCTTATACTGACCCAGGTAAGCAGCATTCTGAAATAAATTGGGATGAAGATTCAGTTTTTGTTACTCCTACTAGTACATGTAATTCTAATGCTAATTCTTCCAATACCATTTCTTTGCAACTTAACAGTGCAGAGCAACATAGCATTCCTGTGACTATGACACTGTCTGAGTATTCTGCAGTACTGTTTCTGAAAAGTAACCTTGAGAAGAGAGGAAGTATGAAAGTTTGTGACCTGATGGAATACGCGAAGCAGAGGGCAACAAAAAGCATCAGAAACATCCTTGGTGTGTCAAAACCTCATGTTGAAAACTTTCTTAAGGAATATCCACAGATTTTTTGCATCAGTTCTGAGGAAACTGTTGTTCTGGTTAAGAATGCAAAACTTTGCGTCATTGTAACTGGAAATAGATCTTCACATGCAGAACACTCTAGAGACATAGACAAATACAGAAAACTCCAGACACTTCTGGAACTTGGTCTTAAATCAAGTCAGAGTTTGGGCAATCCAAACATTAAGCCAGTCAGAAATATTCACCAGGACAAAGAGAACGAAATGCAGCCATCTGGAGAACGACCACCTTCAGAAGCCTATCGGTGTACTCAGAGACCTCAACAACTCGACATTTGACTCATCAATTCATCACTCGTGTAGGAGAAAATTCTTAAATTGCAAGACTCCTGCATACCTAAGTTAGGGAAGGATGCAACAAAGACCTATGCCAGTGTTGCATGTCAGACTCTTGCCACCAGTGATATCACTGCTGCTCAGTTGTACCTTGGCAACTGAGAACTGAAGAGTAATGTAGTAAAAGTTAAGAGTAAAAGTACATGATTTTTCTAAAAGTCCTGAAGTGATGATGTACGAAAATTAACTGCTAACTAACCTACACGTGGACAGTAAAAATGTCAATAATGTGATCCAGTGACATTTTGCTAGCTTAAATTCACATAAAATTATCTTCACCATGTCTCCGTTAATCAATGGCTACATAAAATTATCTTCACCATGTCTCCATTAATCAATGGCTACATAAAATTATCTTCACCATGTCTCCATTAATCAATGGCTACATAAAATTATCTTCACCATGTCTCCATTAATCAATGGCTACATAAAATTATCTTCACCATGTCTCCATTAATCAATGGCTACATAAAATTATCTTCACCATGTCTCCATTAATCAATGGCTAGAATAAGCAGCGATAAAAGTTTGAGTGCCATGTTAATAGAATTTTGTACAGTAATAACTAGGATGTTTGTATATTACAAGTATGAAGAGGTTGTCCACAAAAGACCTACTTTGAATCTGTCCCTCTCCCTTGTCAGCATTTAGCATTACCCTCCCCATCCTCCTTTTGCGGAAGCACGTCCTTACTTCAATGGAGTACTAAGACCTAGATCAGGCTTCCTCTTTATCTTGCTACAGGTTGGGGTACTTGGATACTGCCACGTCCAGCAGAGGGACTCTAATTAGACCCAATGCAGTACAGACTATCTACTGACTGAAATTGGTGTTTAAGGCACAGGCTGTACTTAAATACTTAATTATGTACTGTGCCAAAGTTAGATGCAGACATGCGCATTGGGCAAATTCCCTTCCCCACTGTCTTCATCTGTCCGCATTTTGGTGACTGATCCATTGTCTTTATCTGTCCACATTTGGATGATTTATCCCTCCTCTTTACAGATGTTCTTAATGGATGACGTCTGAAGACAGTCAATTGGGGACCTTCGACAAGTCTTCATTGTGCAATTAATTTATTTTGCCCACAGACTGATTTTGTGTCAGGAGTAATACATAAATTTAATGATTAAATAGATGGTATTCATACGCTGCCCACCAGAGGGCCAAGGAGAGGAAGTGGGTGCAGCCTGAAGCCAGAGATAGTATATGGTATGATGACCTTCTTTGACCTTTCCCTCATAATTGTAAACTCCAAATTCATAAAGCACTACTTAAAAGCCAACCACAGGTCACCCGCTTATTCATGAATGCAATGTCAAGGCAGTGGGGTTGTCCAAAGACGGCATGTCAAGAACCAAGTCTGGTTGCCAGAAGAACAGAGAGAGAAGGGGGAAAAGAGCCATTCGGGAGGGTAGTGTTTAAGCTGAGAGAAATCAAAAGGTAGCCTGTGCGGTGTTTCGACAGTTACATCCTTCAGGATAAACTGCACCTCAGGTAAGGCAAGCCATAGTAATTACTCATTTATTACAAGTACGTAGCTTTTATCAACACAAATTTTCAGTGGCCTGGTCTTGAAGGATCTTCTGGCTAAAGCACAAACACCGTTCCAAAAACTGGCCAACCTTTATTACGCAGCTCGGCAGTTAAATGCAATTTTATGTGGCCATCGCGATCTGAACACTGACAGCGATTAAGAATTTAAACAATAAATGTAACGTTACAGTTCCTTCAGTTTCTTTTGAATGCATTGCTTTGTATCTCTAACTTACTCATCACTAACCGTATACATGCATGTAATGTAATTCAACAAAAAAATATGTTGCCCTTTACGCATGCAACATATGGCATCAGAGATCATGAACAATATCCCATTTGTTTCTACATTGCAAAGCTGGTCATGATCTATGCAATCAAGCACTCGACAGCACAAGAATGGTGGTGATAATGCCTCCAATCAAGGCAATCGCATGCTCTCAAAGACAAAGGCAGCAAGCGATATAAATAATTAGGACCTGACTCCACAAAACTCTATTAAAGGAGACATATTTCACACAAACTATAGGTAAAAATATTCATATTCATGTAAATAAAATCACATACTGCATCATATTCCTAATCTAACAATATATATGTATATATATATATATATATTAATACAAAAGGTATCAACCGACAGTCTCTTCCGTAATTTTCATATCAGTACATCAGATACATTTAGACAGTGCATAATCATCAAACATCTCGTGCTTAGCGAAATGTCAGTCTTATTACATTTACCAGAAACCACTTCATTATAGGACACATGACTTTGTCAAAAACAGGCCACTTTGAGAAGCAGGATCAGGAAGAGCAGAACAGACATGTAATATGAAGAGAAGGAACATCAAAATGAGAGGAAAAGATGAAGGCTGGCTAGAATATTTGTGGATATAAATCATCAGGTAATACAGCAGTCAACGTAGCTTAGACAGTACTTTAACCAGAAATATTTGTCAGTACGTATTCCGCAGTTTTGTGACCTACTTTGTCCATAATGGTATGCATTCCTATTTGCATAAGATGAAATCAAACCTGTTCTTGCAAGACCCAGTGCATCAGAGCAAACTGCACATGGCCTGACTCCAAAGTTTAGAACTTGTCTCCTCTGGATCATTTTTCCACCAGATCCCACTTTCTGATATTTCCAACTGACCTCTTGGATTTTCACTGGACCTTTCTACCAAATTATGATTGTTTAATATGTTTGTACTTCAAAGTAACCATCAACTGAAGCCTAGCCTATTATGATCATGGCATTATGGATGTTTCCAGAAATTAGATCAGAGGGCTATTTTGTCATGGAAGCCGTAGCCAGTTGGTCAAGTGTTTTAAATATAACATGGCATGGGTTCAAACCTCTCCTGAGGTGATTAGTATGTAGAGACTTTGAGCAAGTCCTTCACACAAAGCTACTTGGCAACATCAGTGGCTGCTTGTCAGTATAAAAGACATGGCCACCACAGCCTACCGAACTATACACATACTGCTGGAAAGATGCAGTCAATTTCTTACAAGTAACACTCTAAAAAAACTTACTGACCAGCCCCTCAGTTGAAGCATTGCAATGCCAAGAGTTATTGCAGATCCTGCAGACAATTTTCAAGTGGCTTTGGAATGAACTAATTAACTAACTTTGAGAGAAAAGCAGAAACTGAAACCAAGCACACATTAGAAAAAGTAGTTGCTGAGAAGTGTTACCAACTAGCCGTACTCGAGAAAGTCACGGTTGACACATAAAAAGATAAACTGGTTACACATATTCAAAGATCAGTACATCTAACCTATACAGAAATCTAGTCTAAAAACTTCTATAGTGCTGGCATCTACATTTGCTATCAATCAAGTCATTCACTCCATAATGAGCATCTACACATGCTAACTAAGCAACAGTAATTCAGTGTAAAGTCACAAATGTAATGACCAGATACAAAGGAATCTAGGTGCATAAATTGCATCATTTTATGTACAGAACATTATTACAAATCAATATGTTTCACTCAACCACAATCATACTTATTGCTGGTTATATTTGACTTGATTCTAGACCTGCTTGGTCGCCTCATCTACCAGCTCAGGTCCTTCATATTTTGTATCTGGTGCCTCACGTTTGATACTAGCGGGATCAAAATTTAAACTGGGCATTCCATGACCCACATCAGATGCCTGATAGTGCATGCTGGAAGCTTCGTAATCCATCTCAGGCCCCTCGTACTCCACATTAGGTGCCTCTTTGTGACTGTCACTGTGAGTTTTGACGTGCAAACTCAGGCTGTTCACTCGAGCAAATGTCCGATCGCAGACGAAACACGTAAAAGGCTTGTCGTTCCGGTGCGTGGACATGTGACGATTGAGGTCGGACGATCGTGTGAAATGGCGGTCACAGACGAGGCATGCATATGGCCTCTCACCCGTGTGGCTGCGCAGATGAACGTTGAGGCTGCTCATCTGTGTGAACTGTTTGTTGCAGATATCGCAAGAGTATGGTTTGTCGCCCGAGTGGCTCATCATGTGCGCCTTGAGGTAGTCGGCTCGTGCAAATGACTTACCGCATGTGTAGCATGGAAATGGCTTTTCGCCAGTGTGCGTGCGCATGTGCGTCTTGAGGTTACTGCTTTTGAGGAACTTTTTTTCACAAAGCACACAACGGAAGACTCCAACTTCCATGTGTGCTGGACTGCCCCGGGTCATTGAGATGTTGGACAAGTCTGAAAACCAGCAATCATCACATCAATTCAGAATAGATACTACCTAAACACTGAATTCAATAACACATGGAAATTATTTTGGTTAAACTTCTTTAATCTGAAATTATCTTGTGCACTTAAGTTGGCCAGTTCCCTCAGGTGTTCTATGTGTGCTGGACTGCCCCGGGTCATTGAGATGTTGGACAAGTCTGAAAACCAGCAATCATCACATCAATTCAGACTAGATACTACCTAAACACTGAATTCAATAACACGTGGAAATTATTTTGGTTAAACTTCTTTAATCTGAAATTATCTTGTGCACTTAAGTTGGCCAGGTCCCTCTGTTGTCCGACACAAAACCTGACTTTCGAGTTGAAATCTCTCCTTTAAGATCAGTCACTTTAAATTTAGGATCCACCAGTTCGGTCGCCGTTAGGCCTGTACTGGATGTTTCCATTTCGTTTTTGTAACGGCATTAGAAAAGTTACTAGATCATTTACCAGTCAAAGACCCTAAAGTCAGCCCTAAGTCTCACTCAAAGACCTGAATATATACATTATATTTTAACAGAAAAGTCATTAAAGCCTATGACAAACGAAGCAACTTAATTCTGTCGCCGTGCGACCACAGACATAAGCCGATTTGATAAATACAACGAAGAAAAATGATAATATTTACCCAAATTCATTGTTGTTCTTCATCAACCCAACTCCCAGCGGAAGTCCTATTCATCTGCTGAAAGTCAAGTTTTGAGGCGCATTTATAATGAGGCAACTTTGATAAGCATTGCTAAACCATTTGCTAGCGACAACTTCCCATTAAAGAAATTTTCAACTAGCCAATAATCCAGTATGATGAATTTAAAATTCAGTTCTAAATTCAAATCCGCTTAGATGGAAAAGCTGCATACGGATAGTGGCGAAACTATGTCCAAGCTGCTTCCGATTTGGGATTCCTTTCTATACAATACAATACAATACAATACAATACAATACAACTTATATTTATAACGCGCCTTAATAAAAAAATGTTCAATGTCTTACTCAAAGGACGCGTTACAACAGAATAATTAGTTATAGTACTGAGAGAATAAATGAGTCTTAAGTTTTAATTTAAAAGTATCTATTGAAGAGCATTTTCGGATAAATTCAGGTAGAGAGTTCCATTCAGCTGGACCAGCTACTTCAAACTTTCGACCAGACCCACCCTGGAATTTGGCTTCCACAACGATTTTGCCTAGTTGCGACCATCGAGTAATGCCTTAAGCATTTTACAGTGGCGCAATAGAAGTTCACAAATTATATAAGATTAGACTATGGGCCTGGATGTTCCGTAATTGCAGGGAGCCGAACCCGAATATACCAAAAAACTATATAGGAAAAGAGGCCCGCTCAGAGCCTATTATTTCGCGTTATTCTGCAGGGAGGCTCAGGCCTGAGATATGAAGGTACACAACAGCTGCTGCTTCGAAATGCCTAGACGCTCTTTATGAATACAACAGTAGGCCCATTCCAAACACCATCCACACGAGCCTGACTGCCTGCCTGACCCTTGGATCTTGACCTGGAACCGAACCCACTTTACTTATCGATTTTGTTTTAACTGAGCGCCTGTGAGTAAGCTGGTTCCCGCGACTTAGCTTTCGTTGGGCGCTGTAGAAATCTCGAGATTACGATAACGATAATTAGTAACCTCATAGGTTATAGGCAGTAGAGTAACTATGTGCCCGCAGGGTCCGAAACTGCGGGAGCCCGGGCCCGATTCTGAAAAAATGGGTCCGCTCATAACGTGATCAAAGGCTACAAGGGCCCAGTCGACTCAACTGGAGGCCAGAAATTTACAAGTTACGCTACTGGCTACAGGTAATCCAGAGTGCTACACACATATGGCAGACAATCAGTGGATATCAAATAGCCCTTAATTAGGAATCAACAGCATGTCCATAGACCTCCAGTGCTCTTGTAGTGACTTGCCAGAATCACTGCTTGGAACAGTCAGATTCCTGATCACTTGAAGAATACACCATCTATTAACATTGTCATGTCACGGTCAAACAAAATCGATAGGCAAAAGATGAAGATCAGGTCAAGATCCAAAAGTCAGACGGAGAGACAGCGTGGCAGCTACGGGGGTGGTGGTGTTTGGGGTTGGAGAGCAGAGAGAGATAAGAGGAAGAAGGGATGTCAGGATAGGATCTGTGAAAGAGGAATGTTTTGAGTTTTGAGTGAAAGGCCGAAGCAGAAATTGCAAGCGGTGGAGCATCGATGAGTTTGTATGATGGGTCAGAAAACTGTCGCAGTTCTGGGGGAATTTATTCCAGAGTGATGGATGGTTTTGAGAGAGAGAGAGAGAGAGAGAGAGATATTTTTATTGACAACCAAAAAATAATTAACAAGCACAATTAAAGTCTGTCACATACAGTGGTGCCAATGGGGTGACCTAAAAGGAACAAACAGTTCCGCTACTAAGGTCACCTATTTACATCATGGATTACAAAAAAGGTGATAGTAAAATACTGAGTAAAACAATTAATAATCTAAAATATAAGTAATTATTATAATCAATGTCATTGCATAAACCTAAACAAAACAAAAAACACTTAACTAAGCACCAAAAAAATACTTAACTACGTGCATTGAGTATATGAGATTTTAGATTTGTTTTAAACTGGTATAATGTTGGCAAGCTAGTAATAACAGTTGGCAGAGAATTCCAGAATGACGGTCCACATATTATAATACTAAACTGTCTATTAGTAGTGTGAACAGAATGTTTATGATACATATGAGATGATCGTGTATAGTGACCATGCACATCTGAATTCATACAAAAGTATTGGTAGAAGTCCACAGGTAATAGATTATTTTTTAGTTTAAACATAAATAAACCTATTTGCAATTTATTAATACAATCAAAAGGTAATATTCCTTGACTATGAAAGGACAATTGAGTGCTGGTTCTGAAGGGTAGATTAAATATAATTCTGATGATGCGTTTCTGTAGGGTTCTAAGATTAGACAGGCGAGTATGATATGTGGAAGCCCAAACAATGTTGCAATACGAGATATATGGATATATTAAGGAGTAATATAGGTTCAATAATATATTTTGGGGTAATTTGTGGTGGATACGAGAGATAATACCAATATTTTTTGATATTTTTTTAGATATGGTATTTATGTGTTCTTTCCAAGTCAAATGTTCGTCAATGTGAACTCCTAGAAATTTTGTGGATGACACCTGATTTATATTTATATTATCTATTTTTATACTGAGATTACATTTAGGTATAATTTTTCTCTGTGAGCTAAATAATATGAAATTCGTTTTCTTAATATTTAGTGATAATTTATTTGCTTTGAACCATGCTGATACCATTTTTAGCTCTTCATTAATTTTATTAACCAGCAATTCAAAAGATTTGTCAGACATGAATACATTGGTGTCGTCGGCAAACAGAATAAAATGGAGTAATGAGGAAGAGTTCGATATATCATTGACATAAATTAAAAACAGTAGTGGGCCTAAGACAGAGCCTTGAGGCACACCACAGGTAAGATAAGATTCACAGGAAGTGTACCCATTATATGAAACACATTGCCTTCTATTATGTAAGTAATCAGATAACCATTTTAAACACATTCCTCGTATGCCATAATGTTCAAGTTTGTTTAACAGAATATCATGATTCACAGTGTCAAATGCTTTAGACAAGTCAAAAAAAACGCCTATAGAGAACTGCTTATTGTCCATTGCCTCTGAGATCTTATCTTGCAATTTAAGTAAGGCCATGTATGTTGAATGTCCCGAACGAAAACCATATTGGTTTTTATATAAAATCTTTTTTGATGTAAAGTATGATACGAGCCTTTCATAAATTATTTTTTCAAAGAATTTAGAAAAATAGGGTAAAATTGATATGGGCCTATAGTTGCAAAAGTTATTTTTTTCCCCTGATTTGAAGATAGGAACTACTTTAGCAGACTTTAAACTATTAGGGACTAGACCAGTTGTAATAGAGCAATTTATAATGTTAGCAAGAGGGATCGAAATAGATTCAATGGCTGATCTGGCAATCTGAGGATCTATTTCGTCTAAGCCACTACTATGGGTTGGACGGAATCCTTTCGCAATGGTTATTATCTCAGTAGGTGATGCGGGTTCAATTGCAATGGATGAGATAGCAGGCTGTTTTAAAAAATCACTATACAAGTTGTTACTTTCAGTTACGTTGGCAGCTAGCTGTGGGCCAATATTAGTAAAGTAGTCATTGAATTTAGATGCAATAAGACTTTTGTCACTGACTTCAACATTATCAATAAGGAAACTTTCTGTTTTCAGAGGATCTTCTCTTTGGTGTAAAAGTGTTTTGATTATACCCCAAGTTCTTTTTAAGTCATTTTCACAACTTAGAATTTTGTCGATGTAATAACTTCTCTCAGCAGCTCTTCTTATTTGTTTAAATTTGTTTCTATAAATCACAAATTTGTTCTTATTAGCTGTTGTAGGATTTTTTAAATATTTAGCATACAGACGGGATTTCTTGTTACACGACTTTAATAATGCTTTAGTCATCCAATGTTGTTTGAACTTATGTTGCTTACGAGGGTGGTCATTTATTAACGGGAAGGCTTCTTCGTATATAGATTTATATTTATCAATGAACATGGCATAGGCTTGGGATGGGTCTCCTTGTTGGCATGCATTGTTGACATCTGTCCAGTCAACCTCATTTAACAAGTTCCGAAATTTACATTTGGCATTCTCACTAATTGCTCTTTTATTTGAGGTGGAGGTTTTGTCAGCTATTGGCCTTGCTAAGTTGCCTTTTAAAAGGATGGGCAAATGATCTGATATATCACTTACAATAATTGCAGAGTCAAAACAGTCTAAAGGTGTGTTGGTAAATATATTATCAATTAAGGTGGCAGAGTTTGGAGTAATTCTAGTTGGCCTAGATATTGTTGGTAGGAAATGATAAGAGGTCAGTATGTTAAAGAAAGTATGGGTGGGTGGGTGAATGTTAACCTTAAGTAAGTTAAGATTGAAGTCCCCAGCCAAGAAAATGGCATTATTTGCATGAGATAAGTGGGATAATAAAAAGTCAAATTCTTGATTAAATACATCAAGGCTATCTCCAGGTGGCCGGTAGATAACTCCAATTGTTATGTCTTTCCCCATTTTCTGTTTTAATTTAATGAACATGCTTTCATATGAATTGTTATTTGCTGATAACCATTCAGGTTCTATTAGATGAAAAGCAGTATCAGATTTAATAAAAAAACCAACACCACCTCCTTTTCCATTACTCCTACATTTGCATAGAAATGTATATCCAGGTACAACAACTGTGGTTGCTGTATCGCTATCCAGCCACGTTTCTGTTACCGCCAGAATAGTTGCCTGGGTCTGAAGTAGCAGGATGCCTATGTCAGATAACTTATTGAGCAGACTTCTACAATTAAGATGCATAATAGAGAGTGACTGGTCTGTTTGCTGAAAAGTAGTAATGACTTCTTCTGGACACATGTATCTGCTATTGCAAAAGTTTTGGAGATTACAAGACGATCGTTTAAGTTAGTTAGCGGGAAAGTGAGAGAAAGACAATGCAGCTTTCTTCTTTTCAAATTAAACGTTGACAACATAGGCTTAACCGTGAAGACCTTATTTTCGTGAAGATGATATTCATTAACGCATATTTTCCCACTTTAGAATACTTAACTGAAAGCAATTTAAAATAACACTTATAAATTTATTAACATTTATTAACATTCCTTCCTTCGTCATTTCGTAACAAAAGGATAGATAAATCTGGTTTCTGCTTCTCCGAATTCATGTATAAACTGATCATTTACTAATCACACATCGCATTGCGTCTGTGGAGTTCTTTGGCCTCTATAAAAACGTGTTTACCAGCCAGTGCATAGGTGTCGCCAACCTTCATTACTCTCATTCATCTATATATCAATTCCTCGATGGCGGCATTGTGATTGCCACACGTGGTTGAATTCTTGCGATATTTTACGAAATCTTTATTAAATTATACTTTATTAAGGTAAAATTTTCCATTTTAATTTTAAAGTCCAATTTTATCTTTATTAAAATCTTCACGAGTCCGGTTTTGGGAACTGTTACCGAATCTCATCAAATTTTGGCATACTTGTAGTATCGGGGACCACTCTATTTTTGGCGCGGGTTTGGTGATTTTTGGGTTTGGGTTTTGTGGTTGGTTGTAGTTGCCGCTAAGGTGAATCTCTTAAGAGGTACACCTAAAAATCTCATCGGATCCACACGATTCCTAACATTTGTGGTCTTGGTCTCAGCGGTTCTGGACCCAAAACCCCCTGCTAAACACTATTTGCAAAGATCAATTAAGCGTTATTCAATATTTACAAACCCGAACTAACCCTAACTTTAACCCTAACCCGTATTACTTGTATCAGCAGGCATCAGAATCCATGTTCATTTATTTCGATCAATGGCGGGACACTTACAGAAGTCACGCCTATAAATAACGTCACTGCGGTGGGCGACGCCGAAATGCAAAGATACTATTAGTCTACCCAAATTTTACCTATTAAGTAATGCCTATTTACATGTTAAGTAGTCGAACACGCCAATTCCTATTTTCCAGAAACGATATGGGAATTTTCTATGAATTTCACTGTTTCAACTTTACTTAGTAGAAACAGTCAGTCGCCATGTATCTTTATATAAATTCCGGAAGTGGTCACACGCAGATATCTCACTGGGTGTTCAGCTCAAGGATAGTGAGCTTTTGAGTAGAAGTTTGGCTGCTGAAGTTTCATGACAAATGGACCATTACCTGGCTTCCTGTATCTGAGTGTATCCGCTTCAAGCTGGCACTCCCATGTACAAAGCTTGAGCAAATCATTTGCCATCATTCTTATTATCCACGGTTATGCCCTGTGCCTCTGTACAGGTCAATCCTGTCTTTGGTCAGCATCTTCTGGAAAGTATAATGTTCTTGACCGATACATGTCTTGTCTTGTCTTTGGCCAGATCCCTCCATCTGGAACTCTCTACCTCTTCATGTTTGAAACTCTCTTACCAAGATTATCTTTTGCATTGAACTGAAAACTCACCCCTTCCAGTCTGCTTTTGGTTCTTATTGTTTCCTATTACCTGGCTTCAGGGTGCAATTCTGTATTGTGTAAGGAGAGCATTATCAAATTACACTTCTGTTGCATTGTATTGAGTTGTCTCTTCTGATGTTTATTGGTCCCTTTGAGACCAATTAAATGGAGGCAAACTTAAACTAGGAACATCTTACAACTTTAGACGCAGGCCACAGTCATTCTGAAGGCAAGAATCTGTAACAATGAAACTTTCGTATGACATGGGAGCCTGGGAGGCCAGTGGTTTTAGTGTTCGCATGGTTAGGCGAAATGTGTGGGTATGAGCCTTCACTGAGATGGTAACAGTGTAGAGATTTTGTGCTAGTCGTGCATGCACAGGTGCTCACCACCATCGACTGCTGCTTTGTCATTACGTTGTGGTGCATAATAAATACAGAAATAATAATTCTTTGACAACTGAAATAAGAGTTGTAAATTCGAATTGGCAGATGGTAGGCCAAAATTCAGCTTTGTATAGTTTTTAAGTACTGCATATGCATATGTAAATGATGTAATTAATGTCATATTTATCGTTACTAACATAATCTCACATGATCAGTATACATCATGTACAGTTCTGTGTCTGGTTATGTTCATGTTACAAAAAATGATTTACCATGCTGGCCTGTTTTGTAACTGCATATAAAGTTCAGCCAAATTGAGCACTATTGAAAAAATCTGCCAATGACCAGTGGTGTACACGACCTTTTTTCAGTTAGAGGGTCCAGAACCTGGAGGAAAATTGAGGGGTCTGAGATAATGAGCCCCTAATGACTAGGGGGTCTGGAAAGAATCAGCTCTCGGGGGTGTTCTTGGTGGAACCCCAAGCACTTAATATAAAATGGAATACATTTGAGTGGCATGTTTATGTGACTTTTTCTTTTGAGGGATCTGAGATACCAAGCACCGACAATGCAAAACCCCTAACAAATAGGGGACTGAGGAGCAGGATCTGGACTGGAGGCTTGAAAGCAAATACATTTTGCCCAAATGAAAGAGGTGACCAATTGACTACTTGAAATCGGGTTGGAAAATACTCTTCCCAGTATGACACTCATATCCATCGACAGAGCAGTCAAGAGTCACTGATCGGGAAAGGGGTACACCTAAAAATCTCAGCAGATCCACGCGAATCCTAACATTTGTGGTCTTGGTCTCAGCGGGTCTTACACAACAGTGTACAAACACTTCTGGAATATGGGTAAAAAGATGGCAAAAAACTGCTTTCCATTGAGCTAAGTTTAAATTTTGAAAATTCATAGAAAATCTTTGGATCAGTTTCACAAAATGGGAATAGACACTTTGGACTTCTTGAGGCCCTGTCTATCACTTGGTAAATTGGGATTTGGTAAAAGTTCAAAATCTGGTCCGTATCCCTTTTTCAATTCTACCAAAACACAAAAACTTATTTTGGGAAGTTTGTATGTGTTCAGGTTTAATTAAACTAAAAATCTAAAGCTACTTTTTTGCACCTCTGATTTATTAGAAACAGCTGCAGTAGGCTGCAGGAAAATGTGTGCGGACTGAACCTACTTGCCGAACATGCTGGACTAAAAATGTGGATAAAACAAAAACAATGATATTTGGCAAGGAGACAATAGACATGGAAATTAAAGTGCAAGATGAGGTGATTGAAAATGTAAACGAGTTTGTGTACTTAGGAAGTCTCATGACATGGAATAATGATTGCGCAAAAGACATAAAGGCAAGAATAGTAAAGGCAAAAGAAGTTATGGCAGGGCTAAACAACATCTGGAAAAGCAGGAAAATCAGCCACAAGACCAAACTAAACGTCTTGAAAACATGTGTGTTTAGCACAGCTCTGTATGCATGTGAGGCATGGACAATCAAAAAGACGGATAAGGATAAGATATTAGCATTTGAAATGTACTGCTATAGACGAATATTACATCTGAATTGGACAATGAAGGTAACAAATACGGAGGTCCGAAGAAGACTGAGCATAAAAGAAGATCTAATGCAAGTAATAATGAGAAGGAAATTACGCTTGTTTGGACCTATATGCAGGATGGATGACAGTAGAAAAATAAAAAGCGTGATGATGAGAATTATGGACGGAAATGGGAGACGAGGAAGACCTAACAGGGAGTGGACAGATGATATAAGGGATTGGTGTAAGCAAGACTTGCACGCCTCGACAAGAACAGCACAAGATCGGGAACTGTGGAGACAAGTGACAATGCATGCAGTGGACACCTACGGGCTCTCGGCCCATGGATCATGATGATTTATTAGAATTCACATTGGGCAGTTAGCACTTTATAATTACATATAGGAATTTATGACACATTTATCACTATTAACATAATCTCATATTATCTGTATATATACTGTAACATTTTAGATTATTTCATGATATTGATATGATTATGGTGATGAATTACTGTTATATTACTATACCTTACTGTACTATGTTACTATACTACACTATACCATACTATTATATTATACTAGATTATGTTATTATACTAGATTATACATTGTACTATACTATGCTATACTATACATTATGCTGTACTATACTATATTACACTTAAACTATACATACTTTATTATACTATACCATACTATGCTGTACTATACTATTATACTATACTGTTGTAAAGTTGGGAACTAGGTGACAGCAAACTCAATTGCATATAAAAGATTTATTATGAGAACAGTAACCTACCCTATGAAGGCGACCGAAATGTCCAGTCAAATCTTAAGTCGGGTTCGCAGCTGGATCTGATGCTAATGCGTCAACAAGACCAACACGCCACTGGATATCGTATCAGACCACTGGTTCATCCCTTGTCGAGGCTTATATAAGTTTGTCAGTCTATCCCCAGCCTAGGCCTATAGCTCTGCCTCCTTGTAGCTGTTCTCAGTTAAGCCATATATACTTTACCTTCTTCTGCCTTTTCTACGTTACTAGAGTTGCTAAGGAGACTCATTTTGTACCTAGTCTATACCTGCTTCTGTTCTGCTGCTACCTGTGGATTTCTGCTGAGATCCCATCGTTACTTAGGCTGTTCTTATTTTCTAGTTCATTCGGTTTGCTCTTTCTAGTCGCAGCATACCTATATTGGTGGGTTGCCTTACCAGATAGTTCAAAGCTACAAGTCATCTGTTACTAATGTTTCACTTGTCTAGTCTTAGCAACTGACTGCTATATATCGAGGTGGCTCTTTAGAAGTGCTGTCTCATCCAGCTGTTGCCTGTGGGTCTTTCCTGACTGTTTCTCCTCCCTTCCCCATTAGCTCCCCTTCTCACAATATGGTCTTGAAACCTTTATCCTGTCAAACACCTAATATATTGAATACAGCTGTTCGTCTGTCAGAGTTACTGCTGATTGCTTTCTAGTTTTCCTTCCAAAATCTAGTTTCTTTAGTCCCATAATACTATTGCACTATACTGTACTATTATACTATACTATAGTATTATACTATGCTATAGTATTATGCTATACTATAGTATTATACTATACTATACTATTGTACTATACAGTGTCATTCAGGTCTAAAACTAAAGATGCATTTCTTTCAGCTTGCTTACCCGCCATAGCCTGGTGTCTGGTTTCTCTAACCTATCAGAATTCGACCCAGCTTCTCCAACGGATTATGATTTTAGATTGTTATTGTGACTTAAAGTGGCCGTCGACTGATGACTTGGGCATTATGATAACGTCGCTCTAGAAGTCATTAGATTAAATAATGATAAAGGTAATATTATTATTCTATATTCTGTTTATTGTTGTGCAATATATTGCCAACCAAGTATTTCAAATCAAAATAACATGAGCAACCAAATTTGGAAATTCCAGTTTGCTTTTGGCCCAAAATGTGTTATGTTTCTTTAAAATACTGGCAATCAAAGTGATCATTACATGGGTGCAAAAAATTTTCTGAGAGATAGTGTAGTTTGTTTTTCTTTATTTCAGGGAGTTTACATGTTATTTTGAATGCATCTGAACTATATTGTGAAAAGAATCATTACAACATCAGCAATGGCAAAGAGCAAGTTTGAGTATGTTAAAAAGTTTGAAACAGACGAACGCTGTTTGCCAAACTGCTTCATTGTGGTACGAATTGATGGCAAAGGATTCCATAGGTAAAATGTTCATTTTTGTACAGTCGATCTGTCATTCGGTCCAAAACGTTTATATACTCAGTTTCTTTACTTAGTACTTAATGTAAAAATCTGTCTAAAATCCACATGCATCAGGTGGAGTGAAACTATAGTTTAGCTAAACACAACAAGGACAACAGCAGTTGAGTGATAAATTATTGTTGCTTTGTTATATTGTTGTTGCATTGTTTAAAATACAATAGCAGTATATGTTCAATTGATGCCTTACAATTTGAACTTCAGATGGACTGATAAATGCAAAAGGATTACCACCTGCTACCATGGCTTAAATAATGTTCTGTACATGGTTAAAAGCTTTTGTTTTACGAATGCTTCAGCAATGCCTACGATTCCTCGCTCAGGCAATGGACACATGGCATGTTAACAAATGTCTTACTTACTTACTTAGCTGAAAGGACACGCTACCTATCAGTGTGCTTCTGTGGATTTCTGAGCTTAGTTTGATTTAAGCTTGTATTTCAGACAAGCACAGTTTTGTAACCAAATGTGAGATTTAAAGAGGAAGTTAAGCTGTTCAAACCAGTGGGAAATGATTTTAGATTTCTGGTTTGATGTTTATGAATTTCATAGGTTTTCTGAGGTGCATAAATTTGTGAAACCCAACGACGAACGTGCTTTAGGCCTTATGAACAAAGCTGCTGAGCATGTTATCAACGAGTTCAATGACATCATCCTTGCTTATGGCCAAAGTGATGAATACAGTTTTGTTTTTCGGCGAGAAACAAATGTTTACGAACGACGAAAAGAGTTAGTGAATGTTTCTTTATTACTAAGGTCTTGTACAAAGTTTTCAGAGTTCTGGTTTGTTAATAAAACAAAAAATAGAGTGTAATATGCGATAATACATAATATGTAAAGGTGTCTTTCAGAGTAGCTACCCAAATTGGAATTTCCAAATTTCGTAGCTCGGGTTATTTTGTTTTGAAATATTTACAAGTTAGTTTCCCAGCCCAGATCTCCCGCTAGTTCCCAATCCTGTTATTTCAGTGTCCACTCTCCTGGATTCTGAAATAGCCGGCATTAGTAGTTTGATGTATGTAAAATATCAGACCCAAAAGTTGGTACAGTTTTTGAGAAGTCATTTACGTTCAAGTGGAAATAGATTTCCTAAAGCACAATACAGTCATTATGTAATATTTGTATGTATCTAAGCATTTCCGAGTAGGTGTTGCGTATTTAGTTGCATGTGGCCAGCATAATCGTTATCTTAATAGATATTGAATGACTTAAAAAGTCATCATACATAGTAAGTCACTAGCTCATTGCAGCAGTTTTGTTTCCTGGCGTTTTGTGGTAATGAACGATGGTTCTGTTTGTAGCAAAATCAAAAGCCTCTGCGTGAGCCTATTTTCGTCATCATTTGTCTTTTTATGGAGTAGTTTCTTTAAGAACCAGCCACTTGAGTATCCTCCAGCATTCGATGCCAGAATCGTGGTCTACCCAAAAGAAAACCTACGGGATTACCTCAGCTGGAGACAGGCAGACTGTAAGTAGTAACAATAAATTATTTTCTTGAATGCGTTCTTGGGAAATTCTAAATAAGAAGATTTTAAGTGTATGAGCCATTGTTGGGAATCACAAAAACACTGCAATCCATAAGCATGTAGCATAAGAGTGTTCCATTTGTTCATAATCAGGTAATGCTTTGGGAGATAGAACCTCACACACACACTCACACACATGCACACCACAGATGCTGCTGACTGAAGCTTCTCTATGACTGATTACTGATAGGACCATGCCAAAATAGAAATGTAATAGCCGAACAGACACCACTAATGGCTGTAGAAGCCACTGTGCATAACAGACTTGCTAATGGTTCTTGCAAGCGACCATTTTGCAGAGTTATTTGCAGGTATAACTGGTTACACAATTAGTAAGATTTTAGGAACTTTGTCAGCAGTTCACATTTTTCCTGTTTTAACAAGATTTATTCTCATAATATTCAGGTGCGTAATGTAAAATACTTATTATAATAATGTGGTGAAGTTACATGTACATGGTTTTATGTAGCGACCGTATGTCCTCAACCTTGCTCATCTTGCAATGGATTATTCAGGTGAGAGCCCTCACCACCACCACTACCTGTTTGAATGGGCGCCACGCCATTTAAGGTCCTCATGTATGAACCATGCTAGCTCAAGATTAAAATCTCTGAAATAATCCACTATCTGTATGCAAACTGGGATCCTCATGCAAAAGGTGCCTTGATGCAGCTTTAACCAATGTAGCTACGGTAACCAGGCTAGCTAAGTTAATGGCACACATAAAATTGTAATAGTATGATAAATAAATTTAACTCAGTTGCCAGCTTTGCTCTTGAAATCAGTTTCATAATTTCATAAACTTGTGGTTGGAATATTGTATACAATCTCTGTTTCTTTTGTTATATAAAAGGTCACATAAACAACCTTCACAACACTTGTTTCTGGAAGCTTGTACTAGAGGGTGGTTTATCGACCAGTGATGCACAGAAGAGGCTTCAGGTTGGTACAGGTTACAGGAAATCTGCACTGGGTTCTCAGTCAACATGTCTCTGATACAAGTTACCAAAAGTGGTGGAGGTATCAAAAATGAGGTATATGATGAGTGTCTGTGGATGAGGGGTGATGATTACACATTCAGTGGTATGAAAATTAACTGATACAAGCAAAATTTTCTTTAATGGTGGAAAAATTCATGACACTAGTATTGTTATGTGGTATCCTGAATAAAATTTGTATAAGTAATATTTTTCTTGTTTTGCCATGGAAGAAATCTTCATTCTCCATTGAATTTTTCATAAAAATGTTTCTGTGCATGTCTGTGGTCATGTTGGTGGTTGTTTTGCTTGTCCTGTCATTTTGAAATGATGGGCAAAACATTTTACATGTAATTTTGCTAGATAATTTGTGTGCTCAGAATTAAACTGAGTCTGCATTCTGAGTTAATTTTCAATTCTGCAATGGATTTTGTGTGTTTGAACGGTGTCGGGTCACACAAGATCAAAGCATGATCGCCATTTGGGACTGGTTCCCACTGGGACAATGTAAGGCCTCCAACCTCCAGACCTTTGTATGCTGTCTTCAGCTGGGAAAGCTGGGATTTGTTGAACGAAGGGTGCAGAGTATCTCTGTAGTGGTATCAATTGTCAGTCATGGAGATGTTCAACAGTCATGTCAGCTCTGGATGGAAATCCATTGGTTGTTCGCTGTGTGTTTGCAGGAGCCTGCCACTGGTGACTTTTCTAAGTTGTCTGAGGACTGCTTGCTTACTGATGAACATTTTGTTTGTAACGACATGTAACACCAGTGTTAAGAGTGCCTCTGATTAATTTCTCTTGAAGCGGCAACTATGCAATTTTACAATAACGCAAAAATTACAGTCAACTATTATCTTTATCTGCCAACTCAAATTTCCCACGACAGTAATTCAGCTACTGTAGTAAATTTCCCTGTGAATTGCATTGGAATTTGAATCATATGCAGTTACTGTAAACAATAGTGTTATTAAATTTACACCACCAAGATACCTGCAAACCGATAAGAATTGAATTGTTTGCTGTTACATTTTGTGTTTATCATGGTTAAAATAGTAATCTTTACCTCTTTTCAGATGATGCTTTCTAGTGATAAGAATGAAATGCTTTTCTCCGAGTTCAAAACAAACTACAACGATCTACCACAACTTTTCAGAAAAGGAACAGTTCTTGTTAAAGAACCTGTGCAGGTAAACACAATGAAAGTGATGTGGATATTGGAAACTGATTCACTGCTGAGGAACTTTATGGATAAAAATTTCATAAAGAAACATAAATCAATTAGCAGGGATGAAAGGAAAGGTAAGATAGTAAGTAAAATATAGTATGGTCTGGTTGCCAAAGAAATAATGCACTTTTTTCTCAGTAATGTCAGGTGCAGGTGTAAGAGTATTTGATGACTTTATGAGTAGTTTTAATTTCACTTATTGAATTACAGTAGGATCCAAAACCCTACTGCAGTTGGTTTGTAAAGCCACAGTATTCATTAGTTGTCAGTGCGCAGTAATAATGGCGATTTGTTTAATGTTTTTATGTTTTGTAATTTATTCATTTTGATAGCATTTTGTTGTTTTAAATCCAATGGAAAGTTTACCAAGTAAAACAGGTGTGATTTTATAACATCTTTTATGTTTTCAGGCGGCTGCTGAATTGTCCCTGGAAGTGTCGGCATTTGATAACAATTGCACAGAAGGTCAATCGCCCATGCGAACATTAGCAATGGCTAACCAATCAAATGAAAGCATAGAAACCAAATTGTCCCCGGAATCGTCAGCCGTTGTAAATAACTTAACAGAAATTACTTCCGTGAATAGTAAAGAAAGCAAACAAAAGAATTTCAAGAAAAGCAGTAAAAAGGCAAAGAAAGAAGTGATGCAACTTGTTTTACTTAACTGTGATATTATTGGAGACACGTTTTGGAAGGAGCGACCCCATCTTCTAGGAGAGTAGACATAACTGGTAATTTTGGGCAAATATTCAGTGCTGGTGTTAGGGAACATTTTTGGCCTTGACCAGCAGGGGACCAAGGAGCTGCAGTGACCCCTTCCAATTTTGTCAGCCCAGTCAATGGTGTTATTACCTGAAACACCATGTACAAGTAAAAGAGTCTTGTGGAAAGATAAATGAAAGCACCGTAGCATGGTGCAAGGGAGATTTTTGTATCCACATGTGTTGTTTATACATTCTGCATATGTTGCATGGAACAGTCAATTTAGTATACATGTATGTACAGTTACAACAGGCAACACAACGAAGGCTCCATCGGGCGAATATATTGTGAAAATTTTTTGCATTTGGCCATTGCGCTAGACCAGAGATTGACATACTACGTAGCGGAAGTTCTTCGTGCGCTGCACTTGGGCCAGAGAACCACAATCCATTCCAATAATGGGCTACCAACCAAACGAAATTGCTAAATGTGCCCCTGTTGGTGGCTCGATCGTAGGCCTATTTGGAAACTAAAATTTGCAGGATGACAAATGAACCGACTGAACTTGTTGGGCAAATATTTGAAGTTGGTCTTGTGAACCTCTTTTGTAAGATTGTAAAGCAAACCGAAGTTTTCCACATCCAGCATATTTATTCTCAACAAAATATCCCTAACAAAACATGCAGAATACATATTGATTCTGTAAATTAAAAAAATCGCTACAGTTATCGCTGTAGCCTATAGGTTATACATGTAGTTGTGATTGCACAGAAATTTATGCAGTCACCGGATATAATTGCGCTAAATACAAAGTTACGTCCCACAAGAACGGGCCTCAGTGGAGTCGCCTTTCACTCGTCTTAGGCCATGTGACGTCATCGATAATTCTGCGCCAAGGAGCCTCGAAGATTCAGCTTTTCTCTTTTGTATCCTAAAATATACGAACAGCTGCATCATCCCTCTGGAGACCATTTCAGCGCAGTGGATTCGCATGATTTAACATTGTCGATATACACAGCCAGCATGCCCATAAGTATTTAATGAGACCCATGTGGGTCATACGAGGTTCCATATGGAAATATTGGCTCCACATGGGCGTGCTAGCATTACGAAGTCGTGCGCTAGTTCTATATAATCCACATTCCGTAATATGCTACATCTGGTGGATGGTATTAATACCGCATCTTCAAAAGGCCAGCTAAAAATGTTTGGTCTAACATGCTGTTCGAGGTAAGGGGTCGTCCATAAAGGACGTCTGCAAGAAATGACCTACTTTGGACCCTCCCTCCCCTTGTCCGCATCTGTCCGCATTTGACCTTGCCCTCCCCCTTTACAGACGTCCGCACTCCAAAGCCTGTGGAAAAGACATCATCGTGAAAAAACGTCATTAATAAACTACTCGTTCTACCTTATTTAAAAGAACCTCACCATGGCACTATACATGGGTAGCACCAATGATGTAGTATAACCTCTATGGGTAGCACATATCTGCATAGATGTGACTTAAGACAGGTTGAAGACTTGGAATGTTTCTTTAGCTGTCTACACGGAACGTTACTAATGATGAACCCGTGCAGAACAGAGTGTCTGCCATCTGACAGAAGTTGGTGTTTAAAGCATAAGTTGTATTTGAAGCTGTGTACATGTACAAAATTTATATGCGGACGTCCGCACGGGCAATAACCCTCCCTCCCCTTGTCCGCAATAATCTGCATTTGCTTGACCCCTTCCTTCATCCCTCTTTGCGGACGTCCTTTATGGATGACCCCTAAATCATTCAATTGCCTGGAACCACTTGATTTTAGGATTCATCAACAACAACAAACGTCAAAGGCCAGGACCGACGAAGACCGAACAAGGTGCCATTGTAAGCAGAATAGAAAACTTTCCCTCGCTGGTTCAGACCATCTCCATATTGTGAAGAGCCTCATGAAAAGGCGCCATACAAATATACGATTATAATTGCAATATCAATTAGATGCATTTTCTCATCACTAACATCGTGCCCACAGGTCTTCTGCCCACTTCCAACGGCCATGTTTGTTAATTGGACCCACAACTCAGTGGTACAACGCTGCTGGTGCTAGCAAGTGCTCTCTTGGTCACTTCCGGTCGCAAAGTGCAGGCTGGTGAAGAGCGAATGCCGATAGTCAAATGAGACACGTGACAACCTACCGTCTTTTCATCTGACGCGACAAGAGTGGAGTCGTTCACGCAACCCATCTCGATGGCAGAATTTCCAGAAGATTTTATTTGAACTTCATCACCGTGGCTTCCAGATGAAGAACTGAAAAAAAGAATGTTTAAATAACTTGGAGAACCAGTGCCAAAATGTCCACTTACACTTACCGTGTTTATAGATCAACAGCTTCACTTCAAGTTTACTTCCACCATTCACCTTTGCTGTCAATTTATTGCATTTAACACATTTATGTGACATGATCACATGGAATGCAGACAAGGTAGAGTGACGTAGTACCGGCATTCTTCATATGTCACTGCACTCCCATTTCCTCTTTCACTTTCCTGTAAATATCCACGGCACCGTAAGACTACCTTAGTAGCACATTACTTCTCGTGGCACTCCGAATTTGGACTTGGCGCTAAAACTTACATAAAATTTACCGTGGTAATTGGCAAGTAGACCTAATTGCGGATTTTATTTGAATACGTTGGTCTCTCCGATACAGATTTTGTGTGGCGCAAAGAAATTTTAGCAATCTACGCAGCAATATAACCGAGATATTTTGTAGTCAATATTTAAATCGTTTAGTAGCGCAGTTTACAGAAATGTAGCTCAAATAGGGCACCTATTCGAACACAAATCTGCAAAACATTAATCAATTTTGAAATTTTCACTGGTCGATAGCATTAGGCCTAAATAGGCCTACTTTCAGGTTAGAGCTTTCACCTTTCTGAGATTGCTTGGTCAATTACAACAATAGTTGCCAATGATCAGTAGGCTGTCCGTGCACGGGGACCTTAAATGGCGTGGTACCCATTCAAACGGGCAGCGATGGTGAAGAATCCCATCGCAAAATGAGCAGGGTCGAGGCCATACGGTCTCTATATAAAACCTATATATACTTACATTTTACATTTACAGCTTAATTACTATTTTACGACTTAATCCACAGAAATAGAAGTATTTCCAAGATCAGTCAACGAGTTTATCTCACCTGCTTCTTCGTTTAATAAAACATATGGTTGCCACCATAGTGGCAATTAGGACTGCCATGACTCCCAGTGCAGCACCGACGTACATATGGAAATTAAACTCGAACGATTGGCTACGACTCTTTACAAGGGCCTCTTCTCTCTCGTCACAGAAACCGCCAGAAAAACCAGTTGGGCATCTACAAGACGCCAGAATAAAAGTACAAATTACGAATTTACATTAGACAGAATTCGTATTTTATGCGTTTCGTATTTTATGCGGAGATGGAAGTTTCATTGATGGAAGGCTTTCTGCCAACAGCATCGTAAGCTACGTTTGGTCACCTTAAGGAACTACGCCAAGAAAAACGTTGTTAAAAAGTAGTAAACGTCCAAGTCGTTTTAAATGTAGCCATTGTGTAACACTTCTGACCAAATCTGCACCCCGAGAACTTTGGGGTTGCAACTACGAAATCGCTACGAATGTTTAATAGTTGAGAAATACTCCAGGAAGGACAGGAGATTCGGCACGGCTTTGAGAATGGCGTGGCAGTGGTGGATATGCCCACGACAGGGGCCAACCAAAGCAAGGCGTTACGTCATTTCGTCAAAACATTTTGCGACTTTCTTAGACGTCGCCCACATTTTATGCCTATTTAGCTTCCATGCACCAGATGTCATTTGGCAAAAGCACATTTGGCCCTACATTTTTTGAGCGGGAGCCATGTCTCCCTGTCGCCACTGTTTATCTCACCTGCTTCGTCTGCGAGCCCGGTATACAGCAGATTAAGACATAGACCCTGAATAGAAGCTTATTCGTATACTTAGGCCTATACCGAGTAGAAGGTATAGGTGTACACAGTTTAATATTAATCGCACAGTACCGATTTAGGAGTTGCAACCCTTATGGCTACTATCCAAAAGATTATGCTTTTGGAATGCAAATAAAAATAGGTTAGATCGTGTTTCTCAGCGTCGCACTGAATTTGCCTCCAGCAGACCAGCTTATTCAAATCGGAGTTGTAAGGAAATTCCGAGAGGCCGAGGCAAGAGAACCAGCGTGAAGTGAAATCAGCGCTTCACCGTGGCCACCTCATTTATCTTCAGCCCTAACACTTCTCTGCATTCCTGTCATCTCATCTTTAAATTTCCTTAATCCGCACCACTATTAGACTGCCATCCTTTCTCAGTATCCTTAAATTTCGGTGATGGGTCTAAAACTCGAGCTGCTCCATCTTTTCTGGAGAAACAGCAATCAGAACTGCGGCAACAGCCTGACCCATGCAACCAGCTCATCATCAAGTCATCAAGTGTGGTCTTCTTGCAATTTATGTCCAGGCCTTTCTTCAAAGCTGTGAACACTTTCTAACTGCCTGATCTCTGGAACTGCATTTGGACCGGAACCTGACCACACCTACCTGCCTCCCCAATTTTGTTTTTGACCAAGCACCTGCAATTAAATTGATACCCACGATTTAGCTTTCTTGGGGTCGAGGCAATCCGGCTGAGATGAAGATTGCGATAGAAAACAATTACTGCCCAACAAGACTGTGGTAGTTTAACTGTTAAAGAAATTGCATACAAGTTAGTGTATAGAATACTAACAAGCATTTAACGAAGTCGTTCCTGCTGTCGCAAGATCCTCCATTTCTACACGGACACGGAACGAACGTAGCAGTGACATCTTGAAGAGCAATGGAAGTTAACATTCCACGAAAGGAAGGCGACACGGAAGAGGCATCACGCGTCGCCACAGATCTCCACACGCTTGAAAATTGTCCCCTAACCAACAGAGTCTGGACCACTGGGTTCATCGAAGTCGGTTTCCTCTGAATGCGCTGCGGCGTCTGACGCATTCCTTCTAAAAACAGAAACAGCCATTTCTTTCTTCTTTGCGCCAACTCTCTATTATCCAAAACTTTGTTCAATATCAAATTACATAATGTAAGCAAGAAAAATTCTCAGAAATTATTGATAAATTATTATTATTTTCAGTTAAAAGGTGCTATAAATAGGTATAGATTAGTTGCTTGCTTATCTACAAGTAGTTCTTACTTTCCTAACACTTCTCCGCCCTCCCGTCACCTCATCCTTAAAATTTGGTAATCGCTTCATAGCCATAGCTGCCCCATCACTCTGGAATAAACTCCCCCCAGAACTGCGACAGTTTTCTGACCCATCATACAAACTCATCGATGCTCCACCGCTTGCAATTTCTGCTTCGGCCTTTCACTCAAAGCTCAAAACATTCCTATTTCACAGATCCTATTCTGACATCCCTTCTTCCTCTCATCTCTCTCTGCTCTCCAACCCCAAACCCCACCCCCCGTAGCTGCCACGCTGTCTCCCCGTTTGACTTTTGGATCTTGATCTGGAACCGGACCCTTTTGCCTATCGATTCTGTTTTGACCGAGTGCCTGTGAATAAGCTGGTCCCCGCGGCGCGGCTTTCGTTGGGCGCTGTAGAAATCTCGGAATTACGATTACGATTATGACTGCGCGTGTGGGCATATGCTGGCCGACCACGGTTTGACTGAGCAGCTTTTGCTTACTTATGAACTTGGTTTTTAATGACTAACAGCATTTAGGTTAAAGCAGAGCGCGCTTCTCATTCGGCTCTGAAGAGGCGCTATACAAATTTTTGGTTATAATGCAAATTCCAGCTGCATCCTGCCTCATCTCAAGACTGGTTGCTGGTCTAAAGAGCATTTCGTGATTTTCACCTTTAGTATCGTCGCTACAAGTGAGGCCATCTGCATCTAGGCTGGTGCCAGTGTGGCACAGACATGTCACGGTGTCCGTTCCATCCACGAGACAGATATCGCTGCACCCTCCTCTATCACTGCCACATCTGTTAGAACCTAAGACAACACAGATAGCAGCAACATAGTGTATTGTCTACATGAGAGCATGTAGTTCAATGCTGTTTATCGACGCTTTGCCACAACGGGGATGATTAGGGTCGCCTTCCGCCTTCATACAGGCTTTGAACTGGCACCGCCCGAGTACGGCAGTGGCGGAGTTTGTCTACGTGTATGTTAGGCCAGGCCTACATAAAGAGGAGCTACAATTTCAATTTTCTACTGTATGTTAATAACAAGGTTGTTAAGAGACGCAATGGAGAGTTCGCGCAAGACGTTCAGTTGTTTTACTATCTGTTGTTATCAGTTACAAAATGTACCCAATGTTGCTTATTTCTTTCGTTGGGCTCAGCTTTTTTCTTAGTGAACCCTAACATAATTTTGGTTAGCGTAGAGAGCGTCTCTCATTTTCTCGAAGCGGCGCTATAAAATAGCAGCGCTATTTATGATTAGGCCTTACAATTAGACTAATATGAGGGTTTTAGAGGAGTCTTGTTTTACGAGCTCTTGCTTGACCCTTGCTTGAACTTTGTGCTGACCTTTTGCTTGTGCTGAATCGGAAAAGACGATTAGTGGACCGAGGCGAGTCTGATTCGCATCAACCCTCATCTGTCCGGTCTGTCCGTAGTGGACTTCGACGTCGTCATCCGTGAACTTGATATCCGAGTACAAATCATCTGTCCAGTAAAGCTGATCCACGAATGTCGCCAACGAGTTAGGATGAGGACTAAGTCTGTGACATCATCACCATATTCATAATCATCACCATCATCATCGTCCAACAATGTCCATTCGGCACTCACTAATTTAGCTGTTTGTGTGTGTTCGGACATCAAGGTATCACCTTTAAATATCATCATAAATGCCTTTTAATTACCTGGAAACACGCTTGCTGCTAATCTTAGATTATGCGGACAAACCGTGCATTCGGATGCCAACCCTTCAATGAGTTTATTATCTTCGAGGTATCATTCTGACGTAGACTCATTTTTCTAAACTGGGTCACATAACAGTTGGGCTGTTAACTCAGAATAACCGCCATCGGTTATTCGCATCATTATGTATTGATTTCTTTCCACAACAATGGCTCATTTTGATGCATGGTGTCGTTCCTCAGTTTAACGACAGCTTATGGCATCAAAGGCCGTTGCCGTCGCCCTCCTCCTTTATCCATGCTTGGGACTGGCACTACCCCAAACAAGGCAGTGGCGGAGTTCAATGCATGGTGTCCCTAAGTGTTCTCCATTACTGCCCTACAACGACTTATATGGTACATCTGAACTTCACGTACGTGGCAGCTGCGAACATGAGCGTGAAATGGTCATTGCTATGAGCAGCGGTATGAGAGAAGCGTTCAGAAGTCAGAGCAGTGGATGTCACTTGCCTGTGAAGGGTCATTTCTTTGAGGTCAAGGTTGGTGATCATGATTCGGCTTCCGACGATGAAATAGATCTCACGGGAAGTGTGATCAAGAAACAGATCAGTCACGCAATCGCTTTTCTCCAACTTCATCGAAGCCGATTCACATCTACGACCGGCCAAGTCACATGCTCCAATATGAGGACTTGTACCACAGTCGGAATAATAGAGCCGTCTGCAAAGAACGTGAGCAGAAAACAAAAAAACATGACCATCATGATAAATCTGAATTTATGGCGCCACATATAGCATCTACCCAATGAACCCATGAAAAAAAGTGAATCTCCAGGAGAGTCGTCAAGAGATTATTATTCATAAAAGGGAACATTTTAGGTTTAATATTTAATACAGTTGCCGTAATCGTCGTGTATGAGAGCGATGTTCCTGTCATTGCTTTCCCTCGGGCGCCAGCAGGCAACCAGTGGTTAATGGGCAACATATTTCACGACTTTCAGGACAGAATATTCAGCGACTGTTAGAATGCTTTTAAAATAACTTGTCGCAGCATTATTGTATTTGTAATATATCTGTGATCTATATAGCTATATATATATATGCATATCTGTATATATGTATATATATATCACAGATATATTGCAAATACAATAATACTGCGACAAGTTATTTTAAGAACGTTCTAGCAGTCGTTGAATATTTTAATATATTTTATGTATAAATATATACCCCCTCAAAAAGGTTTTGTAGAGGTTCAACAGTGGGGAAATATGACAGGTCAAACGAAACCGAGTGACGACTAAGCGTTGGCAATGATCGATCAGACGGCAGTCCAGGCAAGCTGCTTATTTACAGTATCCATGCATATCGTTTAATGCAATTCAATCCAGTTGAAAGACAGCTCCGAGTGCAATCAATCAATTCCTTACGATTCAGACATTAGTTCTTAAAGCATTTAAGCACAGTTGAGTGGAACTAACACTCCTTGTGGATCAACGGCGATTGCTCTCGGCTTTTCTGTCACTCCAGACCCATTGTCACCGGCCAGCACTGCGCGAGATAGTCCGTCTATACTGGCGACTTCTATAGCGCCCTATGGACATTAAAATCAGTCATCATAAATGCTACGGTAATAACCATAATCTAGATTTTGCACTTTCTACAATCTAGATTTTGCACTTAGCTATCCCAGATGCACTGCAAGCAAAAACAATGGATGTCGATAGCCCGCTAAGCAAAGGAAAAGACCCATCTTCTGTTTGGTCTACGACTGATCTTCAAAAACCATTCAATAACCTCCCAACAGTAATAAAGCATTACGGACTTCTTTTCTTGCCGGTGCTTGGGAAATGAAAAGAGAGCCTGTTTCAATTACGAGAGATCCTCAACGTGCCATTTTCTTCCAATGTTTTGCATCTCGTAAGGCCTATATGTTAAAACTCCCGACAGCCGTTGTGCTTTTATGCTGCAAATTACTTCACATAGACCGACTCACCGCATCGTAGTCGACCCAATAGATGTTCTTCGACAGCCAGTCCACTTCCACGTCCGTTACATTCGAAGCGGTTGAAAACATCATTTCGCTACAAATGGAATTGGCTCGAATGAATTTCATTATATAAACTTGAATCAGTTTTAAAAAAACGAATAAGATGCGGAAAAACTGGATAACTTTTGATTAATATCTTAAGAAGAAACAGGCTGAGATTTGCAGAGGTAAAACTTCCATCTCCTTAGCTGGTATTCAAACCACAAATCGCATTCAGGCAAGAAGTGTTAGGTGGCAGAAGTAGCCTTCTTTCTCTTCGACTTCCTTACAAATTCACAACACTCGGTCGGTCACTGGGATGCTGCCATCATTGGATTACTAGTATTAATGGAGTGCCACTGTTCTTGGATTGCAATTAGTACTGGAAGGCGATGGTCATTGAATTGTGACAGAAAGACACGGACTGCAATTGTCACGAACCGCAGTAATCGTCGATTGCTACTGTCGCAGAAGTGCTAGTGTTAACTGGATTGTTGTTACTACTGTCATTGAAATTGTCATTGTCACGAACTGCCAAATATTTCAGATTGCTACCGCAGTGATACGCCTTTCAAGGATTGCTATTGTCATCAGATTGCTATTATCATGTTTGCATTCAGCCTATATGGGCAATGATCCCCGCCTCACCGGTTTCCTGGATAACGCTATACCAAGATTCGTGTACACTATTAGCCTATAAAGGCCCATGTGCTCTGGTATTGACCAATGCAAAGGCTTTTAATTGTTCACCTTCTGTATGGCTTCCTGTTTAGATCAATACGCATAATCGCTCCTTGTGCGTGGTGCTGGTGGTCAGCTGTGCTGGTGCCTTTTGTGCCGGTAGCACTTAGGTAGATGATTTTCGTTGAAGAGTCAAAAGCCAGCGCCGTAATGGTCTGCGATTCGCCGACTTTGAAGAAAGACTCTCCAGCTTTGCCACCGACAAAATCAACGCTGACCGAATACAATTCGTTACGTTTGACGAAGACGATCGAAGACATTGACCAGTCAACTGAAAAAAAAACAGAACACGAATTGGTAGAATGCGAAACACTGCTTATTCGCAAGTTCTCACTAGCTTGAGCTCCTTTCTCTCCCCCTCTCAATGTTCCGCAGGCGCCTGAAGACTGCGGAACATTGAGAGGGACTGTACAGCAGTACAAAATTAAACAATTTAAATGCAAATATTAGATCGATACATTAAGACAGCATACATTAAGACAGTTGTCTTCTACATATTCCAAAAATAACCACAGTTTATATAGGGAGTGTAGGTTCTGTGCAGGGTAAGGTTAAGGTCGACGTCAACGGTCATGGCAGTCTGAAGCTGTCGCTAAGCACTGGAAACCGACTAAGCTGGCAATCCCACCGATTCGCTTTTGTTGGAAATCTTAACATGACGCTAAGATACAGGCCTACGCAAACTGTAGGCCTATATTTTCATTGCACAAAAGTGCATTAAACTAATAGAGTAAATGCTGGTTACTTGTGCAGTTGCGTTGATCGTCTCCAATCACCATTCCAGAAGGACAAGCACATATAGCGCCATCTGGCGACTTGGACTGAAGACACAGATGACTGCACTGCTTCCTGGCACAAGGATTTGCACCTGTATTTTGTCAACATTTCAAATTATACATTACATTAATATTTGCCTTATATTAAGGTATGCCAAATTGTAGCCTTCGTTCTTTCCAAATGCATGCCTCCATGCACTAAATATCGTCGTCACATTGGTTCCATTTCTAAGATTATCTTTCTCGACATGGATTTCGTAATTCTATCGAAACCGATTCAACTTTCCTCATGGCAACCTGTTTAGGTCGAATACCTGTTATAAACAACGAGCAAATTGTGTCTTTTTGTGCATTGAACATCCACTTCATGTGAGACTGAAGTAGCCTACTGCTTTATATGACCCCTCTCAACATATATTTACTGTTCAGACTAAGTCTATATGTTAAGATAAAATGTGTCCTATGAATATCCCAATACATACACAAAAATATGCGCAAATATCTAGTCATCTGTATAAACATTATAACACTGCTGTTATCGTAGCGAGCGAGGTATCAAATAGAAAGTTAACACCTGTAATGAACTCACCTGGGACTTGCATGGAGCTGTGCCACACGTGAAGAGTTAATGGAGCCTCGAGGAGGTTCTTGACGATGGTACTTGGATGTTCGATTACTTCTGAATGGTTGAACTTATCTGCGCTTAGGATGCTGGTCAGCTCGTGTTTCCCGTATTCAGGATAGTCGCTGGTCATCGAAGTCGTCCAGATGAGGTCATCCTCGAAGATGGCGATGCTGCTCAGCGCGTACGTTAATTCGCTCGATGGTATGAACTACGGCAACAAAAGAACCACAGTAGATCAATTAAGGAAGGTCGGAGATAGAACGACGGATGCAGAAAGGTAGTGAGTAAAGTTGTACAGAAGCACGCAAGCACAGACAAACAGGTAGGCAGCGACATGGCAGCACCGACAGACAGACAGGTAGCGAGAGAAGTTGTGACAGAAAGACAGCCAAAATCAGACAGACTAAAGAGAAAGTAGCAAGTGTAATGCATGAATTCAAACAGGAAAGAACAGAAATTCATAAAGAGGTAAAAACTGAGGTAGAGATTAGCAGAAAGACGGTGCAGGAGGTACAGTGACACTCTATTTGATAACTGCGCCTGCCTACTTGCAATTGCAGAGTTTTTCAGGTATTAGCTGACCATAGAGTCCTTCGTGGCCCGAAGAAAACTTGATGCTCCTCGCACGCACCCCAACAATGATGCACTGTTAGACTTGGGCAATCCACCCCGACTGTCCTTCCATTTGGTCTGCGACTTCTTCTGGACAGGAATACAAGAGTACCTTTTACCAGCATCCAGAGGATGCCGATATTTAATTCCTTAGCAAAGCGAAAAGCGAGACAACGCACAGAAACCGAACCAGAGAAGCAGTGTTGTGATTAATCGATGTGGTACTTACGCGACTCTTTCCCGTTGACAGGTGATACATGCGAACGAGATCGTCTTCACTGTTGATCCAATACAAAGTCTGCGTCGGACGGTCGAGCTTCAGACTTCGAGGACAACCAATATCTTGCTTCACGGACTTACGACCCCTTCCATCCAAATCGCTGGACTCGATTTTCCCCGATATACTGCATTCACTCCAGTAGAGCTTCCTGTAGACATTCATAACATCTTACATGAAACAGTTGGTCATCATGAACACAAAAAATCCAAAAACCAGGATCACTATACAACAGAAGCGAGGGATGACCAGTCAGCGATAGGCCTATATAAGCACTACGAGGTTTCCGGTTCTAAATCAAACATCGTAAATACAAAAAAATAGTTTACATGACATAAATACCAAGTAAATTGGAGAGATAATTTAAGGTTCTTCACTGCGCGTCCATGGACTTTATGAGCGGTAGGCTGTTCTTTAGAAGCATGGTCCGATAGTTGAATGCAATTTCCGTTCAAGCATATAACATCAAATTTTTAATTACAAATTCTCAGTTTCCAATAAGGCACCAGAATTTCAACCCTGGACTTGCAGGCGCCTACACAAAGTTATGTTCATCTTACCCGCTTATAGCATCGATGTCCATGGAGACAGCCAGATGGACTCTGATGATTTCCGAACACTGGCCGGATGACGTAGAACAGGCAAGGATCTTATGAAGACCGTAGTCGGAGATGTAGAGGACAGAAGTCACCCAGTCCAAGGCCAGGCTGGACACCAGGATCAATCCTAAACAAGTCAATCATCTCTCATCAAACAATTGCGAAAGCTTGTCCTAATGATTCGACACCGACTTATTAAAGAAACTGACAAACTCGCAAGTGTATCTGAAGAAATACAAAGGTATCGGTACTAATGGACCAGTGCACTGATTGGCGTTTTTAATAACACAGTTTTATACGCAGCATTTCTTGTAATCCAGTTCAATGTGCATTCTTCATTAACCCTAGTCGCACCTGCTATATCTGTTACAAAGCCGTGTAAGCAGCGCTCTCATAGGTGCCCATGTATTTTTTACATTACAATACAGAATGTTATTGCTATTTTAGACATTGAGTTATTAATGCATTACAATGACTGACCATTGACTATCAGATCGCGCGGCCTTCTTGTCTTAAGTTCGACAACTCGAATAACTTTTTCTTCGTCATTTGTGATGAAGATCCGTCCTTTAGAAATCTCCAGAGCTGACAAAGAAACCGTGTTTCATTTCATTTAATAGGCTTTCTTGAGTGCTAGTATCCATAGACCTACTAATTCAGCGATACGGAAACACCGTCCTAAAATTTCAAACTTCTATTCCACTATCATCCACTGCTGAATTCGGAGATCAGCCTTTTGATACGTTGATGATAGATGGAGACACTAAAATTTCATATCAATCAAAACTGGCTCACATTACGAACACTACAGAAATGTTAAGGAAATGTTGCCTTTAAGGCGTTTAATTTATCTATAGTCGCTCTTGGCAATACCTCCTATAATGCACACATTTTCTTTCGAAAATTTTCCTTAAAAACTTTTAGTAAGCAATGAGTGTGTCAGCTCGTTTTATGAACACGCTGTATTAGACGACCCCGGGAAATTTGAGCGCGCGTATCAGGTGCGCATCAATAGACATGCGCAATGTGGTAAATAGCCCGAGGTTCCCTGTGTAGGTTATGTGTTTTAAATTGACATGCCTAGGCTTGTTCAGGCAAGAATTGAATGCATAGGCCTAAGTGAGATGTTTTTTGTGTCTGTATAGTATAGTTGGGAGTTGGAGTCAGGCCTTCGACGTGATGAGAGTCGATGAAGAGCCCTGAATTTGGAGAAACTATACGAATTATAGATATTAAAATTCAAAGGAATAGCAATATTCCTAATTTTATGTAGAAATAGGCCACACTACATGGTACAAAATATTACAAGTAGGGCTGTGGCAGTGAAGTTCACTCAAAGAGACACAGGAGAGGACGGAGGGCATTCGCAGTAATTGCGTTAAAACATTCGCTACAGGAGCCTACTACAGAGTAGGTCTCAAGAAAGACATTTTGGTGTGTGCCTGCAAGAAAGATGCGCAAAACTATTTGGTGCGTTACTACCGCTTTTCAGGTATTATAAACTGCTGAAGTTATGGATACGAGTAATCGATAGAGACATGACCGATGTTCTGGCACTGAACAAGTCGACAGTGAGCATATCGCTGACACTGCTAGCCATACCGTCTGAAACTAATGGTTTTGAAAAATGATCGAGTATTCTTTTCTTAGGATGCTATCTCTCAAATACAGTACACATTTTGGTCTAATTAATTTGCTTGTACGAAGCTAACATTCCGATTACTTCTTATTAACAGTCTCACCCATGGCAAAGTTTATGAGCTCGATCTCGGCCTGTTGTGTTCCTTCGAAAATGGTAGTTGGGGTCAAGGTGGCGGGTGGAGATGAAGAGGAGGAAGAAGAGAGAGGGGACGAGGAGGAGGAAGAGGTGGAGGATGCGGATAAGAATGAATCGAAGGCAATGGCCATTATACTGCTTCCACTGTTGTAGAGAAGGAAGGCTGATCGTCCCGTGGGTTGGAAAGAGGAAGTGGAGCGGTTGGCATGGCAGTGACGTTCATCGGCAGCAAGGTAGAATCCATTCACGCATGAACATCGGACGCCGGCTGAAGTTCCGTTGCACAACTGGCTACAGGGCGGAGGCCACGACGAACAGTTTGCAACACCGGCTACAACAATTACAAACGTAACTAACAATTACAAACGTAACTAACAATTACAAACGTAACTAACAATTACAAACGTAACTAACAATTACAAACGTAACTAACAATTACAAAAGTAACTCCGACAACAGAAACCTAGACTTACGGTGTAAAAAATTACAACATGAGAAAAACAAAACCAAATTACTAGTTCTTTTGTCTTTCTATTCCGATGCTCTCCGTTTCTTCTTTTCTGCCGGGTTTAACTGTATTGTAAACCACGTATCTAACTGATTACATTAGACAAAAGTTGTTTGGCCAATGATGGCGCTGAGTAAAGTTAACAGTTAGAATCACACCTGTTTTGCGTATGACAGAACTAGACTCCTGCCTAAGTTCTTCTGGCGTGTCAATTTGAAATTTGCTATTATCTTGCAAAAGATAAACAGCACCGTTGCATAAAGTTAGCCGTTCCAAGTATACCTGTATCGTGCGAGAGAACGAGACTCAAGTGTCGTAGGAACATCAGAAGAAGAAGCGTCCACATAACGACGGACCAGACAGAAGCAGAACTGCGACTCTGGACAGGAAGCATTGCAGCCACAGCAGGTCTTGGTTCCTGGAAGACGAAGAAGACGGACTCGTGCAGTTAACCTCTATAGCTGGTTGGCTCTGCTCAGAGACACCGGACCCTCGAGAGGTTCTTCCACTGCGACGTCTGACCCCGAAATGCGCATCACGAGACCCGTTTAACATCGAACACAGTCGACCTGTTCACAGTGGGAGTGACCTCCACCTATCAGGCCACGAGGGGCTGTACGTGTCTTAATACGACTCTGTACAGAACAGTTCATGTATTCAACAGATATACAATATAATGTAAGTTGCAATCTGTATTTGCATTTATGTGCGTGCACGTGTCGGAATGATGCCTACGCTGAGTGGGATTGTTAATTACGGGAGCGTGAGGAGGAAGTGTTTGTATGGGGAGGTAGCGTTAGGATGGACGCCCATGACATAGGCCTATTCTTATCCAATGACTATGCAACCCAAAAAGCAGACACAGTTGAGCAACAGGTCTTCAGTTACCACAAGCCCGTCCCCTCCGAACTCAATCCCCCACACTCTTCGTGTGGCGTTTTGCCGGTGCAGTCCGATTCCCTAGTGATTTCCTAAACTGCTTAAACATTTGGACAGAATCCAAAGCACGCTTGATAATTAACAGACTATAGATACACAAGACGATAACATTGAACGCATGGTCTTTCGATCTATCCACGTTCCCTCCCCTTCTACTTATCCTCCTCTTCCTCCTCTTCCTCCTCTTCCTCCTCTTCCTCCTCTTCCTCCTCTTCCTCCTCTTCCTCCTCCTCTTCCTGACTTTCTCCTGCTTAGTACACCCCATGCCTGGTCGAATTTATCGTAGGCCAGTGGTGGCCAGACAACGTCGACGAGTGCAGGGCAACGTGGGCCGACAGAACCAATTTTTCTACGCAGAGTAACAAGTTAACGACATCCATTCTCTGCTTTGGAGACTTATTGTACAGCTTCGACACCCAACCATCCCTACTGCTGGATCGAGGCTTTTACGTGACGCTTTACGTAATCAGCGAAGAATATTATCTGACTAATATTTTAATAACCATTAATCACAGGAAATAATAATAATTATTGTTATTTACAGAAAATAATATTATCTTATAAATAATTAATAACGTGATAGGCGACCAAGATGGCGGATGTTCATGTTTCGTGTTCAGCTGAATTAATTGTTTAGTCATGTGCGAAATTTGCTCTATGTTTGGACTTCTGTTGTATCCAAGTCTGCGTTTTGGAGCGTTTTTAAAGTCTGCTCTTGATTTCACTTGTGTTGGACGGAATTTGGGTGCATATCACCTAAACCCGACCGCCATTTTAAATTGGTCGACCTACATGAGATTTACAAGTTCTCTTCAAGAGATCGTCGAACCCCATATTAATATATGGCGTCTGTGACCGATAAATCTCGGTTTCGGCGATGCAAAGGCGACACAGAGTCTTGGAACAGGTTTCGGGTGGTGTCGACCGTTATTCACCGAAGGCCTCTACAACCGGCTTTGGCCTGCTACTGACGAATACGTGTTCTGCACAACATGATGGCCTGAAGGATAACCGGAAGCTGCGGCTTATGTCTATTGCAAGGGAGTGCCAGTCGGTGAGCGTAATTGTGTGCTGCGGGTATCGTTCATCTATCGTCATTCCTCATTCTCAATGCCACACGGAAAGGAACTCTAATTGTGGTATCAACTGTCAACTGTGGCTTGGCTTTCAGCAACAGCATTTGTTGAAATTTAGCCCGAACAAAGGGTGACAAGAAGAAAACCTCATTTCTTTTCCAGCGCTTCCCATCTTCTCAACGTAATTGCCTTTCAAGGCGCATTCACAGATTCAGATTCCAACAAAGATTGGTCATTCCAGAACTATATTCCAGCTCCTGATGATTACTTTCTACCTCGGTATTAATATTACAGAAGTAGGATGTATGTCCTATTGTCACTGTTCAGCAGGCAATATACAGTTATGATGCCGCTGACTGGTTTCAGGAGTCTACAGTTTGTTTAGCCTTCCTTCCTACCTGAGTCAAACGGAACATCGAAGCAAGTGGTTGATCATAGGACCTGTAGAATATAAATAACGACCATCGACTGATGCCTTGAGCAATATGATAACGGCGCTATAGAAGTCTTAGATTAGAACAAACAAATGTTGGCCCTCTGCGAGTGATAAAAGCTCCGATAAGGGCAAAGTAAAAGCAAAAATGCTCTCTATAGTCAACAATCATCTCCAAAGAACCTTTAGAGAATGGTTGCAAACAAGGCAACACATTGGCGATTGAGGCAATTGAGGCAATTCATGTCTGACCAGTAAGAGAAGTTCCTGTTTCAAAAAAGTTCAATTTGCAATTTGCTTGGATTTATTGTTTGACAAGTATTGTGTAAAACATATTTATATCTACGAAACACGAAATTAAATAGCCTGCATGGGGGGAGCATAGATTGGAGTGATAGGCCTGTGTACTCTGCAAGGTCTTCATTGATGAATGCACATGTACGGTGTGGCATTATTAGGAAGAGAATAGAGGATCTGTAAGAGTTATAATGTTATAAGATTTATTATTAGTAGGCCTACACGAAAATATGGAAGATGCAAACGCTTGTCCAACTGTTTGCGGTGAATGCATTCTCAACTCGCCTCAAGAGTAAGGCGTGTAGGTGAGCTATTTGCATGCACCTTCATGGTGACCTTCATGACCACTGACCCATTTTATCAACTATTGCCCTGTGTTCTGTTGAAAGTTTCACAAAATGCGTGGACAACATATCCAGATCGCGTAAACAGAACATTTGAATAATAACATGTCTATGTTTTTAAATCAACAAAACCTATAATCAAAGAACCCGTAGGCCTATCAAGAACATACGATAAAAGACCCGACGGGCTTACGCTCATTCCAGGGCGCGGTGGCCGCAGTCTGATTTGGGATGTCACTGTGGCTGACACCCTGGCTGCTTCTTATTTGGCTGCTACTTCTTTCTCGGCCGGTGGAGCAACGGAGCTAGCAACATCTAGAAACTCATCAAAATATAACCCACTTCTGCAGCAATATTATTTTGTTCCCCTCGCTTTTGAAACTCTAGGCCCAATTAATAACGCAGGGCTCACTTTCATAACTGAGCGTGGGCGCTCTCTGACGCTGGTCTCTGATGACAACAGAGAAACATGTCATCTGTTTTAACGCCTGTCAGTTGCCATCCAACGATTTAATGCTGTCGCCTTCCGAAGTACTTTCTCTATGCCAAAACTTAACGAGTTTTAACCAACCCAGACAGTTTTTCTCCGGAGCGTTTTTTTTCTAAGTCCCAAGGGATCTTAAGTACCTCGGGCAAAATAATAATAATAATAATAATAATAATTATAATAATAACAGCATGCACTCATTCACACGCTAAGCATCAGCTGACACAATTATCTTTCTGCAGGCCATTTGTGTCAAGGTTGCTTTAGCCACACTACGGCTTGCTAAGGTTTAAGTTTAGTAAGGTTTAGTAAGGTTGAGGCTTGTGATCCAAATTGTGATGTATTCTTATAGGACACGCTATAGGCAGGTCTATATATCGGGATATATACAGATCAGCCTGCATCAAGGAACATATCTAGAAAATGTAATAAGGACTGCATATATTTCTAGGATATTATGCAGATCACTTTCTAAGTTTAGCCTGTGTTGAGATGTCTCCAGTGATGATTTTAGAGTCAGCGTTAGAGGAAGCCCAGCAGTGGGAATAAATGAAGGTTTGACATGTAGATAGCAGGTGTTATCGGATAGGAGGTCGGATGTCAATCCAACGTATAGATTTCTTCTACTTGCATGCAGATACCAAGGGCAGCCAGTGCACCGCTGGATGACAACTGAGTAAGGGTTTGACCCGTAACACAATGTTCCAATGTAGGCTATTGTTGGAGCACTCCATGCAGACACATCGTGCCATAAAGATAAATGATGTGTATACATACATCTGTATATTTAAGAGTTCAATCTATGCCAAAGATTTCTGTAGCACTGTTTCGTGATACGTAAAGCATAACCTCTAAGCATTATCGATTTATTTATAGGAATAACAATAACTATTATTATTATTATTATTATTATTATTATTTTGTTGTTGTTGTTATTATTATTGTTGTTATTATTGTTGTTATTATTATTATTATTATTATTATTATTATTAATTAGCAACTTCTATAGCGCTGAAGTCTAATGCACAAAGCATCAACCGATGGCGCACCAAAATCAAATGCGTTGGCAGGTCAATACCCAGAAAGTCAGTCCACTGAGACAGAGAGGCCGCCAATGATGGATATGACAGCTGAAAATGGGAGATCTTAAGCTGCGACTGAAATGACATAAAAGACTGAGCAGAACGAACAGAACGAAAGAACAAGAAGAGAATTCCAAAATTTAGGTCCAGCAACAATAACAACAAAAAACAGTTCACCGAGAACAGTTCTAGTTAGGTATACCCAAAGAAATACAATTGCAATCAGATGACCTGGTTGAATAATGATACGTCTGGGGCAAGAGGATTGATTTTAGGTACTGTGGTTGGACACAGTTCAATGTTTATAAGCTCAACCAGGAACAAATCCTTTACTGAATATGAAGCCAATGCAAAGATTTAAGTACAGGGTTTACATGCTCCTATTTGGCTCTAGCAAAGAGTTCTGAACTTCGGAGTTTCTGCATGTGTGACTTTGTGATTCCAGTACGAAGCGAGTTAATGTATTCAAGGAGACTGGGGAACAATACGTTAGCCAGTTGTATCCTTGAGAATATGGGAATATAACGCCTAATTCTGCTTATGTCTCGAATATACATGTATGGTGACTTACAAAAACCATTCATGTAATCGGTGAGAGACAGTGGAATCAAAAACAACTACCACCTTAAAAGCAGCCTCAGCCAACTCAACAATAGAGTCACCCAGATTCAAAAGATTTCAAGCCGGTCAAACTTCGTGATCTGCTATGGAGTGCTCGGTAGTAGAAATTCAGTTATAGACGGTTAAGTAGGAGTTTATTAGCCGCCATCTAAGACTGTACCTCCTCAGACTAAATGTAAATTTGAGTATCACCAGCATAGAAAAGATATCCTAGTGAATGATTGTCAAGCAGTGTACATGTATTGTGGGGTATAATGCAAACAAAAGCAGATCAAACACAGAACCCTCTGAGACACCACATGTCAACAAAGCACTAGACGAATAATTACCTTTTAAATATGCTGTTTGAGTGCGCGGACCGAGTTAAGTAGCAATTTAGTGTCGTTACATACATACACAAATATACATACATACACACGTACACACACATACATGCATACGCACATACAGTACATGCATACATATATATATATATATATTTATTTTATTTATTTTAATAGACGTAACGAACATGGTAAGTTGTAAAATTTGTAATGGAATAATGGACAATTACAACACAAAAAGTCTGGGTAAGTAGGCAAATACACAATACGTTAGATTAAAAGTATTTGTAATTTTTTACGAGATCTTATTGTTGTCTGGCGATAATCGACTCAGACGCCTTACAATAACCAAGTGCATGGTATGTTCAATGTTCATTCCTGCAGGATAGGCTATGTAGTTGGGTCATGAAGTCTCAATGTCACTACAGCCTAATGTTAGTAAATTAAGGCTGTCAGAAACATGTACTGTGTGAACTATGTCACGCATCATCCTCAATAGCAGTAAAATGCAGCTCCCTAAAAAAGAAACGGACCAGATCAACACAATATGTCGAAATATGTAACAGTACTGCTGAATATCTGTTATTACAATATCATAATACTCGTATAAAATTATATGCTCAACATAAATAAAAATTTATAATAATACTGCTTACAATTATAATATTGTAATACTCATGTAAAAATAAATACTATACTTGGCACCACAGCTCTTGATGTAGTAGCCTGATTGATGTGTTACAGTTCTAAAAAACGATTAGTTCTTCGGCAATAGAATCGTGCTCGCGTAGGGACAGAAGATCGCAACTGACAGTCTCCCCCGAACAAGTGGACACTGACCAACGAAATCTCTTCGACGTTTGACAGTCGGCGTGTGGTGCGGTGGAGAGGCCGAGCCGAAGGAAACGATAACAACTCACGGTAAGGCTCACCAACTGATCATATCTAGGTTAATAGTTGAGCACACCGCATTCCTCGATCCTCGGCGGCTCACCTGGGTCTGTGCTGCACGAAGAATTAATGGCACCTTCGACCGACTAGAATCTCTCGGTAACGGTCAGTTGGTGTCGATTCGAAGACCATGCAGGATCATCATGGCAGAAGCAGATCCGTAATAATCCGGTCGCAGGCTGGATTTATCTCCAGAATCAGCTTTGCCTAAATGAGCGAGGGTCTGTGCTGCACGAAGAATTAATGGCACCTTCGACCGACTAGAATCTCTCGGTAACGGTCAGTTGGTGTCGATTCGAAGACCATGCAGGATCATCATGGCAGAAGCAGATCCGTAATAATCCGGTCGCAGGCTGGATTTATCTCCAGAATCAGCTTTGCCTAAATGAGAGAGGGTACAGGCGACTCGGATAGATTGCTAGGGCTGGCTTTTAATTATCAAACCCATGATTGCTAACAGAAGAGGTCCGAATATCGTCCAAAACGGTACAACAGTTGTCAAAAACTATGACAGTCTCAAATATTAAATCAGAGTAACTGAACAAGTTCATGCACACTGCATAAAAGAAATATTTCCTTCATAGTCCGAAGTCCACTGACGCTATTCCCTCAATATAGGATATATCCACGCTACTGTTGCTTCGCGATCTACGTATTGCATTTCGCCTGCTTCTTTGTCGTTGCACAGGGAGCAGCTGCGCTTCTTGTCATAGTAAAAAAGACTTTCCACACAATACGTCGCAGCCTATTGGGATGTATCACAAACACACATACGACGATTAAACGCACGTGGATATTTGCAAGTTCTGTGGTATTGAACTAAAATTCCAATAAAGGCCGAAATTACAGCCATAGCCGCCATTATATTGGAACTTCTGTAACATTGTGACAAAGTGTTTTGTCACAAGATTTATGGCCTTTCGAATTCTTTAGCGTATTGGTATTTTTAAGGTAGATAAACTCAGAGGAGTCAAAAACATCGAGTACATGAAGTGGAAGATTTTGCAAAGAACCAAAGCACGAGATCGTACGATTTGATATAGGATAGACAGGCAAATCTCCATGGACAGCCGAGTTTATTGAAGTTCACTTGTGCCCTGACAAAGAGCAAGAGTCAAATTCTTGTTGGAAATGAGTTCATGGAAATTCCGTACAACTCATCCTGCAGCAGTATAGAGACCGGCTTGCAAAATGAACACTGTCACTCACGCCATTATTGTCATTAGCGATGGCTAAGGTCGACCAGCTGCAACCCAGTGCAAACAAATCCGTGCCTGCAGAAGACTAATAGAAATTCGGCCGTGGTTTGCATATCATTTTCAAACAGGTATAATTGTGCTCTTATCTACCTGAACAATTGACGCTGGAATTCAGACACGGAGAATGTGTAAACCTGTGCATTGCTTTTTCCACGAAGTTACTCGACCCTCATTAAACAAAGTTAAAAAAATGTAAAATAAGTCTTAAATATAAATGTACACGGTTTTATATAGCTACCGTAAGGCTTCCACTTTGCTCATTTTACAATGCATTTATAGGGTAAGATCCGTCAACACCGCTGCCAGTTTAATTTAAGGTCTCCATGTAAGGACCCTGCTAGCCCGAGTTTTAGGCTAAATCTGTTAAATATAACCACTATCGGTATGCGAACCGGCATCTTCAAGCACAGAGGCGCTTTGACGTACACTTTAACCAATGAGCTAACCAGGCCATAATAGACAACGGACATGGCCATAAGGCAGCTACATCCAGGGCCCTCTTCTCCCAAACTCAGCACGGCATTAGCAAAAAGTGTTGTTTCACCGTTAGCATGTCGGAACTTTCGCATTTTTGTTATTTGAGCAATTATTCATAGACCACCCACCTGAAAACGCATTGCGTTACACATCTATTGAGTCTCGGAAGCACAACTTGTCGCCATTTTATAAGCTGTTGTATATCTCCGGACAGCAGCTAATATTTCATGCTAATGAGAGACTCGCTCCCATTTCGCGCTTCTTTATGAAGCCTTTGCTGCATAAAATGCAAAACCTTTTCTGGGCCGTCACCAATTTTGTGACGGAAATGGCACTATATATGGATACAACTATATAAACTGTATATTTGATATAATTATGGTGAAACTCTTATTAATGTATAATTGTATAGGACTTTGACCAGCGTCAATATTCATACAAATGTTGCGTATGTAGGTTCCTGGATGAAGTTGACCTCCTGAAAAAGTGGATATAACGGCCAGAGAACTCTGTGACTAAAACGCCATCGGTATATAAAATCAAAATAAAAAGCCAAGCAAATGTAAATATAGGCTAATAATTTTAAAACTATTTATCATAAAAGTTTGAGGCGCTAAATTAAACCAGTTTAAGTTCACGCTGCAAATGAATTTGAAATAAGGGAAGGTTGTTGTCACAAGTACACGAGTTAAAGTGTTCCTAAAATGCAACTTGGCATGCCACTAGAATGGAGAGATGGAACGCAGTTGCAATAGTAAATCAGTGAACAAGAAAAGGTGACCTTTTCTACTTGCAACTGCAAATCTTCTTGACAGTGCAACATTTAATCCAGATTTCAGCAGAGCTAACATACACGACATGTTGAGAAAGTGGATACCTATTTCATTTCAGTACATACTTTCTTTTAAAGTAAAAGTGGAATCTTAATTCATTCAATTTCCTTGTAATACAACGACTTATCTGTTCGAATATTTCTCTCGCTTAACTTTAATGGTTAGTTAACTTTAATGGAGTCCACGATATCATGAGGGTTTGTTAATCATCCGAAATGGTCGGCAAGATTTCATTTAACGTCTTTGTAGGCAACTCGGTGACGCACAACTATGATATCTGAAAGCGCTAACATTAATGAGTTGGCTTCCATTTTTTGACAATATTTATACTTTTCAATCAGTTAATTGGAGTTGAGGCCCCCAAAAGCAAAGAAAATAACACAGGTGGTCACAAAAGGCTGAGGTCCTAAGATCTTGCTGGAAAAGCCAAGATCATGGAAAAGCCAAGCAATAAATTACATGTAGTCCACGCCATAAATATAAATTATATACACCCTCACAGAGAGTGTAAGAAAGTGAATGTGTGTTAGAGATAACTAAAGAAAAGCAGGCAGGCAGACAGGCAGACAGGCAGGCAGGAATATATACGCAGAGAAAAGGAAGACACCCTACTCAGACTATGCTTTCCTTAGTCAATTTTTCAATTGACTGCCTGCTTCTCTGGTTTATAGACAGGTAGGTAAACAGACATACGAAAAGACACACCATAAGTTGCGCAGACAGAGAGACAATCATGTAGGCAAAGAGATAAGCAGACTGTTAGACAGAAAGACAGATATACGTGTGCCGTGCTGACCGTTTGCCATGGCATTTGTACACGTCTCGAGGAAAAGCTCGAGAAGAGCCGCATAACCTATACATTAGCAGCGGTTTAATTATTAATGGCCATCAGCTTCATACAAGTTGCGTTTCTAAAAATTGACCAAGTACGCACGCAGTCCGCTAATTCCAAGTAATTCCGCCATGCACAGCGGAAATATATGACATACGGGAGAGGAATCGTGCAGCTCTTTCGAATGCCACAAAACATTCGGCCCCGGCTTTTTGCACATAAGTCGTAATTTAGCAAAGGTAATCACATGGGTGGACGCCTACAGAGCAAGTCCGAGACAGACACATTGGGTGCGGTATTTAAAGATCATGACCCCTTTCAACAAATGAAGTTGAAATTGCACAGATTATTGTGCCTTTAAACAGCACGAGGAAGGAAGTAAATGTCATCGCGGAAATTCTCACATTTATAGCTTAATAAATATCTCTATATTCTTTTGATATATTCACGAACAAAATCACGACAGTCTATACATTTCGTGACATATATAACTCTAATTGATATATAATTATAATTATAAATAATTATAGTCTAGCAAATGTCATCAGTAACTTTAGATTATATACACATCACACTATCATTTATGTATACACTGAACAATGAATGCAAATGAAATATTTAGTTACAAAATAACTGAAATTGGTTATATTAATACATTGAAAATATGTGCACATGCTCGAGCGTAATGAGTATGTAGGGTACACAATGAAACATATATAAAAAATGTTCATATACAGCAAATTCAAGTATTTCATTATTAAAGGCAAGCTTGGGCAGGCCTACAGTTTTTCGCTTCTACGTAACATGGTTGCATGCGAAGAGCAGAAACTAATGTGGCAATCGCTCGCAGACAAAAACGATTTCAATGTCGCCTGCCGCAGGACAGTTCTGTCTAATTACCTCAAACGGCTTCAGTGACGTCTAGCTATAGGCCAAATTGTCTGTGGTTTATTGCTAGATATTTGATGAACATGAGCAGCCATGCTACGTTAATGTCTGCTGTTTCTAGACAATACTTTCAGCGCGTGTAACAAGTTAAAACATTAATGTACGCGATAGACTCGGAGATATTTCAAGAGATTAGCCCTATACTAATGCAGACATATAAGCATGATAACTGGTTTAAACCTACATGTGCATATTAATTAGGTAATTATATGTCTAATGATATGTTTCATAGTATGCGTAATGTCTGTGTGTTTATATTCTATTAGAAAAACAGGATGGGTATCAATGACAATTGATTGATAGGACTAATAATTATTATATGCACAAGCATGTATACTAAGTATAAGGATTTCAAGATATACCAGGGTTTCAACGTGAATAAAATGTATAGCTGCTATGTTAGGCATGTGTCATGCTTATGCATGCATGCATCCTGACACCTTAATATAACGCCCATTGTACCTCACAATACTGCTGTGAATGTGGCCACGGTGACATAAAATTTATATAGCTCCAGTATGACAAACTTCTCAGAAGAACGTATCTGCTATAGTGAGTGAAGGCAGGTTACGGACAGCTAAAGATGACAGACTGTCTTGCCGAGTGCGCTGATTGACAGTCAGTTGGTCCTAGGCGAATTGGTGACAGCCGATTGGTGACAGCCAATTCCCCATGTTGTATTTCATCTACTCCGCCCTATTAATCAGATGCTTCGATGATTGATATAAACCAGCGGTGATGCTTTAGATTTTCAGTCCCAGCAGCAGGACTGCAGAAGGTAGACAAAGGAGTGGCATTTGAAGGGAACCGAACCTGACGACGAATTACTATTTTTCTTAAGTAAGCGGAACAACGCATTTGCGACTACATAAGACTTGAGTCTCTACCTGCAGCACATAAACTTAACGGGTGAGCTAATCGTGTTAAATGGCTGACTATAAGTTTTAATTTGATATTAATTATTAATTTACGTTAACTGAAAAGAGTAATCTATTATTATTATTATTACTACTACTACTATTATTACTATTATTATTATTATTTTATTAATTATAAACTTCTAGAGCGCTGGTGTCTAACGCACAAGGCATCAACCGATGGCACATCAAATTTAAGCCGCATTCAGGTGAATATCCAGAAGATCAGTCCACTAAGACGGAGAGGCATACGAGGTATAAGAGCATACAGCGGAAAAGCCAACCGGAAAAGGTGAGTCTTAAGTTGAGAACGAAACGACATAAGAGACTGGGCATAATGCACAGATGCAGGAAGAGAATTCCAAAATTTCGGCCCACCAACCGAAAAAGCTCGTTTACCAAGAACAGTTCTAGTTTCGGGCATAACAAGAAAAAGGCATTCAAATGACCTGGTTGAGCAATGATGAGTTTCAGGAGTAAGGACTAAGTTTGTGTTTTAAGTGTAAAGTATTATCCAGAAGTAAATAGTAGTTTTGTAATTAAACTATTATTACTAATATACTAACATGAGACCTTTTAACTTAATATAAAGACAGAGCTACTGAATGTGTTTGAGTGGTTTTCTGCAAAGTTAGTGCACACGTATTATCATTTATTATTTTTGGGGGGGGGGAATCTAAATGTGTAATTAAGGTAATTAAACAAACAAACCAGTAACAATGACTGATTATTTGACGCACGAATGATCTGTTCGACTAAATATTTCTATTGTGTTCCTTGTATGCCATGTTGATAACATTTTACAAGTATTTCTCTAAAAACTTTAAAAAACCGAAATTTTGATAGGCTTGTATAGCTGTGGTGAAAGTTAATTACCATAATGAGTAGACGTAGGTGCAATTAAAGAATCAGTCAGAGAACAGGTAAAACTCTCAGAATGAGTAAATGCAACAGGTTGTCATATCAAACAAGAAATAGCAACGTTTCAGGCCTACTTCCTGTGTCCGAACGGCCCAGATTGCAGACATCATCAAACAACCATAAAGATTAATGCTAGAGCCTTTACTATTCATAATTTACTTCGAGGACATATTTATCATCTCTTTCTAAACTGCTGTGTTGCGTGATGCATGCAATTCCGATGATAATTCCTCTCTAATGATAATTTTGAATGTATTAATTTAAAAATATAAAAATGGAAGCTATTTCTGCATGGCTTAAAGTTAACAAGCTTTTGCTAAAACTGGACGATACTAACTACATAATGTTTCACTCTTCTTGAATTTTTTAAATAGACAATTGTAGCCTAAATGTCCGCATGAATAATAGAAACTATCTGTACAGAGTGACCTCTTCCAATCTTTGTGAATCTCTATCGACGAACATTTTTCTTAATTAACTTGGAAGGAAAATATTAATCATGTATCAAATAATTACTTCGTCCTTTTTGCCACTTCACGCCTTGTGATATGACCGTGGATGTAAATATTGGGTAAGATATTACACTGGTGCTCAATGAGGCCATTTAAGGTGAGATGGAGTTGATTCTCAATTACATTACGCATTTAATCTCCGAATTATCCCTTGCAACCTGAACTAATTCTTGATGATAATTTCGCCATTTAGTTTAGTGTTATTTATAATTAAAAATTTCTGCTTACCGATGATTGATAGGCTCGTGTCTTCATTTTCCTGAAAGCGTTTTTCTTTAACTGAAACTCGACCAGACCAACGTTTGCTTTTACGAAATTGAGTTGGTTGTCATGCGTTGGTGAATAAACGGGTTTAATATACAGGTTTTATGTTGCGCTTAACATTGCAAGAGTGCATTATTTGAATCCGCTTTAGAATAGTCTGTGTCTATGAATGCAACATTAAGTAATAGCAGGTCCCTGGCAACCACGGAGAGGCCTACATCACATAGGCCTACTTTAGCTTAATTACTTTCTATAGAGATTAAGAGAAGCCTGGACCAGTTCTTTCAGATTCTTAACCATAGCTGTACTAAAATTTAGGGAAGGGAGGCTCACGTCACCTTGTGTCTATGGGCTTCAATAGCCCTTAATTATGGTCTGGCTGTAAAGTAAAAGCGTTATATTAGCTCCTTGGTGAGGAATTTAGACGGCGCGATACAAGTGCAAGATTATTGGCTGTTGGATATAGAAAGAAGCTCACTTGTAGGCTAACACGGAAAATTTAAAAAAAAATTAAATGACTCTGATAGTTTAGCACTTATTTGTCCGTTTCAGTGACGAAAGCCGAACAATTTAGACTCAAAACAACAAATGCGTAATATTTAGAAAATAACCGGAAAATATCGAAATCTCACAAGCTGATCGGCCATATAAACTTGTGGAGGTAGTTGTAATGGTTCCGCAACCCTGCCAATCATACAGGACTGCGATGACAATTTTTAGTTCACAAAGTCTATTTTAAAAACTTAAAGAGACAGACAGATGGTTAAAAAATACTTTGTCAAAACGAAGGAATTATAAATACGCCAGTTTTCCACATAAAACGAGTAATTGGAGTCGGCACAATAATTTGCCTTCAGTCTATGGCACTAATTAAGTGAAATAGCATATAATTAATAATCAACTCTCACGAGAATAGTCTCAACTCATAAAGCGCATCCTAGTTTTAATTCATTTTCTATAACTCGCATCCATATGCAGGAAGTACCTCTCTTTTCTCTGAACTGATTGATCTGCAATGCACGAATTGCTAACGTAAACTTAATTACAGAAAACCCCACCAGGTGTTCGATCGGCCGTTTTCTCCACACAAAATACGAGACAACAAGCCAGCTGCGTCTTCCTTCTACATCCTGCAATATTCCGTACTTAGGCAATTACTGAAGTCTTTCGACCTATAGATGATATATTTGATATTTGTGTGCCATGAAGTTGTTGTCTTGCGTCTATCTTTCACACTTGTGTTATTTGGTAGCCGAATACAGTTCACTCGGTACATCTACGCGAATGTGTTTCGAGCATAATCCAGATGATCTTCGGGAAATCATAAGCTATAACCCGACTTCATAAATCCGGATAATGGTGGCAACGCGAAGAAAAAAACCGACTTAACTCTAAGAATCCGGACCTTGATTCGTTATCTCTCTAGTATCACACTTTTCTAGACGAAGTTAAATGTTAATTATAAAAATGTACGCCAAATTAAACAGTAATCTTGTATAAAACATATTTGATTCTATGTGTTTAGATCTTTATGAATTGTTCAATTCTAAATAATGCTGCGCATTCACTCATTCAGAACATTAATATAACGCCTCTTCAGAGACTTTTCCAGTCCAGTGCCGGCGAAAGGACAGTTTTCAGGTGTGATGAAAGGTAGACCTGCATGTCGCGTTCCTGGTCAGAAAACTCGCAGATCCAGAGGGAGGCCGATCTCTCCACTGCGGCAAAAAACTTTTCAATGCAACAAATATACGCGTATATGTATACACGTACATAAAAAGTTATATAGAAATACAGATGTAGCCACAGATCGATGTATAATAATACAAGTTAAAACGATAGATAAAACCATTGATAGAACTGCATACAAGTTAAACGCTAGAAAGAAGGCAGTAGATCAACAGAACAATAAAGAGACAGACAGACAAACGGAAAGACAGACAGACAGATATAAAGATAGATAGACATATAGAGATAAAGATAGGCGGGTAGAAAACAGATAAGCAAGTCATTCCTTCATTTGCTCGTTCTTATCGTTCCTCATTCATAAAGAAATAATGAATTCGTCGATTGTTTTAGTTGCCGTGACTTGGGCTTTGACGATGGCTTCTTCGAAGGTCGCCACTGTGCTGCTTTTGCTGGCATATGGCTACACATTCGAGGCATATTTCGCGTCCTGTGATCCAAGGTCCATTTGCCACAGAATCTGCTGGACAGGTGTTTTTCCAGGTGACATTGCAGGAGAAGATGTGAAGAACTGCCTCAGATTCTGTGCACGTGTCAGATCCATATCACCAACTTTTGATTCTGGTCATCTGGATGCCTCGAACACAGCCTCATCAGCCGCAGCAAAGAATGTTGGCGGAGATGCAACGGATGCAGCATCAGAAGAACCTCGCCGCTTTGGGAACCTTCCAGGTGCGTCAATGATACTAGATCAGTCCAACAAGAGGGGGAACTTTCTTCGCATTGGAAGGAGTGGTGAATCCAGCCAAGGTTTTCATCGAAGGCTTCAGCCCATGCAGGGAGTGCGTCCAGGCGCGCCGTTCTTCGGTCTAGGACTTCAGCGAGGGGCGAGGCTGAAAGCCGACGAAAACTTTGAGCAGAGGAAGTTCAGTCACTTCGTCCGCATAGGAAGAGGAAAAGGCGCCTTTGTACGAATTGGAAAAGGGAAATTAGTCCAGGCAGCAGATTCGGGGTTACTTCTACTGCCGTGTGGTTGGAGGCGAGATGCCAATGATGATAACAGCAGCCGCATCAGTTGTCATGACAACTGGCATTTGAAATCATCGGAGAGACAAGAACAGTGAATAGCCTGAAAAGTTACGCCGGTTACAGACTGAACTTCACGAAGACATGAAGTCTAGAATACTATAAAAGTAGCAACTGTGCTACGAAATCAATCCACCCGTGGCCACTACAGATCTTCTGGGTAATAGATGAATTGTTATTTGAAACCGCAACACACATCTCTACAAGAACGTAGTCTAGAATCTTAATTTGTCATCCACTGACACCAGCCAAACAATTATAACTGAAAATTATTCTTATTTCAGTTGCGTGTGCTTTAGGCCTATATGATATTGTATAAAATTGTATTCAAGAAACGTTGAGCAAAAGCAATTGTTGTTAAATACGTTTCTTTAAAGAGAATACAATAGCTGATTTCGGTGGCCATGTCACTTCAACTAGAGCGAGCTTATTCAATTGTCATACTGTAGCTAGCGTGCAATTATGAATATTGTTTAATTTTTCGTATACAGGGCATTTGCAGTGAATAGCCGGAAACACAAGCGCTCGGGAAACATTGGTGCTGATAGTAAACGAATTTATAAGAAATTAAGTCGTTGAAATCGTAGTTTAGGACTACATTTGTGCAAGGGGCGGATCCAGGATTTCAGTATGAGGGAGTATGACGAGCCAATAGGGGTCTGGGGCAGAGCTCCCAGTAGGGTCCAGAGGTAAAGCCGCTGGTCGTAATCGTAATCTCGAGATTTCTACAGCTCCCAACAAAAGCCACGTGACGGGGACCAGCTTATTCGGGAGCTTTATTTTGGGCCATTTTACTTGCATTATTGTTAGGTTTTTACATTGTTTTCTAGTTCATATTTTCAGCTTGATACACAGTGTGCCGCATAACCTAATTAAAGGTGATAACAATTTATACTCAGCTACAATAATGACATTTTTACAAGACCCAATGAGAGAAATCCGGGCAGGACAATCTGTTGCCCCATAATTGAATTAATTTTTAAAATCTACAGTAGCACTGCCTACTAATATCTACAGATTAAAAAGGTGTATGTAGTACTAGTATGTACTACTAACATAAGTTTAAGTTCTTATAGGCTAACTGTGTTTATAATTGCTGTTGCAAATCGATTTCACCAGCAAATTAAATTTTGCACTTATTTCATGAGTCGTCGTTTAAAAAGCGTCAGGGCTGCTAACAATACTGAAAAATGCATTGTCAATACCAATAGCGATACTTCATTTTTGAATGTATTATCAATACCTTTTTCAAATTTGTTTATCTATCATAGGTTGCTTCTCTGTCTGTGTGAACTGATCTTCTGGATATTAGCCTTATTGCGACTTAGTTTTGGTGCTACATCGGATTATGCTTTGTGCGTTAGACACCTATGCATTAGACTTTATCAATTAGTAATTAATTAACAATAACAATTCCGATGTTTTTTGAAAGTATTGCAATACCATTAGCAACACTTCACCAATACTTTTCGATAAGTAAGGTAAGCTTCATTGTCCACAAAATACACACAGAGCAAAGTTAACGAAGAGTAATGAAGTACAATCCACATACTATACTTTACCTTAGATATCACAGTGATATCTTAGATATCCTACCTTAGATATCTTAGATATCCTACCATTCGTCTAGGCATAAGCATACTATAATTTTAAATGCATGCTGTTCAGAGAAGCGTTTAGAGGGTAAATATTTCGCCAAACCTGTGATCAATTTCTGCAAAAACAGAGCTTGGACTAATGATCCACATAACTTCGGTGGTTTAGACTGCTCTAAAAAGCTCTGCCACTACGTCTTCATAACAGTAAGCATGGGCTACAGTTGCTCAAGCTAAGTCCTTCTCCATTTTAAAAACAAATAAGCCCCGGTAGTTCGCTGCATAAACTTGTACCTACTTTAGTACAAAAGCCTTTTGTAATGACTGTAGACATTTAATGTTTAAGACATCACAAAGTTTAGAAAATTCAGAATCTCAGTCGGAATATCAAGAAGACAGTTTCCCAAGCTAAGTCCTTCTCCACTTGACAAAAATAACAAGTCCGTGAGGTTGTACAAAGATGTCATGTCAAGAACCAAGTCCGGTTGCCAGCATATCCAGGCTTAGGATTAAGGGAATCGAAGAAACCTGGATTAGGAAACATGTCAGCATAACATAAGCGTAATAGATACATAACCGGAATAGCTTTGGTGTCGAGTATCGCTGATTTAAGAGCTTAAAACTATCGTAGATACACAAACGATTCTTGCAAAATTAAACTATGGCAATAATCGCTGCGATAGGGATAAGGATCGGTAATATAAAAAGCGACAGCGTTACTCTATTGCGATAGTAACAGCCCTGGAAAGCGTATGGTCTATCCATTTAATTTCTCACACCAGTCTCACTGCCTACACTGGCAACAGCATAACAGACTATTCAGAGCCAGCACCAGTTTTCTGCGGACTTTCAACTCAGAGTTGTTGATGGTTCTGAAAATAGCACTTCTTTTGACAAAATTTCCAACTTAAATGAAATACGATGGCTATTTTCTGCTTTATAAATTCTATCCTTTTTAGTTTTAGTTTCTGCGCTCATGACATATGTTTGTACTCCATCAATTCCAAACTAACGGTATAACTTCTACAGAGACTTATACATACGGCACTGCAGTCAAATTAAATTAATTAATTTATATACTGCATGGGACATAGGCTACATCTGCGGACATCAGATTCTAATATATATATATATATACATATATATATATGAAAGAGAACAGGCTCATACAAGACTCATTCAACACTCCATCAGTTCAATTTCCTAGATACAGCCAATCTGCAAATCTTCTTTCCTTTCCACTGGGACCTTTAAAGTTCAGTTTTCAGAGGTAAACGGAAACTACCTTTGTGATATTTACTCACAAGATGCAAGCAGGAATGTAGTATGCATATTGTATATAAAGAGAGAGTATGCCATTATATATAGCATTAAGATAATTGGGGAAACCTGGATTAACTGGCTAGTTAATATAATCTGCACATACATGCATGACTGCACTAGTAGTATTATGATATTGAGACGGAGAGACAACGTCTATATCGGTATGTCCTTTGTGAAATGAAAGGAACCGCCAAATTCGTTATTTGAGTAGTTTTTCTTGCATTTTAAGGTCTTCACATTGTATTTTGGCCTTAGTTTGGGTTTCCACCCTAGCCCTGCAAAGGACTGGACCATGGCTCCTCTGGCCCGTAGATCCACTCTTGATTTTGTAATAAGAACTTGGGTATGATAAGCGACGAGACCTTTGGCTGTATACTAGATTATAATGACAACTCAGGTTATATATAGAAGAAGCAAATACCTAATTTAATTCTTCTTAACATTTGTAGCTCCAGCATACCCAATAGTGATCCAGTGTCATCTTTGTCCTTAATCGTAATCGTAAACTCGAAATTTCTAAAGCGCTACTTATAGCTAAACACAGGGCACCAGCTTATTCACGAGCCCAGCGTCAAGTCCGCAGGGTTGTCCAAAGATGCCATGTCAAGAATCAAGTCCGGTTGCCAGGAGACCAGAGAGAGGAGGGGAGAGGAGGTTAGGGTTAAACCATGTAGGGTTAAACCATGTCGCAACATACGTTTATTATATGTCTCATTCATAAACGGAGCCATAATGCTATAAAACAGAGAAACGATCTAAAGGATTGCCATTACGGAATGCGGATTTCCTTAGAAATGGCGTCAATCCAATGGGAGTTGATGCAGTAAGTGACCTTGCCGGATTGACATAGGGTCTTTAGGTCGTCTGAAGTGTGGCAAGCGTCAATCTGTTGACTTTCTAAGATGCAATATAAAAACTATTCTATGACAAATAATCCTGTGTTCGTGTCAATCAATCAATTGTACTTAACTTTTCAGTAGTATCCTAGTTTAGAGTGATTTTCGAACTTCAAGCCAAAAATTAGATTCATGCCAGTAGCTAAATATTGGGAACTTGTAGATGGTTGAAGATCAGTTAGACTAACACAAGTCAAGATGAAAACCAAAATGACATTCCAGTAGTATTCAGTATTTAACGACATATTAAGGACGCAGAGCCATCGACGTCGATTGCACCTTACATTCAAATCAATTGTACCTTACATTCAAATCAATTGTACCTTACATTCAAATCAATTGTACCTTACATTCAAATCAATTGTACCTTACATTCAAATCAATTGTACCTTACATTCAAATCAATTGTACCTTACATTCAAATCAATTGTACCTTACATTCAAATCAATTGTACCTTACATTCAAACCAATTGTACCTTACATTCAAATCAATTGTACCTTACATTCAAATCAATTGTACCTTACATTCAAATCAATTGTACCTTACATTCAAATCAATTGTACCTTACATTCAAATCAATTGTACCTTACATTCAAATCACAGGCTGCGTGACAAAGCACAATAGCTTTAACGGCCATTTGCATATAAGGAAAGTAATCTGTGTAGTTTAACCTCTTTATATGTCCAAAATCTCTGAACTGAATTCCTTGAAATTTGATAGGGGTGACTATGCCGCAGAGATCTTTCTCCTGCAAATTTTGTTGGCTCTCAATTCAGCCGATTGTGTCTCCAGCAACACCCAACAAATCTACACGGATGTTCTCTTTGAGACATTTTCATTTATCGAAGCAACATAAAGCCTCCTGGTTTTGGCTGATTTTCACTCGCGATGGCTTATTTAGCGCGAATAAGTCGAAAACTGTGCCTTCTACTGAGAGAGTTCAAAAGTAACTAAAGCTTTGTTCTTATGGTCAAGACACCAAAATATTCCATTATGTTCTCTTTTTACCCTATTATCCAACAGTTCATCTTAAACAATGTAGAAACGCGTGGTCAAATGAAGAATTTTGCAAAGCAAGATTACATTATTTTTATTTTTCAAGTTCATACATAGGCTGCGGAATCAACTGCTTTTCATGGCGCTGTCTTCACCTGTCACTAGGTTTAAGCCGACTAACATTAATTAATAAGTAACTCTCCAACAGGGTCTGTACAATTTTTCTCAGCATTTAGACGAGATGCATGAATGGATTTATATGCATGTAATGGAATATATATATACAAACAGATTTAGATTGAGCTGTATGTCGTTCTGTAAGAACTCTAACGTCATTTAAGCTAGTGAGAAGCGCTTTTCAGACACACAGAATGCACTACAAAAATGCTCAAATACATACATGCATGCATGCATACATACATAAATACATAATTACATACATATATTCATGCATGTAAAATATAATGTATGTGAAATCTATATTGTTATTCATGCACTCGTGTATGATACATATAGACACTCGATGTATTCAAAAATGCCATGCATAACCAGCACATATAAGCAGTGCGTCGTATGTATTTAGTTCTGTATGATAATGTATGCATATACGGTAGTTGTTTTCAGTCAGCTCGACCTTTTTTTCTGAAGATAATAGACCGCGGGCTCATCATCTGCCCGTCGCATCTTCTCTGCCCGCAGCCATTCTCCCACCGGGCTGCTGCTGCTGCTGCTGCAGTCTGCGAGATGCTCCATTCGCCGTAGGTCGCATCACATGGAATGATAATGAAAGCAGTGCGCTGGACGCTTTCCGGACTGTTCGGCTGATTTTGGCAATTTCTTCTCTAGCGCTTGACTTAGTGTGCGTCGAAGGCATTCTGCTGTCGTTCGATGTGCCGTCGCTGGAATGGACAGATGGACGAAATCTGATAAGAGGAATAAATGTCAAGGCGCAAGGCATTGTCTTCATAACAACGCATAATTCTCAGAACGCGGACGAATAGAAAAGTAAGTGAAAGGCAGGCTACGCATGTCTGGTTTGTAGCTGGAAATGAGCCGTGACCGTTCTCAGTAACAAATCTCAATTTATCTGTTTTCTTTAATCATCATTTGTCATTCATTTAGCTTTTTTTCCTTTAAGACTGACGCAGATTTCCTTTAGAATAATTAAAACGATATAGACTGCTTATTTCGTTTGAATCTCTTGTAGTTTATTTAATCTTGGCATCTTGTATGTATACTGTGGTTTTCTTTCGCTCTATGTGTCTCCTCTTCATACACATATAGGCATCTTTACCCTCTTTTCCTATGTCTGTCTGTCTGTCTGTGTGTGTGTTTATGTCTGATGTTTTCTGTCTTCCTTCGCCCATAGCATTTGTCTATATCTTCTGTCCACAGTTCTATTGCTTTCTAGTTGTCTTCTTAGATCTGTCATCTATGTCAAAGCTTTCTTCGGTTGTGTTCACTGTGCATCTGATCACTTTACAAAATATTGCTGCGCATTTGTTTAGAAGTGTAAATCTTGTGCTGTCTTTGCCAGTAATGTAATCGAATTTGTTTTGAATTATTACAAAGGCTTTTGGCAAATAGTCAGAGCATCAGCGCCTAAATATACTCTGTCTCCTATGCTCGAGTAGTCCAAATGCTGATTCACGTTTTCTACTTTGTTTTCTCTTCTCGTTCTCTCTGAATATGTCTCTCTCTCTGACTGTTTCTCTCCATCTCTCTGAGTCTGTCTGTCTGTCTGTCTCTGTCTGTTTCTCGCGTGCTGTGTCTACGCGTCTCTGTTTCGCGGTCTGTTTCTATCGGTATTCACTCTTTTGCCTCTATTTGACTAGCAAGTGATTTACTTACCCTTTACATTCCCCGGGGACCAGAACCGACCGCAGGCCCCACCGCACAAACAGCCCCTCCCTGATTAAGAAAGACACCGGGTCTTAGACTTCGTTCATGAATCGCCTTCATTCAGATTCCCAGCTGCCTCTTCCGTCGCCGTTGTCGACGGTGCAGCCCCACGGACTCTGATATATCGATCACGATAGGAGAGCCGCCCGCCCAACTGCCGGCCCGACGGCAGGCTCGCCCGCCCGACCGACCGACCGACCGACAGACCGACCGAGCGCCACTAGAAGCTGGCCTCAGCGTCTTGCTAGGAATTACACAGTCGCCGTGTTCAGAGCTCATCACCGTCTTCCTAGACCTAAAGCCACGACAACTCCTACTCTTCTGAGTGAAGCAGGCGCACTATAAATGCATGATTATCAGGCTTTCATTTTCACCGCAGATAGTGTTTTCTTCTTCAGATAATCGGAATACATGTCGACGGACCTTTGCTTGACCTGTGGCGCCATCGACTGATTCTTCTAGTCAACAATGTCATCATCTGGACATCCAAAGAAGTGGCGAGAAAAGCGACTAGATTGACGTGACCGATGTGCGGGTGAGACATGGCGTCCGTTAGGGCTCTGAGTAGCGCTAGAACGTGGACATTTTCAACGGATGTAAGGTCCTACCTGCTCTGCTGCTTTTCCTTCTCTCAGCCATCGCACAAAAAGCCCGCATCCAGATCAGAGACTGATGCGGAGCTGGCTCAGTACCTGGACGGCATCGATCCACAGATTCCATCTCAGATTAACGACGGTAGGAGTGGCAGTCCGGCCGATGTTGGGCTTTCAGCTGAGGTAAGAGAGGACCAAGCCCAGAAAGGAATTTCCAACGCAACTGAAGTGTCGACCGACGATGTGAGAACTTGCAGCCTCCGTGGAGCTGCTGCAGAAATCCATCCGCACCAGAATACACGCCAAATCAAAGAGGAATTGAGAAAAGCTGAGCTAAGCCGCTTATCAACCGATGGCCGGACAGACCTGGCGAAGGAAGCGGCTGCAGAGAGTATTCCGCCGAGAGTTGTTCTGAACCAAACTACTGACTTGCAGTACGGTTAGTACTTACATCGATCCACAGATTTCCTGCTGTTTTACAAATTCAGTTGGCCTATCAACATCCGGTAGCCTAATTATGTAATATAATGCAACTTAATGCAAAGCGCTGCAGCTAAATGCAACTAAAATTAGCCTATACTTATATTATACATCACACAAATGCATATTAAAACGGAATGATCTACCCAGCCCACCGTAGATTTCACAGAAATTGAGGTAACATTCGCAGTTGACTCATGTCGGAAGGACTACAAAAATTAGAGGAGCTCTTTCTTGTAGATTTTGACCTCGCAGCTGCGGATCTGTAGCTACGCCGCTAAGCACACGGAACTTTCCATTATATTAGACCCTACAATACTTTATTTTTACTTTATACATCGTCACTGAACCGACACTAAATTTGGGGATCAGAAGTTCAAGGTTTACAGCAAGTCATAAATGACTGTTTTCGATCCAAATTACTTGAGACAAACAACTGAAGTTTTGATTGGTTGACAGTTGAAAACTGTTAGCGTAATTGAACTAGATTTAAGAATTTTGACCTTAAATGTTATTGTCAAACTAAAACTTAAACAAATCTATTCTGATTTAATCTTATCTCAAATGGCTCACTAACACCCATCCGTGAGTTCGTAAATTCTTGTGGAAATGATTGGTCAGATTTAAAATATTAACTTCAATGTACAACTTATAAAACGTGGTGACAGTCATGTAACTGGCTGTCATTGAGTGCGGATCTTCTGATTTTATATGCCAACTCGAAAAGTAGATCGAGGATTTCGTATAAAAGCGTAGGCGAAATAATCAGCATCGAGTCGAGACTCATCGGGTATTCATATGTAACAGTATCGTTCTATTCTTAGAAGCCTCGGCCGAAGGGTTGGTAGTACAGCAGTCGTGCCTACATTCTTGCTCTATGTCTGCAGCTCTGTGCTCATGTGTCATATAAAACTCGTCTACCTTTCTAATTACTGTTCTCATTCGAGTCGTGTTCTGTTACTTGTTCGTTCGTCCGTCTGTGGTCTATCAGCCGAAAAACTCGGCTCGTCTTTCCGTACATTCGTCCAAAGATCTTTATTCATCCATCCGTCCGTCCGTCAGTTCATTCGTCCGCCTGTCCATCCATCCTTCCGGTCCTTCTTCCGTCCTTAGATCTATGTTTATCTGTCTGTTCATCTGTCCTTAGATCTCTGTGCGTCCGTCCCTTCTTCCGTCCTTAGATCTCTGTTTATTTGTCCGTTCACCCGTCCGTCCGTCCGTCCGTCCGTCCGTCCACCTCGGCTGTCTCCTGGTTGTGCTCATAATTAGATAAACTCGCAGATCGTGTGCTGTGTGTCATTTTGCTTCTCGTCGTAGATGGCGACCAGTTTCAGAATAATTTCGTCGAAAGCTAATCGGGCTTTGAAGAAAAAATCGTTGGTTATAAAGAAATTGAGAAGAGCGTCGCCTACCACAGCTGAGCACGACTTGAGTTGGCGTGATAGTACAGTTGAACACGACTTGAGTTATGGCACATTTCAGCACGACTTGACTAATAGCATAATTTAGCACAACTTAAGTAACGGCACAGTTCAGCACGACTTGAGTAACGGCGCAGTTAAGTGCAAGCTATGGTACACCATTTCGAAAGGGGCTTCATAAATATCCAGATAATACGTGAATTATAAATCGCCTTTCCTATTTGCAGTGATACACATTCACCCCATACAAGCAGAAAAATGACACATAGGTATTTAGAGCGGTGTACTGAAGCGCTGTCCAGAATTTGTTTAAATGCGCTATAAATTTTTTATATATTAAAGCTGCATTCCTAAACATCAACGCACAATCTCGTCACATGGTTTCCTCAGGTATTTTCATTTGTCTTTTCTGGATCCATTATGTCTTAACGTTATGATAGCTCTCCATCTAAATGACAATAAATAAATGAAATAATAAATTAAGGCCGGTCGATTCTTTCGCAACTCCAGACCTCGCCTCGTCAGATGCGCTAAAATCATAAGATAAATAATAAAATTTTAAAGAAGGGCAACATAATTGCAGCATTATCTTGCCTTAAAATGCCGTATCTCAAAGCATCTTTTATGCGCAGGATAACTGGATAATAGCGCTACAAAAGTGCCATATTTGCCGAACCATCTGCATTCATTGCTATTTTTGCTTCGTTTGAGGTCGGGCATGTCAATAAATTGAAGCTTTGGAGGAACTCTTGGTAAAAGGCTTTTTAGTACACAACACTGCACATATGTAATTTGTCATTTGTAAATGCATTCAGTGAATGTATACGTGCCTTTGAACGTTTGTCCAGCTACCTAATAAACCCTACAGAGATCAGTCCTCAGTTGCAGTTGGAACCCTGTGACTAACTTCATCTGATAGCCTGCTGCTGGTCATAGTAACCGTTGGCGCTCAATTTTCACGATGGATAATCTCATGCACTGTTTGTTGCAGTAGGCGAAATTGGCGCATTATAAATGCTGTATTCGAATTAGCGTCACGTGATACCGAGGAGCTTCTTCGAGAGGACCTTAGACAGCCCATAGAAATCTTTGGGCAGATGAATAAAATAAATAAATCAGTGCATAAATACCTACTTACTTACATACACACCATCTACTCATACACACACATACTTTCATACATACATGCTTACATACATGCATACATACATACATACATACATATAAAAAAGTACGCATACATGCGTACATACATTCATTCATTTATACATATATCCATACACAAATACATACATTCACATGCATACATACATACGGATATACATTAATCAGTTAATTCATTTGTTTATTCATACGTGCATTCATTCATTCACTCCTACACACATGCATACATATATACATACATATGTATGTATCGGCTTTTCGGATCATGTACCATCGAGACGATAAATGTCACGCGACAGACATCTGTGTTTCAGTTCGTTTAAACTGGATCACATGGAGCCGGGAAAGCTCAGCATCACCAGCCGAAGCATCCGATAGATAAGCAAATGCCGAGCTCAGAGTGGCGGCGCTAGTAAGGCCTCCGAAACATCGGAGTTTTATGAACAACAGACAGCAGCACATTGACGAGTCTGATGTCTAGATAGACAAATGAAATCGCATTCAAACACTGCAGGCGATTCAGCAGAGCGTGTCAGAAGCCAAAGCAAAATTAGCCTCATAGTACAGACTTCCAATATCCTGTCGAAAGCGTCTCTTGTTTCCGCTCGGATACTGCTGTCATTCGATCCTTCATCCAGGATCTATGCCGCGCCATTATTAAAACTCTTTTAGTTCACCTCTACCCGGAAACACATTTGTTGCAAAATAAAAAATAGGCAAAAGAAGTCGTGGTTCAAGTGGCAACGGGTCGTTGCAGATGAAGCAAGGTACATAAAACTAATATATCCAGAGATTTCATTTCTACCGATAAATTAACAATAATAATAAACAACACCGACCTAACTGTCATTCTTGATTTGAGACGTGGTCTAGCTCGCATTTCCGGAGACGCGAGAGAATCCAATTATCCGTATTAGCGTTTCAGCTTCTTTCAATAATCATTAAACGCTTCAATACTATGGCTTTTCGTGGTACCTTATTTCTGCCAAAGCCGGAGGAGACGTAGCCGCTCCAGATGCTCATAAATGTCTCCGGGCAAATTTTTATCACCTGAGGGGTCATATCTACCTACGATAAAAAATAATATTAATGACAATGATAATAGGAGACTATTTTTCTCTATAAGCGCTTATCTACTGTATTGCCATCCAGCGCTTTAATGCATTCGTTTTTAAATCATTTTTCCACCGAAACTATCAGCGAAGATTATCCTTTCCAGAATAATGCTCCCTAATTTTTTTTATCCTGAGGGATCAAAAGTATTTCGGGTAAAAAATAATGACGATAATAATATTAATGACAATAATAATGACAATAATAATGACAACAATAATGACAATAATAATGACAATAATAATGACAATAATAATGACAACAATAATGACAATAATAATGACAATAATAATGACAATAATAATGACAACAATAATGACAATAATAATGACAATAATAATAATAATACCGCAGGAAGCTGGCACATCGAGTCACTGGAGTTCATACAAGGACTGGGGAGCAAGATATCAGCAGTGACAGATGATCCACGCGAGACTAGCCATCTGCTCCAGCGTCCATCAGTTGCTCTTCAAGTAGGAAACTCACTCGCCGTTTTGGGCACCTCTGTTTGGAAGAATGAGGAGACAGATAGCAGCCAAAGCCAAAGCAACAATTTATAGGACCCATTAACTGACAACAAACAACAGGTTGTGCAAATGTTAACCCTGGACAGAATCGATATTTTGCTGAACATTCGTTTATTTCACTGCGATGCTATTATTTACCTACAGCCTGTTTGGATTGCTGAAATCGGCAAATAAAGAAATGTGTATTATTATTAAAAAATCTAATAATAATAATAATAATAATATAATAAATTTATCGTTAAAACAAAGCTCACTACAGATGCCCTTGAAGCGCGTTTGGCCGACTCTATCTATTCGTCAACTACCTTCAATTGTAAATTAGAGGCTATGTTTTGAAATAGGCTAGTGTGAGGCCAGAGAAGGTCATCGGTTAACGGCCCTGGCAACCATAAGATGTCCAAAAACTGGATACTACTAATCGTAGGTTAACCCCTCACAATTTCGTTGGTATAACCTATCGAAGTTCGACTCTCTATAAGGAGCCTACAGTTGGCAACTAACCTAAATTATTTAATTTAAAGGTTTACACTAAAATTGGAATATTATTAGCATAATGCCGATTAAGATAATTATAATGATGATGAAGATAATGATGATCGAAAAATGGTGCTGAAGATAATAATGACGATGACAATGATGATAAGAATAATAACATTAAATAATAATAATGACAGGAAATAACAATTATAATAATAATAATAATACTGCCACTAATGATACTACTACTACTACTACTACTACTACTACTAATAATAATAATAATAATAATAATAATAATATGATACTGATGATAATGATGATGATGATGAAGATAACGATGATTGAAAAATGATGCTAGCGATAGTGATAATAATAATAATGCTAATAATAATAATGATGATGATGATGTTGATGATGATGATGTTGATGATGATGATGTTGATGATGATGATGATGATGCTGATGCTGATGATGATGATGATGATGAGGTTGTATCTTTAAAGTTATTATACTGGTCCGTTTTTCTCGCCCTTCGAAATATCGATAACCGGTTATAGAAAACATCTGTGCATGGGGTTAACCATAATTCTATTCGAATATTTGTCCGCACGTGACCTCATTTTCTTGTCCTCTTTCTTCTCTTCGGCGTCTACGTCATTCTTTTCACTTCCTTTGTTATGTTCGCTTTTCTTACTTTTTTCAAAGTATTTGCCTTTTGTTATAATCTCTTTCTATCGTCATTCTTGACATCTTTCTCATATTTGAGTCGTCTCCCTGAATCTTCCCTGTTCTTTGATGTTGTCTTCTGAGACAGCCTCTTCTCCTTCACGGTCGCTCTGTATTTCCTATATCGTCTTTGCGGACTTACCTCTTGGCTTTACTTGGATTTTCCTCTTGGCTTTCGACAGGACTTTCCATGGAATTTGACTTGCACACCCACTTTGCTTATCAGCGACCATCGACCGATGCTGTGAACATTATTACAGATGCGCTATAGAAATTCTCGGATTATTTGGATTACATTGGCCTTTCATATGACTTATACGTTAGATGGTCTTCCTGTTTTTCCTATATTCCTATTGTTTCACGTTTTTCTCTTCCGAGCTCCACATAATCCTCCTCTACCTCCTTCTACCCCTACTCTTCCTTCTTCTCCCTGTTTCCCTTTAGGCATCTCTCTCCATCGTCATAGTCACAGATGCACTGATGCAGAAAACAGTTACGATCGTAAATCTCAGCAGCGCCATGACGGCGACTGCACTCGCCTTTTGGAGCGTGCCACTCCCTCGACACCAGAGGGCTCGCGCGGATTACGTGCCGAGGAATTAGGGCCCAAATATACACTCCACGCCAGAAGCTAAACAACAATGCTAGAGATATAATGGCATATCAGCAGCAGCAGCAGCAACAACATCAACAGCAGCAGCAACAGCAGCAGCGGAAGCGGCGGCATCTATCAACCACCCACACGCACAGATCGGACAGCAGCAGACGAATAAATAGGAGTCGTTAGTTCCTTGAGAAATGAGATTTAAACAAAGCGCCCCCTATGATTTTTAACCTCATACGACAATAGGCCCTTCATGTAGTTACACATACTTTAATACGTTACATACATACATACAAATATACATACACCATACATACATACAACATACATACATACAATGTATGCATACATACATAAATACATAGGCCTACATAAATAAATAAATACATACATACATACATACACACATACATACATACATACATCATAGGCCCTTTATGTAATTACACACGTATCATAAATATAGCACTCATGTTTTACACGGGTGTCTATCCCCCCAAGGCCAGTGACGCTTTCCCCCAAAAGGCTATTGCGCCTCCCTTCTCGCACGGAATGTGCTTCCAGTTCTTAGATCCACTGATAGATCCAGAAATTTGGCAAAGACGCTGCGTTAAGTCGAGAGATTTCAATGATCTTTGCAAATGCCATCTTGTCATTAAACGACCATTTCCTGTCGTCAGTATTTCTCATGAACGTTTTTAGTCATATGACTTTTGCACTCTGCTTAATTGCTATTTATGACTGCTACCAACTTCATGTATCCATATTTCCACTCCTATAAAAAAATAATCGTCCTAGTGATATGTTCCCTCCGCATTTAAAAATCGATTTCTACTTTTTCGCCTTTTGCAGATGTTTCCTCCGAAATTTTCTTTCCCTCAAAGATTTCATTCTTTCTTTTTCAACTTTCCCCACAAAATTTCTGTGATGCATCGTGCGTCATTCACCCGATTTAGATGCAGTTGATCTATGCTTTCTATTTCACTGTTGAGCCCATATACAGCGCTGGAAAATGGTACATATATGAATGCACTGTGTTACAAGTTTATCAAAAACTTCGTTAAATAATAACATAATGAATTATCGCCATATTAAGTCAAAGTATGTTTCTAGGAAACAGATCTTTCTTTTAGTATTATCTGTTTCTCGTCCATTTGACAATCGACACTGAACAACACCTACGGAGTTAAAATGCGTTATATCAAATAGGTGTATTTCAGAGTTTGTCTATTTCTTGCTTATCGCTGTCGTAGTTCTGCACCGCGCTTGGCAGACGGTGATCGCCAATTATTTCAAAAATCGATGCGAGGATGTTTCTTGCATTGGCCTCCATGCTCACAGATCTATCTCCCAAGGTTAATTCGCTTTGACCTCGCATGACCTTAAGATAAACATTTCCGTCCGACGGTAGTCATAAATGACAGTGTATTTTTATTACATGTGCTCCATGCTTACTTATATGTATCTATAAGTAAAGAAATAGAAATGACGTCTACTTTGGCTGGTTTTGTAAACAATGTCGTAATCTGTGGATAAAAGAACATAAATCGGTCTACATGGAAAAGTGAATAAAATTCTCTCCATATTTAAATCCTCTTGCAGGGACGCTATGGGCTTTTTAACGACTTAACAATTACCGCAGTGAAGCTTTTATGTCTATCGGGCCTCAAAACTACGAAAACGCAAAAACATTTCATCGTGCCTTTGACGGGTCATCGACTGTACTTTTTTAAGTAGATAGGGCAGCCCCTACGACTAATGACACCACAGAGGATCTGTTAATTCGGTCTCATTGGAAAATCAACTCAGCTTCCGTTAAGAAGTCGGTCTCGTCTTTCTTACAGGTATTTTATTCTCTACTAATAGGCCAAGAGGGTTATGCTGTTGACAAATGAGGCGTTTGTACAGGTCAAGGTCAGCTCGAATCAACGCCAGAAGTCTTTTATGAAGCGACATCTGGACAGATTATGTTAGTCAGATTCGACTGAAAAAATTATACTGCGTCTCTACGGTGAGAATGGAAGGGTGGCTTGTATCAGTGAAACCAATATTCAGCTGATCTTATTTCTATTTGTTTGTTTCAGTGTCTGAGCTGTCTTCGTCTCTGTCGCTGTCTGTCTTACTCTGTCTGTCTCCCGTGCCATGGAGGCTTAAAATAAACATTATTAGATTGCATGATAACCGTTGCTTAATACGTCATTCTTATACCCGAGAATTAACTTCCGGTTCTTTGTGTGATTTTGACAATTCGTCGTTAAGCCATGCAACTGGCCCCAGTGGAAGGCGATGAGAAATGTCTTGCTTCTTCTTCTTCTTCATCATAAATTGCTGCTGTATTCGCGTTTCCACCGAGAGAGACAGCCAGTCAGACAGACATGCAGACAGAGAGACAGTCAGAAAGACAACGAAACAGTGCGAGGAGAGGGGTACAGGGAGAGGGAGATGGAGAGAGGAGAAACAGGGACAGAAAGAAGACAGCGTTTGTGTCGGAGAAATAATTGATGTTGCATTTCCATCGAAGCGAGACAGCCAGATAGATCAAAAGATTCAGAGACAGAGAGAACAAGCACAGACAGGAGACGGGAGATTGGAGACAGAGGAGAAGCAATGAGAAAGAGATGATAGAGATATTATATTCAGACAGAGCGAGAAAGCGAAAAAATGGAGTGAGGGAGAGAAGAAAAAGAATGATTTTCAAAGTCTGGTAATATAAACTAAGGTGGTGAGATTAATGGAATTGTGGAGTGAAAGTGAGAATGTGGGACGACGACTATGTGTGTGGTCCATAGGGTGTTCGTTTGTCATTGGTGGCCTTCGTGACCAACGGTTCTGTCTAATAAAATTATGAACTGGTCGTCTTCGTTTCATGCACCCATCTCTGTGTCAATCCTACTACGACACTGGCTTCCCATCCCACCTATATGTATGTATGGCTGTATGTATGTATGTATGTATGCACGTATGTATCTATGTATTGAAGTATCTGTGTATGTATGTATACTTTCGTATATATGTATGTATGTATGCATTATGATGGTACAAAAATGTTTTTGCTTAAAGTTTCATGTTGGAACCCAGCCTTCTAGTCCATCTATAGAATACTAACAAACCGAAACTTTCAGCCAAACTGAACAATACTTATGGGTGGCCAAGTCGAAGATTTCTGGTTATACATTAATAAACAGCTTTATGGCCAACAAATGAGAATCAATACAAAAACAACAAACTAGGTAGTTAAGCATGACTTAAACTGTCAGTAATAGATCATTTTGGTAAAGTCATAAGTCGACCAATTGCAAGTGCATTCACAAACCTGTCCTGTTTGAACTACGGTATAAAATTTGTGTCCATACCCGTCTTCATTGCGGTCACGGTTCAGTTTGTTATTATGTAGTTGATTCAGGTCCGACCAGCTAGGTCTGTTTTCTCGAAGTCAGGAAACTGATGGCGATGCTTCTTAACAGACTTAAAGCAAACACTGTTTCAACTAATCATCATTTCTCAGAATTTAGTTGTATTATTGGGTCATCTTCACTCCTCTCTCGGCCGTCGTGTCACTAACAATCTTGAGTGCTAGAATGGTTTGCAATGAAGCAATTGAAGATACAGTATGTATGCACCTCTTTCATTCCAGCTTTCTGGTGAAAACTTCAGAAATGAATCCTCGATGCCAAGGTCTGAAAAATATCCTTGTGCAGGTGGTAACAAAACCTGGTTGTGCTGTTAACATTAATAGCTGGTTAGGACAAGGTCAAGCCCCGGAAGTCGTTGCTCCTATCGATCTACCTTGTCGACGTAGATTGTTGATAATTCTTTCTTTCTTAAAGAACTCATTATTTGGATCGAAGATGTGGCCGACCCAGATGTAACCTCAATCAGGTACCACAGATTACGATGGAACGCTGTAGTAGTGGTCTGCAGAGAATTTTTTGGTTTCCGTATTCGGTCAGCTGTCGAAGAAAATGAAGATCACTGGCAGGAACAAAGAGGGCGCATGGAGCCTGGAATTATGCAGGATAGTACACGTTTACGGACTAACAGAAAAGCCGGAGGATATCCTTTCTTCACTTAGCTTCAGGCTGAAATGGAATTGGACAATCCACATCTTGAATGATTAGATGATTCTTACAAACCACCTATCCCGGTGAAGGGCTTTAAGTACTATGGAGTTAATGCCTCAAGATAGCGTCCCTTCTGGAAGATGATTATTAGTCCCAGAAATTCTTGAAATCACCTGTGGAACGATGGACTTAAAGGTTTGCCTTTGAAAACCAATAACTCGCTCCCTGAAAGTGGTCAGATCGGCTTTAGCAGTAGCAGCCAACAGATGCATTGCTTCCCTGTTACTTACTTACTTCTGTCCAAAGCTGCTATCACCTGCTTAGCCTCAGAGACACAGGATTCTTGCTGAACTTTCTATTACATGCAGATGATTGTTATTTTCTCATTCTCTTTGATATTCTGCTGGCATTCTTGTCATTCTCCTGGCACACCCTGGGTCACTATCGTCATCATCAGCTGTGTTCTTGTTCTTATGGCTTAACCACAATTCTACAGTGCTGGTTAGAACTTCCATCTCTATTATTTCCTACGACTTGTATCCTCAGACTTCATCTTACCGGCTTTTAGTTCCATACTCCGTGCCGGAGTAACTTAGCATATTTAAATCAATAGAAATTGAACATTTATTCATACATACATGCATGCATGTATGCATGTATGCACGCATGCAAGTGTGTATGCATGTGCTGTATGTATGCACGCATGTACGAATATATGCAACTGTGCGTGCGTATGTTTGTATATATGTATATGTATATATGCATGTATATATATAGATATATATGAGCGGATGATGTAGGTTTATGTGTGTGTACGTCGGTCGTCTGAGTCTCGTCGTCTGAAAGGTAATCATTCTAAATCTTGTCCCATTGCGTCGGACTTCATTTTCTGTCTCGTTGTCTCCCGTTGTCCATCGACGGATTTTATTCCTCTGACATCCACTCAGGATTATTGCAAGTCTGTCCATGCGAACTAACAACAGGGTAAAAACGGCCAGCGTATGGCTTCGGCGAAGAATGTGGTCACTTTAACTGCAGCCTCCGTCGAAGTAGGCGCTTTATCTGTTGCATCGTTCATTGCAATGGCGTTTAAAGTAACCTGATTGAATTATTATTTTCTACCCGAGGCACATATGATCCTTCAGGATTATGAAAATTAGGGAAGAATTATTCTGGAAGGCTAATTTTCCCAGTGAGTAAAGGTTGTTTCTATGTGAAAGGTTATTATTATTATTATTATTATTATTATTATTATTATTATTATTATTATTATTATTATTATTATTGATATTATTATTATCATCATCATCATCATCATCATCATCATCATCATCATCATCATCATCATCATCATCATCATCATCATCATCATCATCATTATTATCAGTCTTATCTTTGTTATCATTATTATTATTATTAGCAGTAGCAGTAGTAGTATTAGTGATAGTATTAGTAGCAGTAGTATTAGTAGTAGTGGTAGCAGTAGTAATGGTAGTAGTAGTAATGCATTTATTGAGCTCCATCAGCTATTGACTATGCATCAATCGATGGCGCTGAGCAATTGTGAGTAAAGGACTTGCTCAAAGTCACTAAACAGTAACCGTCTCAGGGAGGCTGTAACCCATACCCTCTGCGTTACAAGCCAAGCGTTCTAACCTAAAATATGTATCCAGGTTAATGTAGACTAGCCAATGTAGTCACGTTTAAAGTGCTCTACTGTAAATGTAGCTACGTTTAGTGTAGCGACGTTGAATGAAGCCACTTAAATACATCATTGCTACTGTAGCCAGTTGCAATGCGTGTAACCGGAATCCTTTTAGCCACAATATTGAATCCCTGCATAGGTCGCCGCTGGCTGTGTCTGTATGGCTTTCTTTCAATCCTGCAGCCTTTTGATAAAGCCGACATGGTCTCAATTTACTGTCCTTCAGATCTCCCGTCTTATGGTGAGGCCGTGTTTCTTGAGCTGCTATGCCACACGCACACAGCATTATCATATGCTGCATAATATAATGGAATGAATGTTGTCAATGAAGGCTAAGTCACTTATATGATATCTAAAAATATAATGGTATTATTTGTATGAATGATGTTCATACCATATGCAGTATTACCTGTGGTTTGCTACGATATAATAGAATCGTTGATATGCATGTTGTCTGTGCATCCTATCGCAATTGTGCCATGCTATGATATAGAGTTCATTATCATAGTGTCATTGGTACAAGTGCAGGTAATTGTTATAATATTCAGGGATATCATTGAGTCATTGTTATGAACGCATGTCGCGTGAAGGCTATCCACTGCTATGATATATAGGGAATTAATCCGGTCCATGAAGGCAATCTGTGGCAAATTATATCGTGGCATGGATTATGAGTCCAAGCGACCAGTCTTCGTATTCGTAGCCTGTTATTAATGGATAAAACAACTATGCTATGTTAGGATAGCGATGTATATGAGGCAGGTCTATTTGCGTATGACAGAATTTGAATTACTAGAGGGAAGAGATTGGTGAGCCAGAGGTCAGAGGGTCAGAGAACGATGCTGCCGATATATTAATATTGGGAGGCCTAATTTCCATATTGGTTTTACTTTTGTTTGTAACGAAGGAATGATGTACCGAACTGTAGATCTCGTACTATCTTTGAGCAACAATTATTAGTTGAAAAACTCTTCTACATTATCATTAATCAACTAACTGTGTGCAATAATTGCACGCTATTACATCTATGACTGCATTTTCGCTGACAACTGAAACGGAGGTCAAAGAGCATACTAAAAATAAACAGAATATTCTAAAGATTAAGAAATATTCCGAATGTTGATAGTCTACAGAGTTTCTGGAGGGAGCACTTAGGCCCAATATGAACATGGGTCTTACACCTAAGGCTACTGAACAAGGAACTCAAACCCTCTCATACCTTATATATATATAAGGTATGAGAGGGTTTGAGTTCATATATATATATATATATATATATATATATATATATATATATATATATATATATATATATATATATATATTAGACATTCAATTTATATCCAAAATTCAACAAAATCAGGACTCTTGGCTCCTTCAACCTCTGATTAGGCAACATTCCCAGGATCATTCCAGCACAACATTCGAACAATGCTATATCATTATATTATAAACTCTAAAATTATCCTATAATACAATCATGAGGTAATTTATTGTATCTTTGACAGGTTCTTAAAAGCGCTATGTAAATATCCAAATAAGATAATCCGTATGCCCCTCATATATCACTCTCATATACGTTCATATAAATAATTCTATACCTCAGGCGTAACTGCATATCTGATTTCGTGAGATTGTAAGCTGTTCGATGTTTAAGTGGCCATACATTATATGAAATGTTTCCTCTTATAAGCTGCGCGCGCACAACCTTTGATAATAGCGCGCAAAACAGTCTTCTCCTAACGCACAAATTTCGCGAGCTTTCATGTTGTTTCAAAGTCAAATTTAGCTCATTGTTACAGCGGCTTGCATATTTAGCCTACTATTTTCAGTAGGTCAAAACAAGGTTCAGGTACGAAGCCATAGGAATGTTCTTGCGGACAGTCTGCGCAGTCATCTGGCCCATATATAGGGCCTACATTGGGACAATAGCGGCTATCAGAGGCGACCAGCAACTGCGTTCATAGCCTAATAAACACGGTTGTCATGACGCTGAACTTTAGCCTCTGTAGGCTCCATATGATGGATGCTATGGATGAAAGGAACCTGAACCTCTGTCACAAATGCTAATCATGTTACCATGTTACTCGGTCAGCAGCGCAAGAAGTCCCTCATTTTCATAACTGTTACATCGTAGGCCTATATTACACTTGCAGCCTATAGTGTAGGTTACTTGATTGTTTAGCTCTACAAGTTTTAACTCTTTATATTTACCCGTTTGTGATTAAATAAATGTCAGAAATAAAACTATCCGTGTATGTATATATATATATATATATATATATATATATCAAGGTATCCTGCCTTCATTGGAGGCAGAGTAAACCGATGATGCAATATTTGCGCGAAAGCTCGTTGTGATTCTAAAACACTGGTAAAGGATGACACGAATGGAAGTTGGTTTATTTAAAGCAACCTCTAGCACATATCATACATGTCGCTTCTGTTACAAAATATAAAAATATAGACAAAAGAGGCATTTTTAAGATGCTTAAGGAATCAACCATGCAATTTTCATAGCCTATATATATATATATATATATATATATATATATATATATATATATATATATATATATATATATATATATATATATATATATATATATATATATATATATATATATATATATATTGCCCTGCTTTGTAAGAAGCCAACCGGGATTATGTTATGCGGTCGTTGTCATTCTCAGAGAATGGTCGTCCATTAAGGACGTCCGTAAAGGGGAATGAGGGTCACCCAAATGTGGATAAAACAAATGAGGTGAGGGAGTTATGCCCAATGCGGACGTCCGCATCTAGATTTGATACGTGTAGTTATTTAAGTAGAGTGTGGGCGTTGATCACCAACTTCAGTCTGAAAGCAGACACTGTACTGCGTCGGATCTAATAATTAAAGTCCCTCATCCTGGACGCGTCAGTATCAAACTACCCCACCCCCGTAACACAGTTAGCCATGCAAGATCAACAGGATAGCCTTAGCAAGGCCTCAACACCCCGTCGGAGTGCGGACGTCGGCAACTGGAACGGGAGAAGGGTAATGTTAAAAGCGGACAAATACAGGCAAAGAGAGGAAGGGGTCCACTATAGGTTAATTTTTGCGGACATTCTTTATACATGACCCCAAAGGCAAACCCAATATCATGCATGCCCCAAATGTCACTGCCCATGCGGTATGGCAGTGCACTCGCGTCGAAAAAGTTAGAGGGAACATCTCTTGTATGGGCTTACATATAACTAGGCAGCTATAATAGGCACTCTTATTGTATAGCACCTTTCAGAGGTACTTGAAAGGCGCTATATAAATATTCAGATACACACTTACATACTTACATTCATACATACGTACGTATGTACGTTCGTAAGTACACAGATGCATGCATGCATGCATACATACATGCATATATGCATGCATAAATAAATACATACATACATGCAGATTCACACATACATACATTAATTAATAAATACATATATGCATACATAAAAACATGCACTACACACATGCATACACACATAAGCCTTGGGGTAGTTACAAGAGCAGTGTATGTAGGCTACATCGAGAGAAATAATCGCAGTCGTCATCATATCGGCTGAGGCAGAACACGAGGCTGTAGAGCTGGCTGAGAGAATATCGCTTTAGCTTTTGATATCGCAGACCAATGGTTCCACAAACGCAAAGATCGTGGCAATTGGATCGAGTTGGCTTTGTTGTTGTAAATACGCTGATTATAGACGAAAGCTAATGAAAATGTTGGGCGTAGATGCTGGCATACACTACACGGCTGTTCGGTCATAGCTCGATTTCGCGGACTTTGGGCTTCTGGAACAATCGTCCACTGAAATCCGAACTTAAGGCTCAAGAAACATCTTCAATGTATCTTAAGACGCATATATTTAAGCTAGATCTGCCGTGTTCTAACGCCGTTGCGCTGTTCTTAAATATATTATCCATTAATAGCTCCACAAATGCATTGATGAGCCAGCTAGACTGTGTAACCTTCGCTCACTGGTCACGTTAAGTTACCTAGTGCGGTAGCCTTGGTCATCCTTCGCAACCCAGGCCACGACAGGGTGTAAATTAACTGACTCATTCGGTTTAAACATGCATGATGGATAGTGTTCACTTGGAGTTTGGTGTTTCTAAGCTAAAACGGCTTAGTTAGATTTCAGGCCTATAACTTTGATATCAAATCGCCAAAGTGATTCATTTGATAATTAATTTATATGTACACTGTATGTTAATGAAGAATAGCTCATGCATGTAGACTAGTTCTTATGCTATAGTTTTATAGCGAGAACCGCAACTGATGTTTACATGTTGACGACTCTCACGTTTCCAATTCCCACTCCTGAGTCCGAGTCATGAAGATGTAGGCCCTAAGTCCAAGTCCAAAGTCTTAAAATAGGACTCCAGTCTGAGTTCCGAATGTAGCATGTTTGGCGAAGATTCTTACACTAGCTAATTTTACATTTTACATTTCGATCTTAATAACAGTCGGTAATCGTCGCCAGCGTTGAGGCTACGAGCCAGATGGGCTTCGTGCATAAAAAGACCGAAGCTGCGAAAAATTACAGCAAAACAGCTTAAGAAGTGCGGATATTTGGATTTATGGAACGATGGAAAGCTGTTGCCCGCAGACAGGCAGATCAATAAACCCGGAAGTAACGCACCATCCCAGTGGCGTCTAATACGGCCAAGAACTTAATAACGGGAAAGCGCTTTCGCCGTAATAACGACCTTATCGGCAATATATCGGCCGCCTCAAGCATAAACATACTCATTTGCCGTTAATTAATAACTATAATTCATGGCGTCATTAAGGTCACAGCCCCAAATACGCATCAGTTTGTCAACGGAATTGAACAATATGTCAACACACCAACGGAAGAAAAGAATGCGTCAACACGCCAACGGAACAGAATGATATACAAGTCAGCATGCTAACGGAACACTTGAATACCTCAACACGCTAACGGATTAGAACAGTCATACGCGAACCGCCAAAGGAGTCAAAATCAGTCAACATGCCAACGAAATAGAAGAATGTCATCACGCCAGCGGAGGTGAACCATACGTCAATATACTAGCGAAGAGGAAAATAATTATGAACACTTCAATGGAAAACAAGAATACATACGACAGCACGCCAACTAAACACAGAAGAATACGTCAACATACCAACAGAGGCGAACAATACGTCAACAAGCCAGCAGAATGCATGCATGAGATGCATGTGCATGAGTTGAACTCTGTTGCTTGTAGCTCTACACATCGCACGACAACGGGAAAAGCATATAACTACCCCCGCTTTCTTTCAAGACTTTACATATATTTATACTTGCATTACGCTACAAAGACCTATACCAACATCACAGCTGCAAGGTTCTTGGTAAAATATTATTAAAATTTCATATCCAGCTATTATAAAGTTACCGTTGCGTCCATCTGATTAATTTTGATAATGTTAAACTGTAAACAGTTGAAACTTTCTTACAGTGCACTCGCTTATCAATAGGGTCTAATAATTTACCAGAGGCGGGTTTGCAAGGTCTTTCGGCTGAGGCACTGCCAGTGTTGTGGTCAGTTTAGTCAACAAAGCATTGCGTATTTCGAGAACGAATGACCAGTGGGATTCTGTGCAAGTGACAACATAGCATAATCTCAGTGGTTTTCTCTTCTTTTTTGGCTGGCAACACCTAGTGACAGTTTTTGCAACTGCTCACAGTCTCCCATTAACACAACACTAGCAAGAACAGATGTGATCGTGTCTGAGAAAAACCCCAAAAGTCGGAAAAAGTCAAAACTTATTGTGATACTGCGGAGTTTACTCAATTGGGTTGGAATTACCGAATTATTTGGTGAAACAGTGTGTTTCAAACACAGATAGTAAAAAAGTTACAATTTCTTAAAGTTATAGGTCTCGTCACGGCTACTTTTAAGAAATCACGAGTAAAAGTGTAATATTACTAAGACCTGACATAAGTCGCTCTACCTAGGGGTCGTGAATGTTAATTAGCATAGTTAATTGGAGCGTGTTCATACGCCTATGAGGCTGGCATCAATTAAATCTTCATAAAAAACTAGTTAGGATGAATATTTACATGCCTTGGTTATTTGCATAATAATTGATGCACACGACTTCAACTCAGGGTATCAGAGGAACATGTTAAATTAAGTTTTTGCTGAAGGGCGTTATAATAAAATTGAAAATAGAAAGCGGAACTTTATATAAGGACTTAAAATTTGATAGGTAACACATTAAGGAATATGAAAATGCGAAAAATTAATTTTGCCCCATTCTATGCATATTTTGCCTTCTGAACGCGTTTCTCGCAAATTATCTTTTCCGACTTTGTGAGGGTTTCTCAGGCGCGGTCACATCATAACCACCGCTACCACCACCACCACCACCACCACCACCACCACCACCACCACCACCATCATCATCATCATCTTAAGCTACACATGTTTTATGCCATCAAGCGACTGTCCAGACATTCGTTATTATACACGGCTCAGCCTTTCTTTCACTGTCTTACCTTCGTCAGCTTCTAAACTAGCTCATCTTAACTCATCCGAGTTCACTTTGATTTATCTCACTTCATTTGACTCTAACTGACTTAAGCTAACCTATCTTCATTTCTTCTGACGTGAGATAAACGTCGCTGCTTTATCTTATTCGGTATGCTCTAACAATTCATCTTCCTTCGATGAATCCTGTTTTGCCTTTCCTACACCATGAAAGCTTATGCATTTCCATAACCCTGACAATAGTGTGTATACTACGTCTTAGTAGATGTAAGACAAGAAGCGTTGGTCAATGGTTTGAGACGAGGTCCACATTCGACGGCCAGCAACGACAGTCGAAGGGCCGAAGAGCGCGGAGGCGTCGACACCAGTGCCAGCGATCAGACGACGCCGTTGAAGACAACATCAGCAGCAGGAGCAGCAGACTCAGCCGAAGCTGGGCAGGAGATGGCCAATCCGGAATCAGATGTTCGTCTTATTTATACGCCTCGTCTCATAACTAATTGAATAAGGCCACATCAGACGATGCATAATTTATGCGACCTCATCTAAGTAACTACTGAACTAATAGAATCGGATTAACCAGAATGCAAAATATACAATTGCAGGGGGCCAGGGCCTTTCAGAGGATCAGAGAGGCCCGGGCCTCTGCAAATACGAGGCCCCAATCTCAAAGCATGCACATCATAAGCCCATTAAATCATAAGCCCACTAATTCGCTGTTGTAAATTATAATACAAAAAAGGAGAAATAAACAATAATAATTGTTACATATAAACTTTTTCCAAAATCCGAGGCCCCTTACCACGTGAGGCCCAGGCCAAATAGCCCTGCTGGCCCCCTCTAATAGGGTCTGCATGGACCCCCGCTGAGAGGGGCTCCCACTGAGCCAGAATTTGTTTGCAGTGAAAAAATCCGACATAGATTTTTTACACCAGCTATTTGCTCATTGGAACGAGTATGTAAAGTAGCCTATGTATGTATGTATCCAAGAACTTGTATAGCGCGTCTTAAGAACCTCACAAAGGCTCAACAGCATGCTATCTAAAAGTTCCCAAAAGGTTCATCTTAAGACGGGCCCAGTCACTAGTTCTCATTTCAAATAAGACTTTGTACAATGACCATCTTGCAAATTGAGCAGCAGAGCATGCATCACTTACCTAACATACTGCAATCCCAAGTGCAGTACGACAGGGCCCCGTGTATAGTTCGCATGGGGCTCCGAGTGGTTAATTCGACCCTGCGTTTACAAAGCTTCTTGAAAGCGCCGAAAAAGGGATCTAAACAAATGCTGAAAAATTTCTGAAACATCTGGGGGGAATAGATCGATATTTTTCAGAAAGAAGAACCAGTACGGGCTTCTCAAAACAGCAAATACAATGTCAGTTGTATAAGTAAATATGTGAGTAAATAGCCTTTATTTGCATATGACAAAGCAAATGAATAGTAAAATAATCGTATGATGATGTTGTAGCCTATTACGCCGATACACGTGCGAACTTTGTCGTTGACAGGAGAAGTTGTTTGACGTCAGTGACCTGCAGGAGATGTCCAGGTGTGGACGCATTCATGTCACTCTCGACTACAGTGTCGTTCGCAAACGGTTGAACGTGACGGTGCATGAAGCCTCCGAGATTCCGAACCAGGAGCGCGGGGGATCGACGAACACCCAGGTCCGTCTTGCACTCCTGCCGGCCAAGAACTCGCGATATAAGACAAAAATCATTCGCGCCAATGAAAACCCCAAATACGACGAGACGTTTCAGTTCAAACTTCCAAAAGGTAAACAAAAACTACTGCTCTTCAGAGGCGACTCTTACTGATGATGCAATATAATTACATTATGGCCGCATTAATTAAGATTTATGTCCGTCCATGCATGACTGAACGAACGAACAAGCAAATGAATTTCATGCATTGCATGATTTATGTTTTCTTTTCCTTTATTCTTATCTTACTGCTGTTCATATCAGCGATTATTTAACGTAAGGAGTAATTGTAAGGGTAATTATAAAGATAATGGTAAGAATAAAGGTAAGGGTAAGGTAAGTGAAGAGTAGAGGCAATAGTAGGCTACGTATAAGGGTCAGGATCAGAGCAAGAGTAAGGGTTGGATGAAGGTAAGAGCAAATACATACTAACATGCATGAACGAGTTGAAGATAAGATTCTGCAGGCGCCTGTGGGCTGCTGAAGATGATGGTGATGTGCGTCTTTTGCAGAGGAGCTGAATCGCTGTGGTCTGCGGCTGAGGCTGTACGGATGCGAACGATTGAGTCGCGAGCGAATGATAGGCGAATGCATCATTCGGTTCGTCAACCTGAACCTCGAGAAACCGTCGAGTCACTGGTTCACGCTCGAACCAAGGATTTCGCTCGCAGTTAGTATACATACCCTAGACGTATCACAAAATGCGTATTTTGCCACATCTAGACATAGACGCCAGCAATCTCTGAGTGTCCATGGGTCGAAAAGGGAAAGAAAAGATTTACGTTTTTGGTAGAAGCAGCAAACAAAAACAATAATAACAACTACCACTACACTAAGCCACTAAGCCTAGTGTCACTACAGCAGCAGCAGCAGCAGCAACAACAACAACTATTATTATTATTTCTACATTTATTAAGCGCCATTATCTAATGGCTTAGCATCAATCGATGGTGCCGAGCATTGTGAGTAGGCTACGGATAAGGGTCAGGATCAGAGCTGGAGATCCCTACACAGTAGCCGTCTCAGGGGAGTTTTGAACCCGTACTCTCCGCGTTACAAGCCGAGCACTCTCTCCACTAGGTTACCGTGTCCCACAGTAGGCTACCGTGCACCACTACTACTGCTTCCCATACTCCTCCACCGTTACTACTACTACACCTGTTCGTGCCATGCGTACTCCCAGCACCACTACTACTCCGCCACAGTTCGTAGAATAATACGGCAACGCGAAGTGCATGTCTGGATGCGCGGCCCCTTAGAGGGTCTATAGCTGTAGCCCGGTGCTGTTCGGCTGCTGAGAGCGCATGCGCTGGTGCTATCGATCGAATCCAGAACAAACATCCTTCAGGCGACCCTCGGCTGGTAACAAAATTAATTGCCCGGATGTACCGTAACGATGTTACAATGACTATAACAATACATCCCATTGTGAACGGAGTCGGGCAATTGCTGTATATTGTGTTATTTAGTAGGGTATACACTCTCTCGATGAATGTCATGCATTGCATAGTTCTTAAGCTAGGCTACAAGACCTACTTCCTGATGCTTCATAAAGATCTATACTTTGTCAGTATTTTAAAGTTTAGGTTCTCACATAGGCTCGGCCTATATTGCCCTACTTTTTGCAAAGTACATTTCGATACTTTGGACCGTTCCGATCTGAAGATAGTTTTTGGACCATCAATTTAGTACGCAAGATAGACCTGTCATATATGAGCATGGGACAGTGGGTATCCATGAGTACAGGACACTTAAATTCAGCTCATGGACAAGATGATAGTCTGCCGGGCAATTGAAGTTGATTGATGGCGCGTTTATGTGGCGCCACAATTAAACAATGATTTTGTGATGATTGCTTTGTACCGTGGGTCGGTCCGTCTGTTCCATAAGCGCATCGACGGGAAAGGAGATGCTACGATGGATGACTTCTGTGTCATTGTCTCCGACCTTAGAATTTTTCCACGAAATTGCAGCATTTATAAAAATGGAAAATTCTTCAAGTGAACTTGCTTGAACTCTTTTGGCAATAATTTAGGTGCAAGGTTAGCCATGCCATTTGCCGATTCTCGTGTTGATGATTCATGGGCCATCCACAAGAGATGCAGGGTTAATCAACCTCCTTTAAATTCAAACAGCAGTAAGCATCTGCCACCTGTCGATAGATTCAGGTGATCAGAAATGGAGCGACGGAGGCGGGGAGGGGTATGCTAGTCTGGAGCAGAGTTTCCTTTGAGTTAAAAGAATTGTAATATAAGAAGTCCTTTACATCATTGCAAACTATAAGACCCCACTGCATTAGTTAGAAGACCCTGCGGTTCATGATGGTAGGTAGCTGCGATGAATACTACATTAATTGTTAATTAATACTAAATTTACTAAATGTATGTTGAGTGAAAACGTGGGCAGCAATCGCCGATCCGCAATGGTTATGGACTATGTGGGGTGTGTTGCATGTTAAATGTATCTGGCTATTTCTACAGATCCTTGTATGAACCGCATCGACACATAAAATCTAGCAAAGGTGCATATTCCATGTCATGGGACATGACGAATGAAAAGTTGCATCTGGCGTATTGACATGTAGTTTAGAAACTGGGAACATCAGTTTTATATTAATTTCTACCCTAATATTTGGATTCTCTTTGATTTACGTCTGGAAACTGTTTCAACAGACTAATTGTAACAGCCGTATAATACCTTTGACTCCGTTAAAAGCAATAAACGCTCGTCAGATTAGTGATAAGCACTGTGATATGCTGCATTTACCCAAAGTAAATATGTACACAATGGAGACTTGGGATAGGGCTGCAGGACCAATTGAGCCTTGGGATGGGGCTGCAGGACCAATGGAGACTTGGGATGGGGCTGCAGGACCAATTGAGCCTTGGGATGGGGCTGCAGGACCAATGGAGACTTGGGATGGGGCTGCAGGACCAATGGAGCCTTGGGATGGGGATGCAGGACCAATGGAGCCTTGGGATGGGGATGCAGGACCAATGGAACCTTGGGATGGGGCTGCAGGACCAATGGAGCCTTGGGATGGGGCTGCAGGACCATCTCTCCTCTTCCCTGCCTCTTCCATGTTCTGAGATTCAGAAAACACAGAGTCGTCACTGGTCAGTCCATCCGCCGTCTAGACAGTCCGTCTGCATTTATGTCTGTGTTTTTACCTTTCTCTTTTCCTGGTAATTATTATTAGTTCTGTATTTATTAATCGCTACAGTGTTACTTCAGTCAGCATTCTGTTGTGGCCATAGGATTCCGACCGATCGAGTCTCGGTCGGCGGTCGAGAAGCAGCAGTGCGGCGAGTTCGTCGAGTCAGTCCGTCGAGATGGAAGATGGGTCGTCTGAGCTGCTGCTCAGCCTCGCCTACAACGCCACAACTGGACGTCTGACGTCAGAGGTCCTCCAGGGAACGAATCTCAAGTACCTGACGACTAACCGACCACCAGGTCTGCCAGCTATTAAGGGGTCACGATGAAATACACGAATGTGTCTGTCTGTGTTTGTATGCGCCTAGTGGGGCATTTACATATGCATACGGTTCCATGATTCATAATATACAGTCGTGGCCAAATGTCTGCGACCAAACACTTTTGGACACAGTTTCAACATTCAAACAATGTCTGGGTAATTACTGGGTTATTTGCTCTCTTCGAACTAAGGCTGCAGCTTTATATAATTTTCTTTTTGAACATTTCTTGCATATATAAAGCGAACAAATATTTCATTGACCAATATCCAAACTCAATCTAACTGGTCCAGGGTTTATTTCAACGTCACCAATCAAAAGAAATCGCAGCGTTTTCAAATAATCTGAGCTTAGAGTTTATATAGCGCCGTCATAAAAATTCACTAGGCGTCAATCGATGGCACTCTAGTGACCCCTTTTGACACTTTGCAGATACGTTTGTGCGGGTGACGTTGATGTCGGCCGGAGGAAAAGAACTGACCCGGAGCAACACTTCCGTCCGTAAAATGTCGCCGAATCCAGTCTACCGAGAGAAGTTCATGTTTCAGGTGGTAGAGACACAGCTGGCAGAAGTCTCTCTCATGGTGTCCGTCTACGCTAAGCGCAGCCTCAAGAGAGAGGAACTCATCGGATGGTTCATTCTCGGTCGGTATCAGAAGACGTGCGCAGATGACGCAGATTAAGAAAGAATTAACAGCCATAAATAGGCAAATATAAATATTCAAGTCTAAAGAGGTTCTTAAGATGTACATATTACAGGGCTTATATTTACGAATGACCACACTCATGTTACGTGTTCACGCACATACATACATATGACAGGTGCTTTGAGAGGTACGTAAAAGGCACTGTATATAAGATCGATGCCAGTTCCATAGTCCTTCGTCCTTAAGTACCGTTTTATTGTAGCAAGACAACAATAGCAGCAACGTAAGGGCGGTAACGAGGATGAGTTTGAATCCAACAAATGAGTCTCGATCATATCCGATTAATGAACTAAGCTTAGGCCTATATAGAATTTACGACTATATAGACTACTGCAGCTATTGACTCAAAGCTGCTTGTTCTTTCTCTGCCTACAATTCACCAGCGTTTGAAGACAATTTTTAAACGGGGTCTTGCTTTGTCAGGTCGGAAGCACCTCTGAGGAGTTTTCTTGAAGAGGCGCTATATAAATGTGCAATTACAATTATAATTACAAATACTATATGAAATTTATTGGCTGGTCGGAAAAATACAGAACAGAGAAATAGAAGGCGTCAGCACAGAGGGCTAGAGGGGCCACGGCCTCCACTCGAAAATCTGGAGGTCAGTGGCACTTTTGCCCTCCAAACCCACTGTTGAGCCAAAAGATTTCAATTTTGGTATGCTTAAATTCGGGTTTGATTAAAAGCTTTGGAGGAGTGCACTTATTACACGTCTCCTGGCCGACGTCTTTGGAGCTTTTGACCGTGGACAGGTTACCCTTCTTGCCCTTTATGATGGTAACGCTGCTTTTGACACTGTGGATCACTCTATCCTTTTAGAGTTCTGGAGAAATCTTTTGGCATTAGTGATACTGCGCTTCTTTGGTTTCTGTTATTCCTGTCCGACCGCTCCCATTCTGTTGTTTTTGGGCCCACACGTTCCCTCTGGTCCCTTATTCCGTTTGGCCTCCCTCAGGGTTCTGTCCTGGCCCCTCTCCTTTACATTCTGCACACTGCGGACCTGCACGGGTTCTCCTTTCTCATGAGTGTTGCTGCCCATCAGTATGCAGACTACACTCAGACTTTCGCCTTTCCCGAGAGCTGCGGCTCGAGCTCTTCAGTTTGTCCCTTCCGCAGTTTCGCAAGCGTCTGAAGTCTGTATTATTTGACAGTGGTCCAACTAGTTCGGATCGGTTCGCCCCTCATGAGTTTAGTCCTGATATAAATGTCAGGTTACAATTACAATTACAATTGCAGTTACTGGGAAAGTTGAAAAGTTAATGACTGGGTGAAAAGTCATCGACTTGAGGGACAGTTAAAAGCTTAGTTGTATAGGAAGCTTCTGAGGAAGGTAAAAATAGAAGTCAAAGTTGCAGTATAGGTTGTAAAGTTGTGACTTTAAACGGTGAAGACCCAACAAAGGTCATCAGGAAACTTGGTCAAATAAACGGGAAAAGACAAAAAAAAACGCAAAATGAGAAAGGTTTTGAGACGGTTGAAACCTTTTAGTACGACATTGTTCCATTTGGTCTCTTTCCCTTGGCTTGTGGATCTGATCATACCCATAGAAACCCCCTATGTTGGCCTCGCTCTCTGAAAATTATGCCAAGGCTCTTGAAATGAAGACTAAATTTTGTAAAAGAATCAGCTAATTTCAACCACAAATTTTAGAATAGTCCTGCCAATTGCTGAACTAGAAAGTGGCCAATCTTTATTTAAAAAGTCGTCTGCCTTTCTCCGCTCCACCCTAAGAGAAGAAAGATGATATATATACACATATAATGACTTACATACATACAAGCCATATTTTAAAACTAAACAAAATATGTTGAGCCTACACTGGGATTTGTGAACATATGCTACTGGTTCCTTCAACTTTTTTTATTCCAGTTCTGAAGTAATTTTTCCATTTACTTACTTACTTTACCGCAGGCTACAGCAACAGCGGAGAGGATGAACTGGCTCACTGGAACGACATGAGGTCAAGTGGTGGCAGTCAAGTGGAACGATGGCACGTGTTAGCTGAACCATGACACGCATCCAGACAACCAGAGAATGCAATTTCACCGGTCATATTTTATTTAAACAAACGCCTGATTAATCAAGAGTGCCCATGTTATAGTCTAAAAGCCTACGACAGCATGTTATAGTTTTTCGGTTAACGTGTAGGCCTGAAGTCTTAAAGGCACTTTAATTGTTCAAACTCAAATACACTTTGTGTATATTTGTTGTGATAATAAATTGAGCAAATGCAAGCTATATTCTTCAATTATGCCTTAGAGAACAAGTAAGCTTAATCATGGACTTCAACTAGGAGCTGAACTAATGTTCAATGGGTGAAAAAGATAGAGACACCAAGCTCCCAGAATTCTAAACTTCAACTAGTGTAGTCATAACGAAACCTGAATTTCAAATCGCAATTCGTGAACGAGCATACATATTTGAATCAGACTGTGTAGCCTATGTCCTTTATCTAATGCCACAACTCACGTCGTTATATTAATGTTACTTTAAACTACAATGCGGTGGTTTTGCACGGTCAACGGAACATCAGAGGCAAAATTCCATTGATATTACACTGGAAAATCGATATAACGCTGTCTTTGGCAGTCATATCCAGAATCGCCTTATAAAGAAATCATGCGATAATGAGGTCACTTTCTAAACCGAACTAAATCTGGAGTCGATCGATGCAGCTCTTTAAATCTTCTATAGCGGATTGAGCAACTTTTCGGGCAGCATAATGAGAGTAATCAGTTAGGGACATGGCCTAGGTCTTCTCATAATGTAACGCCATTATAATCGCGGGCCTACAAAAATACCAGAAATAACTAAAATGAAACAATTAACATACGTTTTGGAGTCGTTAGTTACAGTGACAGCAAAGTTGAATCTCAAAGAAACGAAAGGAATCACATTTAGCTGGTTATGTTACTTTTAATCAAACTTATATGCCTTGTCTATTACTTTTATAAAGGCGCTACAGAAATTATGAGTTGATTTCCATTTGCAGCGTTTTGAGGTACTAAAAAAGGCGCCATTTACTAATTCATTCTTCATTCATGCATGCATACATACGAATATACACACATACATACATGTACAATTTTTATACTTCCACTGTAAACAAGGCCCATATCTATCTCTTTACGGCTACATGAATGCTATAGGGTTATAATTTAGATTATTCTTTCTATTCAGAGAGACTGAATTTGTCAGATGCTGTTCATCCCAGTTTATCAATAGCATACCCAATGTTTTAGGCCATTAACGATCTCGATGGTGTGACGCAGTTCCACGAAACCCTCAACGTCGATTGGCATAACTGTCTCTCGTCATATCCATTAACCTACGTCGTCATGTCTATATAAATATATAACTTTATATACATAAGCGTATACATAAACATGCGCATATACATACATATTATAGTATATATAAAGTCATAATGGCCTATATATGCTGTTACGTCTATAGCTATTTTATTTATAGCCTGTATATGGGCGTGACGATGGTCATATAGACCTAACGTCATGCCTGCAGCGTTCATTCTGTGATATATGACCATGAACACGATTCTCAGCAGCAGAAAGTAGCATCAGCATCCCTCAGCTTACAAGGGCTGCAGCTGCTGCTGCTGCTGCTGCTGCTGCTGCTGCAGGTGCAGAATCAGATGATCCAGATACAAATGGCGTCTCTCGTCTATTATCAGCGATCGATGCAGCCCTTGTAAATCCTCCATGGCGTGTTCAGCAGTTGATTTTTCCTCCGTCCATGAAGCACAAAGTCCATACATGTACAGTCCTGCTTCATGTGCGGAAATTCGATCTCCAACACAATTAAGGTGGCCCTCTATTAATGTGCGCTGTTTAGTGCAGAAGGTGACAGCGAGCAAGCTGATTACGCCACAACTATTATGCACAGGGTGCAGTCAGATATCGTTTGGAAACCATAAACTGGACCTTTTTACAAAGGGTCGGATGCAACACCGCCCAGTCCTTTGAAATTTCATTATCTCGCATGATTACGTATACATCATGTATGTAGATACCTGTGCACGAATGTATGTATTTATTCATGTACGCACACATGTACAGTAAGTATTTATGTGTGCCTGCGTTTAGTTGTATATGTATTTATGTATGTATGCATGCATTTAGATATGTATGCAACAGGAAATTTTTATAGCGCTTTCTAAGTGCCCTTCGAAGGTACTCCTTGTTAACAGTAACCTTAATGATGTTAAAGTGCATTAAGAACAGCAAGTTCATTACAAGCAAATATGGCTGGATTCACTGGAATGTCACCTCTAGATGACTCTAGGGCACATGTGTCTACGATCTTTCCGAGTTGTCAGTGATCGGGCGTCGAACCGTCAACTCGGCCGTTTCGTAGCGTAGCGTTAACTTGAGTAAAAAAATTCACAAAAATTATAACTTTAATTAACCGAACAGTTTAATCACAACAGTATTTGAATTATCAGTTTCTAAACGCGTTGTTTACACGAATCTATCAACGATTTTGTAACTGAGACTTTCAACTTAGCACACGACAGCCTAGTGTTGCAAATATTCTAGCTCTTGGTACAAAATCTTCACATTCTCTCAACAATACATTTGCGTCTGCTTACATAGGCCTTTTTCCGTCAAGATAGTAGACCAGTACAAATTGGTTTAGACCAGCTCCTAGATCTTGCGCAATGGTGAGTTTCCAAAATCCCGCTGACTCAACACAACACAGGCCTCACGTTCCCACGCGCGAGCTCCCACACAATAAAATACACATCGTCAAAAATTACTGCCGCCAGCCAATTACACCTCTCCAGTTTTCGATGCATGCTAGACTGCATGTGATCAGCGCGTGCAAAAACAAATCAATAACCCGATGATTCATGAAAATTTCTTATACAAACGCTCACTTAAAACTTGTCGACTAAGCAGTTCAATATTACGTTCACAAGATGTGTGCACAGATCGCAGACCAACGGAGTTTAATCCAGAGTTGACAGTAGACACCATGTCCTTGATTCGTGTTACATTGCGAATGAGGAATTATGATAGCTGAATGCAGCAATCGCAGCACACAGTTACGCTCACCGACTGGCACTCAATCGTAGATGGTAGAAAACGCGGCCATCATCGCCGCTGCAGTATAGCTAGCCCTAATTATTGATCCTTAAATTATAAATACAAAGTCTTTAAAAGAATAACACTCTTTTAACAATTCAGTTGTCTTAGATTTCATTCTGAGGACTGGAATCTTGCACCGTATCCTCCAACTCCCGATGTGTCAAGTTGGAGAAACTATACCGAAACCTACTACCCTTCAGAAGGTTGTGCGGTACAAACTGCTTTTGATAAACCTACTTCAGCCAAACAAACCTATAAACCAGCCTGAAACACGGAACTTCATTGATACGCGTGAACTTGAGCTTAGGCCTAATTGACCTAAAAGTGACGCTAACCGATGTGATTTTCTGGATTCAGACTAAGCCCTTGGTGTAGCTAGTAACTTGATCTTAGTTCTATTCAAACTCGCGAATGGACTCTGTTTAACGATTACCTCTAGCACAGTGACATGACAAAGTAAACGCCATTGGCTCGACCGCTAGAGAACAGCCCTGACTGCGTGGCCACGTTGCTAAGCAGGTCGTCACGGACGCCAACGACTACTTTTGATCCTTACGACGTGCATGCGTTGCTGTGTTCGGTTGCGTGCACTTTACTACGGCCAGACGACTGACTCGACTACACGGTTTCATGTGTACGCTGGTAGTAAGGTTAGATCTGAAAGTTTGGTACGTCCCTACTTAATTAAGAGCCAACGAACGCTTCGTGAAGTTTGATCTGAGTATATCCTGTATCAGCATGGTTTGGATGTAAGTTTACGTCTATCGCAGCCACTGTTCGAATAAGCCTGGTTGTAGATCGCCAGCGAAGCTTCTTGGCGGACAACTTACATCGTTTTGAGTTTTTAAAAGGTGAGTTCTGCGCAGATGAAGGTATAACGTTGATTTAATTGCTACTGAGTTTTAAGTTCGTAGACAACCTTAAAGAAGGCAAAGGTTATATTTATTTCGATAGCCTATTATCATTTTCACTAACGTTCGGACTTCCCATGTAGTTCTGAAATGTGTGTATGTATCATGACACTTAAGACACGGCATTTTCACTACCTCGCCAAGGCTTTGCACGCATTGCTATCAAACTGTTCTAAAACAAAGTGTGGCTTAAGACAGCTTGAAAGTGTTTGTTGAACAGAGTTAGATGCAACGGGACGTGTGTAATAGCGAAAGACTGTTCCAAGAAGAAGGTTCAATACATGAGAAGGCACACTGGGCTTGAGTTAATGTGGAGAGGCGAGGCACCAGAAGATCTCCACGAGCAGAAGAGCTCACCGATCAAAATGCCACAACATTACCAGCCGCGCGACTACCACAAGCAGCCGATATGATACAGGCCTACATAACCTTGCATTTCTGCCATTCCACTTCAGTAGCCTACATGGTCCAATCCATGCCACTACTGCTTCCGCTGGTTTTCTGGATGTGCTTAACTGGATTACCGATTTTCCAACATGCTCCATTAGCCCAATCGTATACACTGACGGTCGATTCGTCTAGACAAAGCCACGGGTTCCTGTAGGTCTATAAATTTACATTTGCGACCGGGTTTTGCGGGTTAACTTCGGAACGAGCCATGAAACCGGTGTGTCTATCAGCCATTCAGTAGAATTACATAAAGCAGATTCATAGATTTTTCAGGGATGAGACTCTAATGAATCGGATTAGTTAGGACCAGATCAGCTTTGACTTCTGCTGCGGTTTAGACAGAGTTTCGATTTCTTGATGGAAATTGCATTTGGATTTATGTTGATTCTTTGGATCGCGTTTGCCTCTTGTATGTATACATGTCATTGTATGTATATATATATGTATATATGTATGTATGTATGCATGTATGTATGTATGTCTGTCTGTATGTCTGTCTGTGTGTCTGTACGTATGAATGTATCACAGCAAGGTTTACCGTTTTATAAGTTCCGGACAACTTTAAATTGTTCAAAAACCAGTTGGAAAACTTATAAAATTTCCCAATAAAAGAAAACTCGAAGGTTGCAAATAAAATTTGAAAGGACAGTTAAAACCTTCTCTGACAGTTAGTGACTGCATCAGTATGAAACATTGGCCTACCAAGAATCATAAGATCTTCAAATGTCACGCGTTCTCTCTCCTTTTCCTTTCTCTCGTTTTCTCTGTTTTCATCATCATCACCCTATTTCTAATGCTTCTCTTCCTTTCAATTTTTACTTCTTGCTTTTTATCACTTCCCAACCTCCTTCTCCACGCTCTCTTTTCGTTCTCCTCATTTTCACCCTACTTTTGTTTCCCTTCGTCCTTCTCATTCTATTTTTTCCTTCTCAATCATGCTCTTCTCTTAACCTTTTTCTACCTCCATTTCTATGGTCATTCTTTTCACCCTATGGCTTTTCCTGATCCTTTTTTTCATTTTTCTTCTCAAACTCTCTCCATTACTGTCTTCTTTCTCTTTTTCTTTCTTCTTTTTCCAGCCCTCCTCTTTACCTTTCTTCTCCTCCTCCTCGTCCATTTCACCTTCTCTCTCCCACTGTCGAAGTGGCACTACATGAATTCGCGATTACAATAATAATTCTCATTTATATTCCTTCTATTCCTTTTAATCTCTGCCCTGTGTCGAAGTAAATGCATGGTCCTAAACGCAAAGCAATTATTGAAAATTAATCAATCGAGAGAATGTGGTATCTATGCACCACACGCAGCGTGCATCATGCGGCTAATTCGCATATGGATTAGACCATAATTATTCCCACGGGCCTAAACCTATGGCCAAATGAACAGTTTGAAGCAGCATATAGACCTTTGATTGTGTTCGGTGTAGACATAAGAGGCGTCTCAAGTATGCAGGTGCGTCACATTAATAAGGGCAATTAATCGGTAGCTGTACTTGTTCTTGAGAGTACTCGCGTACCAGTTTAAGTACTTGCACTTTTACTTGCAACCCTTGTAGGGGTACTTGTAATTAGGCAATCGTGAAGTAATTGTAATTTCAGAGCGCTGCAGAAAGCAACGAGAATTCAATATCGACAATCAAGTTTAAGGTATACAGTATATATAAAAATATGTGTGTACGTGTGCGTGGGTATGCGTTATCCTGGTCCCGAGGAAACAGATATGTGCCTTTTAATTTCACAACATTTGTTTTATATCAGAGGGGAGGAAACAGTTGCACACGAAGTATGGGCCACTATTTGGGGGGACAAGAATACACCCGATAGGGGTTAGCTTGTCTCCGGATAAAGAAAAGAAAAAAGACAAATTCCTTATATTGTTTTCCAAAATTGTGTTATATTTTGTGTTTATATTGTATATGCTTCAAACTGTAGTTGTCATTGGTGCCGAAGTACTTGTACTTGTATGTGTACTTTGAGTACTTGAAACGAGCCTAGCATTAATCAAGGCATTGTTGAGATATTTGTTCCGACCGCTGCTTGTGATTGGTGACTTACCACAAGTAAGTTTGGAGATGAACATTTAAAGTGGTTGCTTTACTGGCTACGCGCGAAGACCAAACTCACGGGAAATTCGGAAGAAACGATGTCTAGACATGCCTGGCTTTAATGTCCGTCGTTAACATCAATAAAGCTGCAATTAATAAGTCATTTACATCGGAAAGCGGCTTTGAATCAGACTCTTTCCTAGGGTGGAATCGACTTAATGGTTGCAGAAACATGCCCTTTATGCATCCATATGTACTACACATGTATTGCATGTATATATATGCGGTATGATCTTACGAATTTGATTTGACTAAGCGCCGGTGAATATGCTAGTCTCCCTGACGAATCTTTTGCTTACTCCAGCGATTCTGAGGGGTTCCTAAAATGCACTTTATAAAAGTACACATACATACATACATACATTAGCGTATATGTAAATGTCTATCTGTGCGGCTGTGGTATTTAATCAATGGCTTTCCTCGTATATTTGGCCGCTGGGTATCGCTGAAATTCAAGATAAATGCAGTTGGCTTCATCGTCACAAAACAATTTATGTGGCTCGTAGCTAATCGAAATTAACAATAAACAGTTAGTGCATAATTTAAATTTATCTAATATATCAGCGTCGAAACCTGGAGCCTTTAGCTTGCGATCCTCTCCTACTTCGCTCGTGAATAAACTAATTGGTGGCAGGCCCTATCTTTGGAACAGCACTATGTAAAAATAAAAGTGAGATTGTGAATACCTCTTCCCTTACACGCGAATGCGCAGTGAAACCGGACAACAAGAAACATTATCAAACAAAAACAGACTGAAAGAGGCAGGTTTTCGGTTTAGAACGAAAGATAGTCTCAGTAAGGCAAGAGATAATTTACAGTTTACGATTGCGCGTATGAGATGACGTGTAAATATTTTCAGGCAGTCGACATGACTTCGAGGCGACCGAAGAAGGACGATAAGCCGCCTCCTCCCGTTGGACCGGGCAGCAAAGTGGTTGCGCTGCCTCAGCAGATCAAACGACACATCGTCCCGATCACCTACGGAAGCAAGAACGGCTTCGAGCTGCGCTTTTCGACGATCAGCGCCAAGAATCTTCCGGAGGAGATTTACAAAAACGAGGAGGTCATGAACACCGCGAGGATCCTGGAGGCGCCGAACAACCGCATCAAGAAGCTGCCCAAGTCCATCGGCGATCTGAGTGCCCTCGAGAGCATCGACCTCAAGAACAACGACATGGCCACCCTCCCAGGAACCATCTCAAACCTCCAGGCGCTCACCTTCCTCGACGTCTCCGGCAACAACCTTCGAACGCTGCCGCCCGGTCTCGGCAAGGCCCCACTTCTCGCGGAAGTTCGCGCATCGAAGAACCGACTGAGGACGGTTCCGGCCAAGCTGCCGAGTCTGGTCACGCTCGACCTGTCTGAGAATGCCATCAAGTCGCTGAAGAAGACGATCTACAAGCAGCCGATGACACTTAACGTCTCGCACAACCAGCTGACGCAACTGCCGCCCGTATCCATCAAGAACCCGAGCATCCACTGCATCAACGCCTCGCACAATCTCCTGGACAAACTTCCGGCCGGATTCGAGAACCTGACCTGCCTGACGACCCTTGACCTTTCGCACAACCGTCTGAAGGAGCTGCCGCCGCAGATCGGCCTGATGCGATACCTCAGCTGGTTCAGCGTCGCCAGCAACGACCTGGCACAGCTGCCGCCGGAGATCTGCCAACTGGGTGCCGCGATGGACGTCCTCATCGTAGCACACAACCGACTCTCTTCGCTTCCGGAAGAGTTCAGTCTCTTCAAACGCCTGACGACCTTCGACGCTTCCCACAATGATATCGACGCACTGCCGCCAGACTTCGGAGAGATCGTTTCGCTGAGGTCGCTCGATCTGTCGCACAACCACCTGTCCGACATACAACAGGTGCTCGGCCTCGTCAGGTGCGAGCAACTGAACCTATCACACAACGAGATCGACCAGCTGCCGCAGGACCTCGAACGTCTGAGGTCGCTTGTCACGCTCGACGTCTCCAACAACCGCATCAGTCGACTGCCGAACAGCATCGGGTCCATTCTGACCCTGAAACACATCCGGTTCGCAAACAACGACGTCAGCTTCCTGCCCGAGTCGATCGGAATCTGCCAGAGCATCGTCAGCCTTGATGGCGAGAACAACCGCCTCGAAGGACTGTCGCAGAACATGCGGACGTTTCGAAGTCTGGAGACGCTGAACATCGCGGGCAACCAGATTTCAGCTCTACCAAAGTCCTTCGAGCTGCTCAGCTCCCTCGAGGTACTTAACGCCGCGCGCAATCAGCTCACCGGAATTCACTTGCCGCCAACCGTGACCTTTCTTGACATCTCGGAGAACCCGATCTTCCAGCCCAGCGACGATCCACGCGGTTCCCTTCTGATCAAGCTCGGCGAAGACGTCCACGCGCGGTGCCTCACTCGCCTCGACATCTCTTATCTCCAGCTGGAGGAAGTTCCGGCCGCTATAACAAACCTACGTTTCCTGGCCGACCTCAATCTGTCCAACAACACGATCGAATCGCTGCCGACACAGGATAAACTCGTTCGGCTGCGGAACCTAAGGCGCCTGGACATTTCGACCAACGGCTTCTCCAGCCTCGACGGAATCGGAGTCCTGCAGAAGCTGGAGCATCTAAACGCATCGAGGAACGTGATTCTACAGTTCTCGGCCGATCTTCTCCAGCTGCGGTGGCTAAAGCATCTAGATTTATCAGCGAACAAGCTGTCTTCTCTTCCGGAAGACTTTAGCTGTCTGGGGAAACTGGTCGTTCTGAATCTTTCCGGAAACGAGTTAACGTCTTTTCCCAACGATCCCATCGATAAGCTCGCCTCTCTGCTTGTTCTGGATGTTTCGAAAAACCACATAGACGGCTTCCCGGCCGATTTTCCCTACCTGTACCGCCTGCAGGAGCTGTTGGCTCCGTCGAACGAGATAGTCCAGCTGCCGAAGGACATCGTGAAGATGAAGGGACTGGTCAAACTGGACATTTCGGACAACTTCATCGAGGCGATTCCCGAGTCGACAGCCAAGCTGCCGCAGTTGAAGGAACTGGACATATCGAACAACAAGATCATGCAGTTCCCCGGCTGCTTCGAAGCTCTGCGGAAGAAGGCCCAAGTAAAGTTCGACTCGCAGTCGTCCTACAAACAGATGGAGTCCCGCAACACGGAGCGCTCGTCCGTTGCCCCCGCCGCAACCTCGGCCACTGGCACCGTACGGGGCTCGCCCAAATCCTCCGCAGGATCGCAAAAGAATCGCAGAGGGTCACACGCTGATCGCAAGGGATCCAACTCCGCTGGACAAAAATCGATCGCCAGTTCCAGCGAAGAACTGTAACAAAGCCATCAGACTTAATCCACATATTAGTCCTATAATGACTGGTTTGAAGTAGGCTACTGGCAGGCCGTGTTTTCTCACCATCTGTTTAACCTGCTAAGTTAAACAGATGTTGAGAATATAATGAGGCCGGTTATATTAGTCGTGTTCGTTTGAGGTGTCAAAAGGGCCTGTATAGGTCATTATTTTAATCAGTTACTAATGTCATACGTAGCCTGCGATTTCTCCACAATTCCAAATCAGTTGCACCACCACATAGAACAACTCTGTACACTGAACCGATGTCCCTTCGAGCGACAACTCGTCTACCAAGCCCATCGAGGTAATAGAAGAACGACCAAACCTGCAAATTAAACGCTGATTAAAAACACAACTTCATAGTTTTTATCAGCCCACTTGCAGCCCAATCGCAATCGACGAACTCGGACATCTGTACAAAATGGTCATAATAGGCTAAATAGTTAAAGACGAATGCTCGTTTAGCATTAATCCAGAACAACCAATAATCGTAAATTTAATGAAGATTCTACGTAGCTTTATATCACTATGTTTAGTTAAATAGCTAAAACAGTGATGATCTGCTTATTAGTCTTTATTTGCATTAACTTATCAAAGTACTTGGGGTAACAGTACCTCCCGCCATTCCTCCTCCTTCCTTCAAGAATCTAGAGGTAAAGGAGTGTGCCTGTATGACGAAATCTGTTCACAAGCCACACGTCCAAATCGTTAATTGGAGGTATACTGCTGCTGAAAGTTGTGGGGTGGCTTAAACCATTGCAGAGGCCAACCTGTTCTGTCTAAACTACGGGGACTTGAGCCTATTTGCTTCTAGTCTCGTAGAAGCTTCTGCAATAATAACATTACAAAAAAGTAACGTCAAAGGTACAACAAGAACGGAGGATCGAACCTTACGGTGCGAATCTGTGGCTCCGAACAGATGAAACCGAGACGCATAGCTGCTCCCAACAACAAAACGCAACCAACCTTGCAGACGAGTATATAGTGAATGGTACTATAGGGGTCACGACGAGATGGTAGTAAATGGTAGTGGACGAGTACTATTATGAATTAATATATTCCCCATTTCATAATATGACCCCTTTCATATTAATTAATATATGCCCCATTTCATAATATGAGCCCTTTCATATTAATTAATATATGCCCCATTTCATGATATAAACGTTTCAATGTTAATTAATATATGCCCCATTTCATAATATGGCCATTTTCACATTAATTAATACATGCCCCATTTCATAATATGTCCATTTTCATATTAATTAATATACATGTATGCCCCATTTCATAATATGACCCCTTTCATATTAATTAATATATGCCCCATTTTATCCTCCTTTCATTATATTATTTTCGGACTCTACGTGGACGACTTCTTGACTTTCCACCTCAACTGAATTCCGATGACAGATGATACGATGCACAAATTAACAGAAGGTAAAATAACCCTTGTACAGATCAACAATTTTTCATCAATGAAACACTCTGCATATTTCAATTATAAAATTGACATATACAAGAAAAAACTATACCTACGTACAGAGATTATCTACCTGAATTAACACACCATTTAAAGCAAGAACAGAACATAATTAAAGAGACAAAATTCAGCAACAAAGCAAAAGACATTAAATTCACTAAAGTTTACAAAAAACCATAGCTGTTGCTATAAAATAAAACAAGTACATGCCTAGCACAAACAAAACCTGAAGAACTTATCTAAGTCTAAACAAAACTTGAAGCCAGTCAACATCAGCCAGTCTGTTTCCAGATAAAGCCTTCCTATAAATACAATGCATCCAGGGTTACTTCAAATTTGGTAACAAAACTCGTCGCAACAAAAGTGAGACAAAAACTTCTAAATGCTTTAAAAAAATAAACACAAGGCAATCAGCATTAACTGCAAACAACTTCCTACAAAAGTTTTCACCACAACACAAACCAATGCCTACAGCACAAAACTAACAATCTGCTTACACTCCAAAAGCACAATGACGTATGGTACATCATCTGCAACAATGGCACCATCTGCAGGAATCAGTCCAGTCGAGCTGATGAGTGGCAAAGTGACACTTAGTACCGAGAAGTCATTTCTATATCTCAATACAGCTGCAACATTTTCAGTCTGTCCCGTTGGCATCTAGCTGGCCTGGTAAGCTACACTGGTTAAAGTGTACATCAAGGAGCCTCTGTGTACGAGGATGCCAGTTGCATACCGACAGTGGCTTATTTCCGAGATGTTAATCTTGGGCTAGCATGGTCCGAACACGAGGTCCTTAAATGGCATGGCACCCATTCAAACAGGCAGCAGTGGTGAAGGATCTCACCAGATAAATTCACTGAAAAATGAGCAAGGTCTAGGCCATACGGTCGCTACAGAAAAACATGTACATGTATGCAAATTCTAGGATTATGGAAGTCATGTCCACATAAACACAACCAAATACATCGATCCAACTGCACCAGTCTCACAGTCATTCATTTACATACAAAGCAATTCTTTTAAGGGTTTTACTTATCCTGCACCCAATCTCTTGAAACCACAAATACCATAAGACCACAGACAATTCTTGGCTTTTCTCACAAACTTTAAAACACCCTGCAGAAAGTTTGTCTTTCTCATTATCTTTAAGAAAATCTTGAATAACCGGATTCTTTCGTAATAGAAATCCATAAGATTTTAGGATTCATAGTTCATCATTTACTTTCCCACAATGGCTAGCAAAAAGTACTCTTAAATGAAGCCAACATCCAGTATAAACCTATTTCTCACCTGACTTGGTGATTAGTAAGTACCAATTTACTACCGTGCTAAATTTTTCTAATGACTTTGTAACATATTGTAATGTCATAGAAAACAGAACCTATGCAGACGCACTGTTGGTGCCTGAAACATTGATACCTTAGAGTGCGACACACTGACACCTCTTGAGTTCCAAGACACCAGCAATGCAAAAGTCACCAGGTAAAATACCACATGCGAGCAGAGCATTAAAAGAACTAGTGACAAAAGCTGGATTCATAACTTGACATTCTCTAGTGAATTCTGTTCAATCAAAAGCTAGGAACCATGCTCGTATCTTGTCACATAGCCCTGTGATTAGTTCCTCCAGTGTAGTCTTGCACTGATGGTGACAGGATGTCCGATGAAGGCCGTGTCTCTGCCATGTCATCTGCCAATGCTTCAACGATGTCGAGCAACAGATTGCGACTAAGAGTCTTAATCTGATCCATTTTGGCAACCTAGCAACATGGAAAACGAATGTCACATAAGCAACACATATAACAGAAAAACAGATAAAATTACGAATGCAAGGACAGAACACCTTTCGTAGTTAAATGCTCCTACTCAAGTTTGGATTTCAAACTGAACTTTTAAAGTCAATTAAACAGTTTCAATTAAACGATTCAAGCTTTAACACATTCCAACTATGAGTTTCTATAACCATAATTTTACTCTTTTTGACAGGCATTAATAGGAAACTGGATATTCAGTGGACCGCAAAGCTGTCTGCAGGGGGCAGCTCCTGTCATTCAGCCTAACTGACAAGATCAGAGCCATCATGACAGAATCGTGTGCACAGACCCAATGATCAAGTTGCAAATGATCACATGTGAAGTCCAGTTGGTGGGGCAAGCATAATGGAATGCAGCAGGGTTGCAGACTAGCATCAAGACTGGTCTTGCCACTTATGGCCCAAATTATGAAGAAAATTGCTGATGCAGCCTCAACTCTACCCACTAAACTTTGGGCTACATATAACCAGGAAATAAGCAAAAGAAAGAGACAGCAGATGACAAGTCATGGAAACAGAAATCTCTGGATATGTTGACTGTGATAAAGCTTTAATTCTGCTTTAATAACAGAATCCCTTTCTCCTGTGACCATTACCCATTTTCATTCTTCAGTTAATTTACATCCTGTATAAAACACTTTTCACTGTTGTGTTCACAGTCAGTGTTTACTTTGATATTCTTAACCATTATAATCTAGAGCCTTTCTGAGGTTCTTGAGAAGTACCCTAAAAATGTTCCCAATACATATATATATATATACATATATATACACACATGTACATTTTCTCTTCATTTTGTTAACTTTTTTGCATAATTATCTGAATATTTGACTTTTGGAGGAATTGCTGTGCACAAGTTTTATGAAAGTGTTAGATTCATCTATTTTTTACACGCCCTGAGAGCTCAGAAGATCTAGTACAACACTCTTCATAAAAAAGTCAAAATCATCACATTAAAACAAGAAAAAAACTGCAAAATGAAAAGCAGACGTTGCAGTAACGCAAAAGAAAATATCGAGTTTTTTTCGTACCTTTGGAAACTGTGCCACAATAATATCCAGGGCTCTTTTCTTCATGTCTGATGCCTGAATTCGATCAGCAGCTTCAAGTATCTTTAGAAATAAAAAATAGTCCAAATTCTCAATTGCAAGAGGAAATGATAGACATGAGTAAAAACGCTAAACTGTGCTGTTATCTACATTTTGTTAAACTGTAAACATTTCTCTTAACAGATTAACGTTGCTCATTATTGCACTTTGACATTTCGAAAAGTCATAACACTTGTCACGACATATCTGGCAGCTACTTCAGTAAAACATAAGCTATGGTATCATCTATCTCTAGTAGCATACTCAAGTCCATGATGCAGAACCATGCTGTTATGTCTATGACCTCTTCCAAGCTGTGAAGTTCATCAGGTCTGCAGGGATTCACTCACTGAACTTCGACCCGAAGGATCTAGTAACACTTCCTGCTGGGTCCAGATTACTCTACCCAGATTACTGTTATCACAATAGATCAAAAGAAAAAAACGTTCACACACAATATTCGTTATTCAATAGTGCATACAAGCTAAGTTATCCAGCACTGCTCTGACTGACCTGGACAACGTTTTGAGGTGAGACATTCATTTCCAAGTTGTGTTTGCAGTATGCCTAGATATCATACAAAGGATCTAGTTATCACGCAATTCAACAAAACTGCAACAATCACACCAAACTTCTCTATCTTCATCATTTCATTACACCACTGAAGTAAATGGAAGCCAAGGATTACCCCCATTACGACGGATCGCCAAAGTAAATGAAGAAATAACAAGACCTGGTCTACAGAAAAGCACAGGAATCAAAAAGCAAACTGATCGACATTTGTTTGCACCCAATGCCACCAAATGGCAGAGTGCAGATCACTACTTTTCTCATAATCAGTCACCATATTCAGTCATTCATCATCTGCATCCATGGTTGTATGAGCAAATGAGTGACTGATGGGGCTGGTGGTGATGATGATGATGATCATGATGATGATGATGATCATGATCACAATAAAAACAGTAAGCTCCAGAGTATAAGGATTAAAATTTCTGAATGAACTCTAGAAAAAAACAAAACTTATAATCATAGCAAGACCACACACATACACACACACATTCTTACACACAAAAAACTCCTATACTCTATCAATCTTCTGAAGCCACCTTCTTCAAAAAAATAGAAAACAGAAGCACATACAACAAGAACTCTGGACAGTCTTTTACCAATTTTCCAATTCAGCCTTAAAACAATTGTGACCATGCAAGAAAAACCCTCCCAATATTGGAAAAATTCAAAAACTGGTTTAACGTTGCATTGGATTTAGACTGGAAGTGCTGAGTAATTTGGTGAAAGCCACATGTTTCTATCACAAACAGAGAAAATGCCATAAATTTTTAATATGTAGGTCTCCACTCAAATACTTAAGAAAAACTGGGACTTAAATTTTATCATAATGTAGCTTTACCATGTAAATTAGACAGGTTTTTTATATACAAATTTAATTTAAACAGCCTGAAGTTTAACATGAGACTTTTTGAGTGATACATTTGGTACTTCTATAAAAATTATGCACAGAACTAATCCTGAGTGCAAATATTGCAAATAATTAGCACGACTTAGGCCAGGTTATGTTATTCACAGTCACAAATATAATTTACAGTACAATGGCTTTTTGTTGGAACTGGAGTAAGACAGTGATTTTCTGAAAAGGCATTGTAGAAATGTAGGAATACATACCATGTATTGCATTCAGTGCACTGTAATGCAGCATAATACAGAGGTGCTACATAAATATTTGAGTATAAAACAACTTGGTCATACCTGAAGGCGATTATTTGTGAAGCCGTAGAAGTATGGAGCCGAGAAGAGATAAAGCGAATCTTCAGGTGGCATTGTCACATCTCCGTAGTAGATATAACGCAGAAGGCTATCAAAAGCCTGATGTGATGGTACCATTTCTCCGATGGCTATCTGCCATTCAGAAATATAGCCATACAGCACGTAACAACTCAGAACTCATCCTTCCAAAGGCTATCTGCCAATCTGTAATCACTTCATTTCTACATTAAAAATTTAAAGTTATTGTCTGTCAATACTAATTATCAACTATCATGAAGTCCTACCGTCTGATTTCTATTACTGAAACCTAAACAAGATGACAGAATAAAAACCAACTTTTTAGACATTTACTTACATAAATGATTACTTATTATACCTTCATAGAATTTAATCTAACATTAAATCAGTTACCTAAGATAATCAGATTGGTCTCTACTACTATTATGACTATGACTACAACTTTGACTACTACAATTACTACCACTACCACTACCGCTACCACTACTAATAATATAATAATAATAATAATATTGATGATTTATATAGCATCATAGCATGGCTGAGGCCAAAAAAGTGGTGCTGTACACAACTTCAAATATCAATGACAGTTATATAATATTTTAAAACGATAGTTCTTGAGTTGTGACTCGAATGCGTCCAGAAAAGGGGCATTCTTCACATGGTCAGAAAGATTGTTTCATGCAATTGGTCCAGTTCTTTTGGCAAAGGAACATTCACTGAACCTCAAGCACAACGTGGGACAGGTCTAAGTAGGTCTAATTAATTATCATGGACAGGTTCACAGCTTGCCGAGACTGCTGTTCAGTAGTAAATAAGCAAGCTAAGATAATCACTAATTTGTATATACTTCTATCAAAAATAGTCCTCAGAAGCCATGTACATGGGTTGGAAGGTCTGTTCAGTGAAACAGAAAAAGGAAAAACTATCCAACTAAAAACATACTTTCTTAGTATGTACGCATGCAGCTGAACACTAGAGTGACATGGTAATGTCATTCTGTGGTAAACTTGTGGAAATGGGCAAGAATTTGAAAAAATGGTGATAATGGCATGGTAATGGGTAAGCTAATGTTTAAGAAGACAAGGATAAATTACCTTAACGGTGTCATCTTCTGGCATAAAAGAACGGAACATGGCTTCAAAATAACTGCAACGAGCTGCCAAGACAGCCTTATGTGCCATATAGCGTTTACCGTCCAAAAGAAGAGTTATGTCAAAGAACTCTCGTCCAATGCTCTTCAGAAAAGCTTCCATATCCTTTTCCAATGTATTACCTAGAATATTGTAAGGGTGCAGTTATATAGTACATCTCTAGTGGAAACTCCTTCTCATCTGCAAACTTCTCTAGAAACTTCTTTTATTGTAATCCAAAGGACATTAATTGATGGTAAAGGTAAAACTGCAGTCCACCATCAAAATCATTTGAATAAAACCAGAAAGGTCTGAGAGGTATAATTGGTTAACTATCATTCCATCTGCCATCCAAAATGTAGCTCTGCTAACAGAAAATAAATAGGGTTTAAGCTAAAAAACAATGTTGTCTAGTTAGATTTATGTTGGAGATTAGGCATCTACTATTTTGACCAATGTTGTCTCATGAATGGGAATGAAGAAGTCATGCAGAAAACCTACAGTTGAGGACATCAAAAAGCTGGGCTTCTGACAAAGGCCGGACAGATGGCATCTGACGTCTTCGAATGATCTCAACCATTAGAGGCTGTTCGATTGTTTCAAACTCTTTGCTCATCACAATCTGATTATAGTTGCAGTCTTTCACAACAAATTTCAGACAATACTCCTAAATAAAAGCAAAACAGACAGAATGCCAACAAGGATGTTGCAAACCAGTTGGCGTGTGACCACTGACCACCAAACCTGTAGTTCAATCTTTTTGCAAGAAAATCTGTACAGAAGCAAGATTTCATTAAGTATTATTATCATTCAGTTATAAATATTTTGCCATAAGCATAAACATTACTTATTTATAATTATTATTATATGTACAAAGCATATTCATCACATAAAATAATATTACAGGCAAGAGGAATGCATGCAGCTACATTAATGTTATATTAATATTTTAAAAGTTATCATCAGGAAGTTGAGTTCCAAGCTGACATGAAAACAAAGCATAAATTTAGAACTGACCCGAATGAAGTCAAGCTTCAGCTTTGCAGCATTCTGCAGTGCAACAAGAACATTGCGATGGCAAATGCATGACTCCAAGTACTGTATACACAGATGTTCAAGACGCGTCATCTGCAACTGCAGCAACATAAAGAAAACAGAATGAAGACAGGAGAAACTCTACCACTCTTTCTTGTATAACAGTAACGGCAAAATTCATAAGGATATTCATATAATGGTTCAGGTCCACTTCTAAATAAAACAGCTAAAAAGATTGAAAGCAAAACAGCTCAACAAAACACTCTGAGGAACACTATCCAAGTCTCATGCTAACAGATGAATCTTAAACAAAATGTCCTTCGTATCATGGACCATCATCACAGCAATAGGGAACCTCAAAAGATACACAGGATGAAAGTTGAGAGTTTTTCATTACCTCAACATCAACTATCAAAATCAGCAAGGTTACAAATATTTATAAACTAGCAAAAATTTGCTATCAAGGCTGATCTTAAAGTCCTAAACAGAAATGAACCCAAAGCTTCAAAATGGCTGTTGAAATGGCATAGACAGTCAGTCATCACATCAGCAATTAAGGCCATTTCCAATTTGCTGTGAGTGAGATCGAAAGCATCAAGTCATGGACTGAATTATTGTTTGACCAGTTTTTCAGAAGACAAGAGACAGAAGCAGATGGTACAAAATTGTCTACGGCGCAGCCAATCCTCAGCTCAAGGATGGGTCAAGACAAAACAAGAGAAGATAAACTTGAACCAAATATTCTAACAAGATTGTGGCATCACACACACCGTATTTCTAAAAGACTATCGTGGCACCTTGGATTAATACCTTACATAAAGCCATGACAACATAAATTTAAAAGAAATAGACTTTTTAAACATGAGAAATACATACAATTAGGCTACTGCATAATGAATTCTCTGTTAAAAATAACCTCATAAAATAGAAGGTATGATAATGCAAATAACAAAAAAGTAGTAAGCTGAAATACCTGAAGGGCTTGGCGATAGACATCCATCATAAGTAAGATTACTTCATTGCTGGTAGGTTCTTGGCCTAGTTACAAGAGTAATTAACAGAATATAAATACAGGTATTAATTAATTTCAAGATTTTTAGTGGTTCTAGTAAAATCAATGTCTTTAAGGTTTTAGCAAAATCAATGTTTTTTATTACTGTAGCAAAAAATGCTATAATGGTTTTAGAAAAATCGACATTTAAATGGTTTTAGAAAAATCTTCATTTCAATGTCTCCAGCAACAAACTACCGGTCAGAACAAGATGTGTAGTACAAATTGGTGAAGACTGGTTCTAATATTCTGAAACTTATAATCGTTCAACTTTCATTTCCTTTCACTCTCTTACCTTGTTTTGTAGGCAAAATTCTGTCGGTGTAAACGTAAGAAAGAACAAGTTCAAAGGCTCGAGGGTCAGCATCCGGAAGAATGACCTCAGGCACTGCACTCGCTGAAGCACTATCTGCCATCTGCACAGAAGACACAAACCAACAAACTTCAAATAGAGAACCAGACACAGGATTCCTTCTTCACTCTGCTAAAATTGCTAAAGCAGGTTTCCATCCAGAATGTAGAACAGATAGAAAATCAGGAATGGTCAACACATTTAAGAAACTTTCCATTGAGAACATAGAACAGATACTGTAGATATTCAGGATTGGTCAACACATTTAAGAACCCTGACAGGTCATATATGTAAGCAATCATTCTTAGGAATGCCAAATTTATACAAACATTTACGGTAGAAAGCTGGACCATCCTCTGGTAAACTGATTGTGTCTTTTTTTTAAATTTTCTGCAAGTAGTGAATTGCTGTCATTTCCAGACTGTTTTTATTCACTAAGATAATATGTAACCTTGTAGAATAAGAAAAATAACTGACATCAAACACTACACAAAAGAACTGATCATGGTGAGACTTTTACAGTCAGCGAGATAATGACTGGCAGCTTTAAAAGAAGCAAAAAAGAAGGGTTAAATTCAGTAAGGAACCACTGCCAATACATAACGTTCAGTAACCAGCTTTACCAAGCTAATGGTGATAACATTTGCCATCACTCATCCCTTCCACTGAACTACCATTCAATTTATTGAGTCACCCACCTGTTCCTTGGCATGTTTTATACGACTGCGTAACCATGCCGACCGGGCTGCAACCATAGCTGCATGAGCTTTGATTCGTTCTTGTCCCTGTAAAGCAAAAAGGTTTTGAATGCGTATACTGTTGTTATTCTGAGTGTTTGGACTAATCATCTATGGTCTACAATTTGGAATGAAGGAGAAGTAAGGGCAGGAAGGAAGGTTACAAAAATTTATCATAAGTGCCAGAGGAAGGCTCTAGAATATGAATAACATTCACACACTGTGTAAAGAAATGCAAAATATACTGAACATATCTGACCTTCCCAACTACGAAGTGTATGTCACAAAACTGTTGGGTATCCAGGAGCCGTCCATAGTCATCATGAAGTGTGCATTTTGGATAGCTAGAAAACTTTACAGAACAAAGGCAACTTTATTCAGCTCATTTATTTGTTAAAACAGTACACAGGGTACAAAGGATACAATATGACAACAAATGAACACACGCAATCCAAATTCTGGACACCCTCTTCTTTTGCATTGCATGAATAAACTACAAATCTGAATATCACAAGAGATACAAGGTTTCTAAACCCAATGGTCTTTGAAACAACATTGTGATAGGCTGATGTACTGCCTGGAACATGACATCACTGTTCTATAATGAGAATACGAGAATGTTAACTAAAAACAGATAACACGGAGAACAGCCCTATGAGAACTTTCCTACGCCCTTCATTTTGGCCATTTACGAAGATGACCTCAACAACTTCTGAGCATCAATCTATCTGTGGCAAATAACTGAATTATTAATTGATGGCTAAGCAATGATGGGTCAGTTGCACATTCTTTGCAGACATAAGAAACCAGCTACAGCATAACTGAACATAGCCTTTTTCCATCCTGAACACTCAAGAAATAAGCATTTTGTGATATGTGTTGAATGAATTTCCAATTTCCATAGCACGCAAAAATTCCATAATTAATAGAGGCTGCTCAGAGATACAGCAACAATAGAAAAAGATACCTGAAAGCGACAAATTTCACTACTTCGGATGTTGTTATCGATGGTTCCTCCAAAGATGTACATGGCATCTTTCACGACTGCAGCTGCATGAAACAATCGACCAGAGGGAACCTTCAGAAACACAATCAAGATTGTCATCATGATGAATCAAGATACAATGGTTGCATCACCAAAAACATACATAAGCCTATCATATGCAACCATTATATGACCATAGCATTTTTCAGGAGGAGGTGGTGTACCACGTTGTATGTGGTCAGTACAAATTCTTGTCCAGCTGGAAACAATACAGCAAAATGAAAAAAAATTACCAAGTCATTTTAGCTGATTCTGTTAAGCCTAATATTAAAACTATCAAAAAACATCACTCCAAACTGAAACTGCAGAAGACAGTATAGAAAAGCTATATTAGACAAATTGGATAAATAACTAAGATAAAAGTATCTCTGACCTATTTGCAACCAAACTGAAATAATGACAGAATCAGTTACACAGTGGTTTTGAGAGGCTGCTAAAAGGTGCCAAAAGCTGTAGCAACATTACATTACACAAAATAAAGACAATGAACGGTGTTACATAAATTTTGTTCTACGATACATCAATATTAACAATATAAATCAAAGTATTAAATATTCTTAAATGTACACAACTCAATAAAATTGTTTTACCTTGCTATCAGGGGATGGTTCGATTACTGACCACGTCTGAGAATCAAGGTCAAAGCTGACAAGAAGAAGAGATATAGTTCTATGACAAAAGTAACATTGAAGTGCAGATTCTTTTTTAATATATCTTTTAATTTAATACATTTTTACTCAAACAGTGGCTGCATGTAGGTTAGACCATTCTAACTATACAATTCAGAATTAATCATTTTAATGGCTATAATTTACATCCTAGCAAAGCAAAACCAATAACAATACAGAACAGAACCAGGATTGCTTGATTCAATAATTACAATAAGTGCATGTAATGCCTAGTTTAACTCTGGCTTCACAGTTATTGATATGCACTCTGAACTGGTTATATCATCCGTCACTGGCTTCCTGTCTCATTATCAGAAAATAACTGAATAATTACCAGTGCAAGTCATTTGGAAGAGTCTGACCAGTTGCACCACCAAACACATATATATGCCTATCATACGCAACCATTGTATGACCGTAGCGTTTTTCAGGAGGAGGTGGCGTGCCGCGTAGTATGTGGTCAGTACAAATTCTTGTCCAGCTGGAAACAAGACAGCAAAAATGAAAATGAGTTTTGAATGCAAAGCACACTTCAATACTTCCTTACCAGGCAAAGTGCTAAAACTTTTACTTAAATACAGTAACATGTTACATGTAATTCATTAGTATTCAACACTGCAAAGCACACAAGCTGCCAACTGTAACAATTAATTTACACATAATCCATAAATACTCAGAATTATAAAAGTAATATATTGTGCTTTTCTGAATGCTAAGATCAACTTACATGCTGCTACTTCGACAATTGCATTAAAAATCTTAAAGTTGCTCAGTTTATCTTAGACTGTTACCTGAAATCTTTCAGTCTCTCATTTAGACGCTATTCCACTGGAATTGACCATACAGTATTAACCATTCTTCATAAATCCGCTTGCTGACTCCCAAAATACCCATACCTGTTGATCTTCTTAATTAATACTCTTTCACAGTAGTTTTGGCTCTTTAAAAGGCAGCAATAATACATTACATTACAAAACAATAATACACAGGATAACACTATTCTTCTCATGTGTCACTTCAAGCTACAGTGACCAAGATCATATTATATCTTCAAACAGAAAGATAACATGTACAAACACAGCTTAAAAATATTTCTGTCTTGCTACTCTGACATATCTCTTGACTGAGATGAAAAAAGTCTTCAGGAGGTACATCTGAGCTTTCAACCAAATGCACTAAAAAACTGATAACTGCTGATTAAGTAAAACAGTGAAAGAATTCAGTTGTGCTAAAAGCAAAACAGCAGAAATGTACCACTTGCTAGCAAAGTCAAACTGAAACAAGTCGTTTGTAATTCGTGCGCCACTCTGGCCAGAAAAGACGAACATGCTGTCACGTGCCACAGCCAGTGCAAAGTTACAACACGTTGGTGGAATGTCACCAATCTGGTTAACCTAGATGCAACAACAAATGGTATTTACTCGTCAAAGAAACACTAAACGGTTAACCTAAAAATGGCAAGCATTTACCAAAATCTTAATGCAGTGAAAAATTAAGCTTCTAGGAAACCATTTGGTCCATGAGAGTAGCTTATTCTGCAAAAAATACTATCATAATTTTAAGCTACAAGAATTTGTCATAATCTATGTTAAGTGTTCAATTTCCCAAGCATATCAACACCAAAATATTGTGTCCCATAGGACTACAATGTACCAATATATAAGATGAAAGTGCAAATGTGAGTACGCCACCTAGCAGAGCATTAACTTTTGCCTAGATTGGCCAAGTCCACTAAGACATTTGCATGTATAAGATTATGGCAAGTGCTTACAGTAAGAATGGCAGTTCATATCGGAGCCTTATAACCTGTTGGGAGAAGTTGTCCTGTTGCTGGACTGTTGCTGCCAAGCAGGAACTTCATCTGAATAATCCTTCAACCACAGCACCATGCTCCTTAGAAGTAATGTTGATACTTTCACATCATTCGATGCTTTTCATTACACGGCCATAAATCTGCCAACATCTGTCATTACTAGGGATGCTGTCTAAAAATTTATATAATGCCCCCATAAAAACCTCACAAAGCACTGACCCATAGCTATATGAAAGATCAGAAAACTACTTGAAAACTACCTCTTAAGATAAGTTGAAAAAGTTTCTTGAGGTATGGTGACAACGTTCTAATCCACGCATTATGCGTTTACACAGTAAAATTGCCATGGCCTATTCACCTCTTCCCAGACGTGCGGAATGCGTGAGTCACCGAGCAATGACACTGTCCACATATCATTAAGCCGTGCATTGCCATCATATCCGGCAAAGATCCAGAGTTTACTGTCATACATTGCAGCACCATGAGCCGCTCTTGCCACTGGTTGCCTGCAATTAACATTTCATGATATTATTAATTACCTGGCATTACAATCTCATCGACTACCAACAATACATACAGCTTTACAAAAGAAAATTCAAATAGTGCCTTCTTTAAAAACCGAGGACAAATATTATTATTCCTAACACACACTGAAAAAAATGGATCAACTCTGGGTTATATATGCAAGATGAAATAAAAAAACCTACCGGCCCTCAAATCTCCATTCCACCCATTGTCCTGTTGCAAACTTATACTCGAACAAATCATTTTTGTTAGTTAAGTTTGAGTTTGAGTGGATGTCTCCAGTGTAACCACCTAACAAATGCAATCAATTAATATTAACATTCTGACATTAGAAAATGAACGTCATGTTTACCAGTGACTGCTCATTCCAATTAGGTCATTTGAATCTATTCAGCGATATCTAGCCAGAAGAATAAAATGGAAATTTTTACTGTCTGTGTGCCTCTCCCTCAAACATTCTTACATATCATATAGACCAGACCAAACCTCCTTGTAACAAGCTTCATTCTAATGCAAATTCTAATATAACATGGTCTGAGGTGTTGATCCCAGATTTAATCTAGCATTATAACACAGCCTTGTCATAACATGATACTTTATTAGGAGTTTCCAGTGTGTGGGTGTGTGTGCAAATGTGTATGTGTATGTGTGCATGCATACATGCATGTGATGTACATATGACAAGTGACGTTTACAGATACACACATTACGCAAATGGGTCATGAGCAAGTGTGTGCACTTCACGCATGAAATCAAAGTGCACATAATTTGTCACACTTAAAGAAGCACCTACCAAAGATGAACATACTGCCATCAAGCATTACAGCTGAGTGGTGGTAACGAGGAGCTGGAGGTGTTCCAGTCGAGAACGCCCTTCATACAAACAAGGTCAAAATTGTCACACTAAATTTACCATAGTCAACCCTGAAAGCAGTGACATAATGGAAAATAGGCTAGCAGTAAGCCACTCAGCCACTCCTAGCTAAAATTAACAGATAACAAAACAAAAGCATGTCCACTTTTGAGAATCTCCACAAAGGCATGCTATACAAATGATCTGAATGGATGAATTAATGAATTAATGAATGAATAGCTTAGCTGCTTGCAGCTGGCATACAAATACATTGCATGTCAGTATGTATCTGAACAGTTATGCAGGACCTTTACAGAACATCCTAAACCTGCAACTGCCCTGTTACCTCACCACAGACTGATGTTTAAACGACTCTCTAACAGGCAACTTCTGGCAGCATGACATTACCCTGATGCAGATGCAAAACATTTGCTGTGCATCATTATCACAAAGCATCTTCTTCAGCAGTCTGAACACATCAACAACTCAGCATGCATCATTTTTTTATCCATTAACAAGCATGGCTCCTACCACCATTGCATGCAAAAGCAGATGCTTAGAATTTGACAATTTCAGAATTTATTAACCATAATTGATCTTACCTTCCCCATGACTTCTCCTTCACATCAAATCGTAGCAAGTCATTCAACATCCTCTTCCTGAAAAATACAAGTATTTTACACTACTTTTCCAGACTTATACAGTGTACTTGGCTGGTTCTCTTCAAGCTAAGGAAAGGTCATCATTCGTTTACTGCATGACTCTTAACAAAGTCCAGGAAAATGAAAATTAGAAAAAGAAAAGAATTGCTTGAAAATCATCTTGAGCAAAGAGCTAATTTGAAAGTAGTTCATGCCAAGACAGAAGAAAGAATACCAGTACAGCACCTAGGCAGTGGACAATACAGTTGAACAGTCTGCTGATAAAACAAGAAGCCCACTGTAAAATAGAGGAGAAATCAAAATAAAGCAATATGGGAAGAACAGGCAGTGAAAAGGTATAACATCACTAACGACATCTTTTTCCTTTAAAAGCAATTCTCCAAACTTTTTCAGAACTTGCAAACATACCCATTGTCTCCACCAAAGACATATAAGTCATCTTTGTATGCGATGATTGTGTGCTTGCTTCGTCTACAGAATTCAAATACGTTCAAAATAAAGTAAAATGAATAAAACTGCCAATATAGTAAATGAAGTAATTTAAATTTGTGGATTAAATCGAAATTAAATAATATAATATGCATCTGTTGCTACAGTGTGACTGCCAGCACTTCAAATGAACTTGTTTTCATGTTTTCAGACCATTTCAATAGACTCATTTTACCATTATTTTCAGAAAATAAGTCATGACTACATAACTAATTGTAATGCACAAATGGCTAAAGTTTCAAGAACTTACTGTATAAGGGACAGAGTGATAGCGTCAACTGACCTTGCTCCAACAAACTCATCACAAGATGGCATACGCTTCCATTTATGGACTGTTTCAAATGGGCCAAAGTCCAGAGTCAGGCACTCTGCACTGTCACCCCAGTTGTGATCAAACTCAATGCTGGGCGACCGTGCAAAGCTAGTCATCTCAGCAAAAGTGAATTATCTGCAAAACAATCATCTTCTTTATTTAATAAAAGGAAGTCCTAACATGCAAATGGTTAGCAATTCTAGGTACCGCAGAACTCTGGAATTTTATACTTTGTTAATTTGCCATCCTGATTTTATATTTACCATCATCAACAAATATCTGTACACATGGCTAGCAAACTCTAAATGACTAGTAAATAAATAAACAGTAAAATAAATATGGCATTTTGTCACATCAGGCATTCAGGAATGATGACATGGCTAAAACAGTTGCTTCATGACTGCTGGTTCTAGATTATAATAAACTATGCGAATGCAGTGTTATATTGTATATCGTCTTTTAATCTAAAACTCATTTTTAGGATTGTAACATGTTTTTCTTGTTCATCAAATGCATTAGACTGCCTTCGTGATCTTTACTGGCTGCCTGTTGAATTGCCTATTACTAATGCCACATCGCCATCATACATTGTTGCATTCTCCTGATACAGATTTGTTGCAAGAACTTACAGCAGATTTTGGACAAATGTAGGATCACATGTTTCAGCTGCTGCACTCCTCATATTTGGAATCATCTGCCACAAAAGGCCTGACTTGCAAACTCACTATCATCTTTTAAATCACTTGCTAGGGCTCTCTATTTACTCTGGCTTTTGCATGACTCCATAGTGGCCCCTGGCAAACATACGGCCATGTCTTAGATTCAGAGTTCATGACACTGTGTGTGTAATAAGTGCTTTAAATAAATAAAAAATAAAATAATTAGCATACTCTAAATAACTAATCACTTTCCACCTGAGCACATGGAATTTTACTTTTGAGTTGTCTTGCACATTTGTGCATTTTGCATAAAAACAATCTTACCTGACACTTTCTAAAGTTCCATTAACCTATCACACCAGTAGCTCAGCAACAGGTGTATCAACTGATATCATTCCAAATGACAAATGACAGATGCTGCTATGCTTAGGCAGATACTGCAACAACAAAATGCTACAGTGAAAGCTAAAGTTAAGTATTACAGTACAGTATTTACAACATGTACAGTATGCATTTATGTATGTGTATATGTACGCATGTATGACACTTAATATAGTGACCTTTAAGTACCGCTCACAAAATGTTAGGCTTGCTATCCTAAGTCATATTTTAAGTTCATTAAGAACAACAAGTTCATCTGTGAGCAAATAATGTCCCAATAACTGGAAAAAGTTTCCTCTGGTGGGCTCAACCAAAAGAATTCCAAATGAAGCTGACAGCTGACACCATGCTCTGAGTTCCTGGTCATTATTGCACTGAGGATGAAGAATGACAACAGCCGAATGAAGTCTGCAGCCCACAGTTATGCTCATCAACTGGCAATCCCTCGCAGAAGACACAGCGTCCAGATCCTGGACATCATTGGTGAATATTATGGGATCACTGCATGCACCTATGAGGTATTTCTTAAACTGCACAGTGTAAGCATTATAAACATCAGTTTATTAATAATAATAAAGATCGTGCCTTATTTCAAGCTGCCACACACGTTGATCACAGAGGATAGATTTAGTAATGGTTTTGTTGATGCAGCAAAAACGATGATGCAGAAGATACAAAAACGATGATTTCTTGCTTTTAATGTGTAGTAAGACTTAAACAGAAGTTCATGGAAGGGCTGTTGGAAGGCTGTATCATATAGTCCGTACTGGAAGGGGTTCATGCAAGCGGTCTGACGTATTGCACGATTACCGAATTTTCTCGAAGTGGCCGTTGTGAGATAGCTGAGAAGAGGGTGATCACAATGGATTCTATATAGGTGACGAAGGCAAGCAGGCAGGGATACTGGAGTAATGAAATTAATGAAGTAGTCTAGGAAGGATTGGCTAATGAGCATTCCCGGTATTTTGCAGTGGTTATAACACGGATTAAATATCTCCTGAACCAATTAAAACCAATGCCATATTATGCTAATATATATCTCAAAAAAATTTCTCAGCACCACATAAAAGCTGCGTCAGATGAGTGAAATTTTTTTATAATGCATTAGTATACCAGGCTTGTTAAACGCGCTAGCCGTTCATCACTAACTGAACTTACCTTGAAAACGCTGAGTATTCGGGCTTTTAGTAGCATTACATTCAAGGACCAATATTATTATTATTATCTTTATTTTATATCTATAGAGTCTTTGCAATTGATAAAGTGAAGTTATCGTAGGCTATTTCGTAACTTACTTCGGAAGATGTTTCTTTTACAAACGGAAGACTCTGAAACTCGTTTTGTTGGGTATTCTTATACAGAAGATTATAGGGTAGCTCTTCTGAAACAGAGTCAAAACAAGCCTTAAAAAGTGCATGTATAAATTTGTTTACATTTTACTAAACAAAACTTTGAATGACCAATTTATCTCTTGACAAAAATATGTGGGAATAAGGAAAAGTAAACTGCGGCGATTGTCCGCACTCCGGTCACCGACAAACTTGCTGGCAGTTTCTTTTCAACGACGCTGTGTGTTAACGAAGATGAGTAACGTCATGCTCTTCCTCCTTTTCCAGGCTTGGAACTGAGACCACCCGAATATAACTGTGGCGGAGTTCAAATTCACGACAGCGGTGATTTTATATGCCGAGTTTATTACACTGGCACAATATAGTATGCTATGGTATACTAAATGTCATAATATTGTTTAAAACTGGTCAGTAGGAATGTTTGTACCGCTGTCAACATTATTATTAATTAGCAACTTCTAATGCGCCAGTGTCTAATGCACAAGGCATCAACCGATGGCACACCAAAACCAAGCCACAATCAGGTCGATATCCAGGAGGTCAGTCCGCACGACAGAGAGGCAGCCTATGGTGGATAAGCAATTTGAAACAGGTAAGTTTTAAGTTGAGAACGAAATGACAGGAGCGACTGAGCAGAACGAACAGACACAGGGAGGGAATTCCAAAATTTTGGTCCAGCAACCGAAAATGCTCGTTTACCAAGAACAGTTCTAGCCCAGGGTATGACGAGAGAAAGACAATCAGATGACCTTGCAAAATAATGGTCAGTCTGGGGAATAAGGATTGATTTCAAGTATTGTGGTTGGCCATAGTTCAATGTTTTATAAACCGTAAGTCCTAATTTGAAACAAATCCTTTGCTGAACAGGAAGCCAATGTAAAGATTTAAGCACAGGCGTTATATGCTCATATTTAGAAGTATTTGTTATGGCTCTAGCCAAGGAGTTCTGAACTCTTTGGAGTTTCTGCATGTTTGATTTAGTGATACCAACAAGAATGGAGTTACAATAGTCAAGACGACTGGAGACCAATGCGTTAGCTAAGGATATTCTGGAAGACATGGGGACATAATGCCTAATTCTGCGTATGTCTCGAATATACATATATGATGACTTACAAATACCATTTACATAGTTTGTGAGGGACATGGTTGAATCAAAAACAACACCCAAGTCACGAGCAGTATCAGTCATCTCAATCAGTGAATCACCCAGTTTTACAGATTTAAGCCATTCGAATTTCTTAAGTTGCTGAGGAGTGCCAAGCAGTAGAAATTCAGTCTTCGAGGGGTTAAGGAGAAGTTTATTTGCTGCCATCCAAGACTGCAGCTCTTCAAAGGCATCAGACAACAGCTGCACAGACGAGTGACAAGTCAAACTGTCAAATGAGATGTAGATTTGGGTATCATCAGCATAGAAATGATATCCCAGTGAATGATTGTCTAGCAGAGTACCTAGAGGTGTGGTGTATAATGTAAACAAAAGAGGACCAAGTACAGAACCCTGCGGAACGCCACAAGTCAACGAGGCACTAGCTGAATAATGTCCATTTAAATATACAGATTGAGTGCAGATTGAATGCTGAAGATATCTACTGCATGGCTGTTAACGTTACATAGGTCAAAGACTGTCACGGAAACAGGAACAATTTTAATGCACAAAAGAGGATTGCAGCTAAGGGCTAAACAATTAATTATCCTGTGATAGCACTGAGCGTGGTAAACTTATTTCTGGCTGTAGGTTGCATATTCGATGATTTAGGATTTGCCACTCATCGCATTCGAACTTATTGTAAGACAAAGCCGTTTAAACTTCAATCGTGTGTGAGGAAGATAAAGAGGAGACTCAGAAGCAACGAAGTAGGCCCTAATAGCTCAAGAAAGGTGTCATTCGAGAAGGTCAAGTTGTAGGCCTAATCGTAATCGTATCTGTAAAGTGTAGAAGTCAGAAAGGTTGTCTAAATCGTAATCGTAATCGTAATTCCGAGATTTCTACAGCGCCCAAGGAAAGCCATGTCACGGGGACCAGCTTATTCACAGGCGCTCAGCCAAAACAAAATCGATAGGCAAAAGGGTTCGGTTCCAGGTCAAGATCCAAAACTCAGACGGAGAGAGAGCGTGCAAGATATGAGGGTGGTGGTGTTTGGGGTTGGAGAGGAGAGAGAGATAAAAGGAAGAAGGGGTGCCTTTATATGCTGACCGCTGAAGTTTAGACCTGTGACTTTAGAAATCTAACAAGTTAGATCACTGATATTATCGCACGTAATGTCTCCTACTTCATGTCGAAGTAGAAATAATTCACAAAATCACAGCGCTCAATATTTATTAGACGCTGGTTCCTTGCATTGCATTTCAAGGGCAATATCCCGGCATCGATAGCTTTCAAGGAACCATAACCAAAATAGCAGATTGGAAGGAAGGAAAAGCTTTGTATGTGCGTTTATGGATATATACAAAAATTATTGCGATAATCCGTAAATAATTTGGGTTTTAACTAAACTGCTGTAAATAAACGTGAGTAGGCTTTCATTGTCATAAGTAAATAAAAAGTCGTCCTTTAAATGTTCTGTATGTATAACGAATGATGAAACGTTTCTAAGAAATGGGGGTGGAACAAAAATACCCGATGTTTATATACTATTTAACCGTGTCTAACTATTTGATGGCGGAGTCCGTGTCGTCAACCAACTACTTAAGACATCTGAATATATTGTAGCATAAATTAATTGGCATTACCGAAAGCTTAAGTTTGTGTTTGTGTATCCTGTAAATTCGTCAAGGAGATCGAGGCTTTTGCGATAGTTTTGTTGAGGCCACTTGAAGGATTGTGTTTACTACGAGGTTAGGTTTGGTTAGTTATCTCCGGACACATTCTCCGAACTCACCAACACTGCAGCTCTTGCTATCTCAACACAGATCTTTGTTTCAAAACTGAAGACACTCCTCTGCCTGATTCCTCCTGTTCTCCTTAGATCTTATCAGTATCTTGTCGTTCCAATTCCAGACGCCATCCACAGTAGCATTCTGACTGCCTGCCTACCTGCCTTACCTCGGGATCTTGAGCTGGAACCGAATCTGACTATTCCTGCTTTTTGATTATGTTTTGACTGAGCGCCTATGAATTAGATTGTTCCTGGGACTTGGCTTTCTTTGGGCGCTGTAGAAATCATGAGATTATGATTAATTCATCGATTCAGTTAATCAACTCATTTAATTCATCCATTAAGTTCATCCAGTCCTAGACGTTATTGATGGGATTTGGTGACCTTTTTCTACGAAATCTACAGTTTTCCGTAATCATTTTTAGTTTCCTTGGATTTTCATGACATTTATTGGTATGGCAGGATTGGCCCCTCTGATCCAACCTTGAATGTTCTGTTTTTTTATATGCTGCAATAGAAGTGTCATACCTCACACATTTTCTTTATTTCTGTGGGTCTTGCATGCAGAAGCAGTGAATTTAAACGTTGAACATTGGCATTTACTTTAGATTAACTGTTCCTGCATGGTAATTTAAACATTGAGCATTGTTATGTGGTGTTTCTCATTTGTTTGGTGTTTTGATTGTTTTCTTTACATCATTAGGTTTTCTTTATTGGCATCCTATGGAATCAAGATCTACTATTGAAGGGTCTTCTGAGTGTGTCCTGAAAGAAAAAATCTCTAATACACAGATGAAATATAATTTTCACACAAAGCAGCAGTCCTGGTTAACCCACATGGGTTTAATATGTGAGTATTAGAAAAGTATACTTTTTGTATGAGAAGAGTTTAAATTTGATTTAAGCAAGTTGTTGATTAAATATTTACAGAAAGAAAAGTTACAAAATGTAATGTAAATTTTCTCTTAAATTTCTTGGCACAACACAAAAGCTGCATCAGAAAGACTAGCTTACTCGTTAGTGCTGTATCAAAGTTTGCAATAGCTAAGTGGTTTCATCAGTTTTCTTGCCAGGTCAAAACCCTGTGGAGCAAGCTGGAGAGAAAGCATGATGCTTAGTTGGAAAATGAGTAGGATTGCATGAAGCAGAATAGGATAATTTGAAAACTTCGGTTTTTGGTCTGAAGTAAAATGCTGTAGGAGCAAGTGCAAGCAGAGGAGAGCTGACATTGACAGGTGAAAGATTTATTAGACATCTTGATTTTGCCTGCAAGTTCCATTTGAATAGGCTTTGATGTCATTATGCTTCTGTTTTAACACGACTTAACGATGTGACTATTAGATTAATATTTACCCATCTCTAACACAAGAAACCTCTGTCGTGATGTTGAACTTTTGGAACTTGTAAGAATGTTTCTTATGTGTACAATTAAACAACTAATTTAAAGAACTGTGTTTGTTAAGATCTCTTTTAAAACTTTCATTTTTATAAGCTAAAGTTAACTGTTAGCTTTAAGGCAATTTAATAATGCAGAGGGAGAGGCATATATTACTTTTGATTATGTCATTTTCAGGGTTATTTCTCCTACTTCTCAGCTCTGATGGTGCTACAGAAGACTGCAGTGAACTACTTGGTATCTATATATACTTTTCCCATAGAATTCATGAACTATTCTTTTATGCCATCGTAAGGAAATTTCTAATGTTTCAGTGATTGTTATGGTGGCACATCAAAGGTCAAAGCAGTGCATGATTTTCTGGAAACATGTATAGTTTTGAGATCTTTTTCCATTTGGTATGACGGTGATATTACTGATTCATTGAGCGATTTGACTGGTTTGCTATTATATTTATAAATTACAGGCTTGTTTTCTGCAGCTTATGAGATGTTCATACAATGGCTGTGTGCAGCTTGTATTTTATTGCTTGCAGAAACTTTAAGACTGTTACCTGAGATCTGTTTTACAATTGTTCATGTGCAAATATCTTTGGGATGTTGTATAACATCAACTGTTGGTCATATTATTGTTACATCAGGGCCATTACTTTACAGTGTTGTCTGTAAGTGCCATTTTTGAATATTTTTGTTCAGCATCAAACAGCTGTGCCTCATACAAAGTATCTGATCAGAGGTGGATTCAGAGTGGTCCTGTGTCGTGTATGACCAGCTGTGAACAATGGGTCATTACAGCACACATGGGAGATGTGATCACGCTGAGGTAATAACCATCAAATCTGTGTTACCTAATCTATTCTAGAAACTTCTGTAGCATTATTTTGTAACACACACTAGGCTTTTAAATAAAATGACATTCCGTGATCACAGTCCTTTGAACAGAACCAATCAAAATCTACTAGGTCGTGGAAAAAGAGGTTATGGAACGTAAGCAATCCGAAAATGAGGTTTTAATCTGGACACGAAACAGCATTAGAGAACCAGCTGAATGGACAATGAGTGAGCAGTGAGAAGAGATAGGTTGACTAACTTAATGGTAGATAAACCATTCTTCTTACCAAGAAATGCTTAAGCATGAACTCATTTGATACAAACAGTCTTGCAACTTTATCTTAGATTGGGGTACAAATTTTCACTATCTACTTGTGGGATTAAAAAGTAATACTTTGTTTTTCTCATAATGAAGCCAGTAGTTATTGTTACTTAATTTTTAAACTGTTTTCGGTTTTTTTAAATAAATTAAATTTCAGTTTTTTAAAATAAATGAAATAAATTTGGCATGTGATGAACGTTAGGATTTATTTAATTTACTCGTGAGTCATTATATGCTAAGTTTGGTCTAGAATTTCTGCTGGTTTACACTTCTGTCATTTAAAATCACAGTATTATATTCAGTTCCTGTTTTGAGGAAGTGGGTGTTTTGGCTTTGCCTTAACTGAGAAACATGTGACCTTATATTCAGCTTTGAGTACCTTGATGTGCCAGACCGAGATCCATTGAACTGCCTGGATTCTTACATACTAATTGGGCCAGAGAACTGTCAACGTCTGTGTGGTGTGCATACAAATGGAGCTGCCATAGCATATCATGCAAGCACGGAGCAGGTGAAAATACTCTATCGGCGAGCGAGTATCTTTGGTCTGGGCTTTAAGCTCAGGTACACAATTGGTAAGTACCATGCTGCTTGTTTAGTTATTTTGTAATGTTGTTCATCATAATTCCTTTTTTATAGCAATATTTATAGAAAACTCTTTGTAATGTTTATGTTTACAATTATTGGTTTGCACTGGTTAAGATTGCTGTGTGTTTCTGCAGTGATTGTGAGTTTGAATCCCATTTAGAGTATAAATATCACTTGATTAGTATGATGAATTGTAAGAAATGCTTGGAAGGCAATAGTAGTAATTTCCGTTATCTGTAACCTTCCTGCAACTTGGATAGAGATCACTGTGTTAACTGATATTTCTATATGGAATGTAGTGTGTGATTATGATTTCTTGGTATTTTAATGTATTCTCTTGCTATGTTATAATTTTTTTCTGTTGCTGTTGTTCTAATTTCATTTTGTTTTAGTATTGCACACTTTGTTTAGTTCTACATTCCATATTAACAACTTTTTTGTAGACATCAATCATAGATTAAAAATGTTTATGTACAAAATATATAGCACCACACAGCAGTTATTTGTATTGCACATTAACTAACACAGTGTGTTTAGTTAATAGCTTTTGGGGACATGACTCCACAACATACTATGTGGAATTATGGGTAAACCGGTAGTGCATCCACACTGTACTTCAAATACTTAAAAATACTTGTTATGATAAATGCCTGATTCTATGTCATATAGATGCATGGAAATTACCATGCAATTCCATTGCTCTGATGCTTTATCTGGTGGGCAAATTTGTACCCCTTCCTATTTCCATTGCGCAATTGTTATATGTTGTCCAAGTTCTTGCCTTCATTCTAAAAATATCATAGTTTCTTAGGAAATCTCTATATGTCACCAGAAACAACTTCTATTAAACTTCTTAGAGATATCCAAAAGCTTACTGTTTCAAACACACTATTTTATGTTATAACCCTTGAACATAACCCTTGAACTATGGCCCTAATCTCACTGCGCCACTGATACCTTTAATCCCAGTTTTTACAAATCTAAGCATATTCTGCTCAGATTTGTCTTGCTTATGTATCGTGCTGTTCCCAATATATCTGTAGAATTTGATTTGAATAGGTGCATTAATAGTACAGATTGTTAATGAGATAATGTGTTTCATCACACATCAATTGTCTCAAAATTGTCAATTTGACAGTCATATTGTTCAACTTACACTATCTGTGGAACTATGTGGAACATTTATATAAAGGTTGCATCGTTTTAAACAAAGTGAACGCACTTTTTAATTAAATTAAAAATCCGAAAGTGTGAAAGTCAGACTTTGGAGTCATGTTGTGGAAGTTGGTCATATATATCTGTTGATAGCAGTGCTAGAAAGTCGGTCTTGTTGCTGTTTGAACAGGGCGCATACCATCAGAAGAGCCTTGTACAAGTAGTGAGTTTCAGTGTAAGAATGGTAAATGCATTCCTAAGTCATGGCACTGCAATAACGCTTCAGAATGCGAAGATGATTCAGATGAAATTTGTTCTGACGTTGGTAAGATATTTTATATTGATATTCTGTAGGTTCATATAACTCCCTTGTTAAAGTTTTCCTGTTGATGTCTATGTCGAATCAGGAACCAAACAGACATCTTGGCATTTTGTAACATTTGAGTGAAACCCAGTCATGGCTAATGCTTTAGATCTACCAGTTTATTCGTAAACTCCAATTTCCTTTTTGTTATGTTGTTGATATCAGTGTAACAAGGCATAAAGGTAGAGCACTTATTTGAGTGTGGTTCCAGGTTTAAAGGATTTTTTTGCTTTTAATTCATGGTTGCTATTCACTGACCTGGCCTTTTATAACACTCCAAGTTAGTACTTAGATTGTGACAATGTATTTCACAATTGCTTAAAGCCAGTACGCACGGAGCCACACATCTGTTCAGTTCCTGTTACAAAGCAAGGTTGAGACAAAGCAAGCTCTCAGCCAATCAGCCACTGACCATGATCACATGTGATATCCGGACTCCACTGGGGATGCTCAAGTTACCCAGTGCTTTAAGGTTCAAAACCTGGACCTTATAGTGAAAAACCACATGATTACCTTTTAATCCCAATTTCACCCAAGTACTGAATGCAGCATAAGTGTAGTTAAGTGGAATAAGTTTATCATTAGTGTTTTGTGTGTCACTGTTTAGAGAAGGCCATTTCAACAACTGCGTCGACACCACTGGATTATAGCTGTGGCATCGGTGGCTTCTGCTGTGTTGATAGAATCTATCAGAGGCGCCACTGCTTTGCAGATGCCAGCCGCTGCAACAACATTGCAGACTGCTTGGATGGAAGAGATGAAGAAGACTGTGGTTAGTAATTCTTTCATGGGGTGCATTATTTGTTGATGGACTATAACTGCTACTTTTTATGGCTGATATAATGGACAGTTTTCACTTTTTTATTTATAGACATCTTTGTAGATTTTAACAATATTATGTGACTTTTGTATTACTCTCTTAATATGTGTTATTAGCTGTTAAAGTCATAAAAATACTTAAATTTGCATTGTGTAGCTTGCAACTTATAGTTGGATTAAAGACTGTCTTGTTGAGGTGACCAAAATATGGTGTATGCCAAGGAGCCTCTGTGCGTGAGGATCCCCGGTTCGCAACCTGAAGGTGGCTTATTTAAGAGATTTGAATCTTGGGTTAACATGGTCCATGCACGGGGATCTTAAATGGTGTGGTGCCTATTCAATTGGGCAACGATGGTGAAGGATCTCACCCGACCAGGGTCGAGGCCATACACTCGCTATAGAAACCCGTGTCCATTTACATTTACTGTAATGTTGAATTCAAGATTTCAGTGTGGGGTGTGGCATTGCAAGACGGGAAAAAAATGTTTATCTGCTTGCAGGAGCATTGTTGCCTGGTCTCAGGTTTGACTGGCTGCAGATCCCTGCACTTTATGACCCTTGGGGAACTTCTTGTACCCTTTCCACTCACCTCAAAAACACAGCATCTGTAGTTTGACCGTCTATCTTGAATGGCCTTCCTCTGAATCTGTGCCATTTTCTGGCCAGAATCACTCACTACAAGCACCACATCAACACTTCAAAAACTGGCATAATTTCACCAAACCAGGCTGGGAGTGTCTCTAAGTAGGTATCTTAAGAAGGTTGCTATATCAGTGCTTAGAATGAATGAATGAACAATTGAATTTAAGTAATCATCTCTTCCAAACAATGGATTACAATACACAGCTTATAGGTGAAGGATCCTTCACCACACATTTATTGACTTCCTCTGTTTTCTCCATTTTTAAAGATAGAACAGTTGTGATATCCCCTAACTAGGTTGCCCTGGGCAACTGCCTAGTCTCCCTTTTGACTGAACTAACCTTGATTGTGATTATAAACCTAAGTAAGACTTATTACGAGAAGTGTAGATCAAAATGACTCGCCAGATAATCGTGAAATGTAACATAATAGAACATTTATTTGCACTACTTTCTGATAACTCATCAGTTGCTTTGCTGTAAGGGCTTTTCCTTTTGCCTGAAGTTGCTTGGAGCAATTTACCATTTTTAGAAGTTAACTGAAATTATGTTGAGTGAACATCCATGCTGTTTTTCTCAATTCAAGCTGTTGTCAATTTTTCAGGGTGCCAAATAACCCATTCAGGTCGGTTTGGAAATATAAGCTACCCAGTGGGTCCTTTGTATGGACTGGGATGCGAGTTCCTAGTGACTGTTCCAAATGGCACAATTCAGATCCGGTTTACGAGTTTCAATTTTTCAAACAGCGATGGCGAATTTCTGGAGCTTTACAATGGAGGTGTGGCTGATGAACTTCGATTGATTGGTCACTTTACGTGGAAGCAGAAACCCCACAAAGTGATTGAGTCTGACAGTAATCAAATGTACATCAAATACAACCGTTCAAGTTTATCAAGTTTTCCGTCGTTCAGCTGCACTTACCAACAGAAAGGTATTGTGTGTAACTTACATTTTACCAAATCTAACTGTTTGTGCTACCTTGGCTGTCATGATTCTTCAATCCCAATGTAATGTGGACCAGCAAGTCAAAATTTGGTGTCAACTGTCAACCTTAGATGAGAAGCTTGTGTTTGGAAAATACATGTGTGCAAAAGTTTGCAGTCAGCAATGTCTTTTCCAGCTGTTCGAGCATATCTCTTGTGCACATGGATTTATTCTTAATGAATTCTAACATCATCTAGGATATCAAGGAGCACCTATGAGAGGTTCTTAGAAGGTGTTATAGTAGCATACGCATGTATGTATGCACGTAGGTACATATTTACGTAACAGAGGAGGAAGCAGGCTGTGGAATTATAGTTTATTTTATTCTGTTTGTGTTTATAAAATTACAATTCACAATTATAAAATCATAAATTATTGTTTTATTATATTCCATTTGTGTTTACATGTGTTTCAAACTCATTAATTTTCTTATAATGGTGTAATGTAAATTGTAACATAATTATGCTACAAATTTGTTTTTAATTTTTATTCTGTGGTTATGATGTCCAGTCTCTTCTACCATGTTTCTTTTGTACCAGCTTATGTTTCAACAGAGTGCACCCCAAATTATGCTCAGACTTAGCAGTAAAAGAAATTCTTATGTTAAAAATTCCTACTGCACAAGCAGTATATCATTTGGTGTTTTTCTAAGACAATAATCTCAACTTTATCTACCATTATTCCAATTTGTAGTTTATTTGCGTTTGAAAATAGCCGAGCCTCTTAACTCTATGACCTGACTTAAGCTTCTTGGGATTCAGTATATTAGCTCATTTTGAAATCTAAGATATCTGAATGCCTGATTGATCATCTTGTTTACTGTATATGGTAACTGGAGTCAGATGGAGTTTCAAGTGAAGGTTTTCAGCAGTACAGGTGGTATTGCAGCTGCTATAAGTGTTCAGCGGGACAAAACAATTACTTGATGATAATGTACTTGTTTGTCCATTGTCAGACTCTGCAGTCATATTGACCTCAGATTTCTGTGCAAACAGGATTTGGTTTTAAATGAACACACCAGCTGCATGCTATTGATGGGAGGATCAGATGATGAGGGAGAGGACCAGTCATATGCCTAGGCTAAGTAAACTAAGTTGCTAAAACTTCATGCACTAGGCTGTCTCTCCCAGTTTGATTGAAGGCACTATATTCCACACCTCAGATTCAGATGTACTGACACTGTGCACATAACAAGTACTTTAAATAAATAAATGTCTTAGTAGTAGCTTTCAAGTCTCCAGATATTGTGTTACTGGTAAGCTTTGACTTTGCAGTATTGTTAATTGTATTGGCAGTTTGCATAATCTGTTTTGAAGTTGATATACAGCTCAGTTACTTCTTGTGTTTTGTTAGGAATTTGTCTACCTGGGCAGCTTTTCTGTTTGAATGAAGATGACTGTTATGACGTTTCCTCAGCCTGTGATGGCCAGTGGGACTGCAAGCGACATGGAACTGATGAACTCAGCTGTGGTAAGAGATTTCAAGTAGCTCCCATCACTTTGTTACTTTGTTGTGCCTCTGCATTCCATCAGAATTCAGTTTTTAATTATCCTTCACTTCTGTTCCTAACTGACATCTTGTTCACTGGCCGTTGTATATGAGATGTAATGGTAATTTGTACAGCTCCCTTTTCTCGATGATGCTTCTGGCATAAACCCACGAGTAAAAGTGGTTTTGAACTGGTGCTTTTCTGAGGATATCAGGCAGCATATTATAGAGTAATGGGTTGATTACAGTTAAGCTTCTGTGTTGCTTTTTGCAAGTTGGGGGGTGGAAGAACAACAATGTTGTGCAGAGTGACTTTTGACCTGGAAGAGATGACAGTATTTAGCATAAGTATTCATGTAGACTTCAAATTGAACTCAAATTGATTGCAGTTTGATGTTATATTTGGAAGAAAGAGTTTTAACAAGGACAGTTACCTATAGTTTGCCTGGTGCATGATTGGCAAAACTGCATTAAGGTCTGAAATCCAGGAGCAGCATAGGAAACTGTTAATCTGTTGTGAATCCATATAATATGTAAGGAAACCTATCAAGTTTGTGGTTTACTGTAATGGGTGAGAATTCTTAATGAAGACCCATTAAATTGCCTACTGGGTTGGCTGTGTTGAAACGTGTAGTGTTCTGACCACTGACTGTATCTTGGGTTTAATTCCTTTCACGTTTTTAAGCTGACAGTTCTCTGCCAAGCCAAAACACAATTTAGTTATTGAATTTGGGGTTTGTATGTCATAGTTTACAACTCTTATTTCTTTATTAACTGTTGGCTGATTGGTTGTTTGCCTTGCAATGCACACCTTACATTTTCTGGTCTTTCTTCAGAGTCAGTATACCATGGAACTTTAAACAAGTCCTTAATGCACAGTTTGTGTAGCCTTATCAGCTGAAAAACATGACTTAAGAAGCATTTTCCTTTTGTCTCAAGTTGCAGTTTTCTAGATCTTTGTGGCAGCCATGTTTGAGTGTGTTCATTTGAGAGGTCTGTGGAAGGCAGTGTATAAATGCCTAGACCCTTACACATACAGAACATATATATAGCGCTTTTCAAGAACATTTTGCATTTTGTACTCATTATTTGATTATTTTTGATAATTTAGTTGAGCAATTCAGAATCTCGCTTGGTTCTGACTTCCTTGGTGCCACTATTTAAGATGCGTTACCATACGCGTCCTTATTATTAATTGGTAAATCATGACAATTGGTAATTCATACGTGTTTTTACACCAAACCCTGTACAACACATTTGGTCTTTGCTGGAGGAGCAGTCTAGTGAGAATGACTGCTTAATCAAGATAAGCACCCCGGAAACCTGACCCCAAAACACCATATGCTTGTGCTAGCATTAGTATGTGAGGCTTCTGGATGGACTTTCTCAAGAGGATGTAACTGTTATGTTGCCCTGTTTTTGGGTTTTCTTGTGCCCATTTCACCAAAGTATTTTCAGCTAAATGACAAAGTCTATTGTAAATTTGGTCCATTGACCAGACAGTTTGCAAATAACATAAATGGTGTGGCTAAAATTGAAATTGTAATTTCATCACAGATACTGGGGAATTACCTAATCTTGGATTTTTACAATTCATACTTGTTAACTAGAAGAGAATTGGACCTGCAAGTATGCCAGTCCTTATAAAATTCTGCTATATACAGATGTTTTTATGTTAGTATGCATGTATCAGGACAATTATATGGCACTTTGTAATACAACCTTTCAAAGGCACATAATGGCTAGGGTTTTACTGGTTTATTTAGATGATCACGAAGTTCAGAAAGCGGATGTTATAAATTCAATAAATTGTATTCTTTTACAGAATGGAGTTTTGTCATCTGATTCTGTAATTCGAGATGCCTTTGAATTGTTCTTGCCAACAAGTGATTCAAGTGTTGTTTCCTTAGTTCCTGGGCAAGTCATTTGTGTTTAGAATTGCTGTGCTTTGCAGGCCATTCTAGACCACTACAGCAGCAGCCGCTGTTAAATACATCTTATTCAGACATCCTGAATGAGGAAACTTCGTTACTAAGTGAACCCAAAAGTACACAAGTTAATCAAGTGTTCCATATGTGCATGATGCCACTGCCTTATTAGTGATCAAATTTTCCATTGCACACGGGCGGTTGGATGCAATGAAATATGATACAAGACGAATTAATTGCTCCACTAACCTTACAAGTGTAATTCCACTCTTGGGCCTCTGCTGTGTACTATAAAGTAATGCTCATCATATGGCTCTAGATGCTGTAAAAGTTACCTTTGGTCACCTGTGTGGTTTCTGCAGGTGTATGCTCAGAGAAGTCATACAGGTGTCGCTCAGGAACAGTATGCTACACGTACAGTAGCAGATGCAATGGGATTCCAGACTGCAACAACTACGCAGATGAATTACAGTGTTGTAAGCAAATTAATTACAGTGTTATAAGCAAATTACAATCACTACGTTTACTGAAATGATAACTTGTGTAAAAAAGAAACTGCTGCTTCACGGTATTATTACAGTTATTGTTCTTATGAAAGTCGCTGCTAATGTCAGATAATGCGTGTGAATACCAACCAACAAGAAGTGTATATTTAAAATTTGCACACAAACACTGACCAATCAGAAGTTTATATTAAATGCATGCAGATGCCAGCCAGTTAGAAATAAGTCCAACCAAATGACTCATTGACATTACATCACAAAGAATTTGTGCCTTGGCACAGGAAACTCACTAGCCAATGTCACATCACCTCCCTAGGATGCGAGTGATGGGAGGCAGCCAGACGCACGCAGTAACTGCAAGGATGTGATCAACTTGTGATCTGAGCGTGCTCAAACCAGTCAACAATCTGATGACTCATCATGATGACTTGATGGAAATTTCCGATACAAAAGCACGCTTACTCGGCATTGGAAAAATTACATCCACAAATTGACTGATGGGTTTTGAATTTGTTTTGATTGACTAGTTAGTTGGCTCATTGTATTTGTAATTGTAATCGCAATTTATGTAGCACCATTTCAAGAGAAACTCCTCAGAGGAGAAGAAATTGGTTTTGGTTAGTTAGTTGATTTGATTTTTTTTGTTCTGTGGGTTGGTTAATTGCCCTGATTTATTTTTAGTTTGGTTAATTGGTTGGCTGATTGGTTGTTTGTATGATTAATTACAATATTTTTGGGAATATAAGATGCTGTTTTGACACAGACGTGTAGGGGTGGGTCTTATGTGCAGAAATTTTATAAATTTTTCGAAGTAGCCATATATAGTCGGCAAAGACAAATAACGTTTTGAATTAAATTAAATCAAATCACATCTATCAAACACGGAATTATACGTAGTGAAAGCAGTACTAATCTTACCATACCGAACTGACAGAGTTCGCAACGCCCCTTGACTGCTAGTCCACCTCGTCCTGCGCCCTCCACCTTTTCGCCCTCTGTTGCATCCTGTGACCTCTGCCTTTTGCCGCTTCCAACACCTACGCCTCTGCTGCGTCATGCAACCTCCCATGGCGGGCCCGAGAGAAGCAGGGTGTGGAAGCAGCAGTGGCAGAAGTCATGGCAGCGGCAACCTGAGACAAGCAGATTGTAGGGCGCCTTGCCAAGCTTAACTTGGCGGCTTTCTTGGAAAGGGTGACAAAAGAGGGGATATGTGCTGGGGCTTTGGGAAGGCTGAAAATTTGCTGATGTTTATTCTTTCTCTGTACTACTGCCTTACTATCATTCAATATATTATAATTGGATGCGTTTGGCTGGCTGGATTTACAGAGCCAGGTAAATCACTACCAAATCGCAAATAACACCAAATGTTGGAAATCTTGAACTCAAGGGTGCAAAAATAATTTTATTTCAACAAAGTTATGTTTGAGCAGTTATTTCCTGATGATGACCATGTATTTTTGACCGTCATTTGCAAACGCACTTATATGCATTGTTACTGGAAATCTGTGTACGGGTGCAGCTTACATACCAGTACGGCCTATGTCTTGAGTTTACTAAAATTTTGCAATTTTTGCGTCACTGCGTTTTATGCTAAGGTGCAACTTATAGTCCGGAAAGTAAGGTCATTAATTGACTACTAATTAGCTGTTTGGTTTTGTTTAGTGCCAGAACAGTGTGGCCATCATAATGGAACATTCCTTTGTCAAAATGGTCAGTGCATTGTGGAGCATTTAGTTTGCAACGGCTACTACAATTGTAAAGACAACTCGGATGAACTCAACTGCCCATGTAAGTACTGCTGATGTGATGAGGGTTTATTTTACATCTGCTTCTTTAAAAGTTAAGGTAAAACTCTTGTTTACATGTCTCTGTTCTCCTTCCTCAACCTTGCAAAGCAGGAAATGTGCATGCAAACATATGCGAGCATTCATTAACCCTTAACCGATGAGAGAAATTTTTCTGCCTAGGCCCTGACGACGAGCGATTTTACCGGAAAATGCCTATTAATTAAATAGTTTTCAGCTTGTTGTATCTCAGTCAGTTCTTGACCTACAGTCATGAGGTTACCATCATTTTATCTCCTCTTCCCATCCATCTGTCTAGTTTTGGATACAAAAAATTTTGGGGTACCCAAAGTTGCCCCAAACCGTACCCCACCCCATGTTTAACACTTTTCATGTTCAGGCTCCTATGGAAAACATTTTTCAGTGACAACATATGTTGTGTCAGCACAAAAATCGTGCAGAAATCAATGCCAGACAAAACCTCACAAGAATTTTGAAAATATTATCACAAATGAAGGAGATACAGTATTTTTAGTATGTAAGATGAAGTCGTACAAATTGAAGGAAATATAAGAAAACACATGAAAAGTGAGAAATTTCTAACTTATCAGATCTTGGTCATTCTTTGACATACAGACTTGAGGTTGACATCATTCTTTAGCATTTTATTTCCTCTTTTAAACCATCTTTCCAGTTTTTGAGAAAACAATTTTTGGAGGTACCCACAGTTGCCCCAAACTGTACCCACCCCATTTGAAAACTTTTTTCATGTTCAAACCCCTATAGAAAACATTTTCAGTGACAACTCATGTAGTGTCAGCACATGAACTGTGCAGCAATTAATATCAAACAAAACCTCCCAGAAAAGTTTGAAAATATTTTCATAAATGAAGGAGATATAATATTTTTAGTATGCAGACAGTAGTCGTACCAAAGGAGTAACAAGAAATGCCTAAAAAGTAAGAAATTTTTAACTTATCAGATCTTGGTAATTTTTGGCATACAGACTTGAGGTTAACATCATTCTTTAGCTTTTTATCTACTCTTTCAATCCTTCTGTCCAGTTTTTGATAGAAAAATTTTGGGGCACTCAAAGTTGCCTACTCTCCCCATCACCTCCAAACACATACATAGTAATACAACCACGACATCAAAAACACTGCAGCATGCACACCAACAGGACAACAACAGTAACATTACAACAATCCAGGAACACAGAGAGGCAAACACACTGATGTTTGTTTCCTTTTCAAATTTTTGGTAGCTCTCAAAAGAGCCATTTTTATGAATGCCTGAGTGCACTGGATGGTCACCTTGAAGATGGATGAAGCCTCCTGAATCGACTCCTCTTTCTGAATAGACTGGACTGAACAGTTCTAACAGGACAATTTAGAATGGAAATTTTAACAGTTGTATCGATGTGCTATATTGCTTACCTTCCTTACACTCCACAGAACCACTATCTGATTTTGCTCGTTGCAAATGTGGAAGCATAAAACTTTGCACAAAGCAACTTTACATGCTTCACATTCGTATCTAGTCTTCTTGGGGCAGCCTTTGGGATTCTTGAACTTGTTCTCTAAAACATAAGATGCTAGAGGACAAGTAGGGTTCCATTTTATTCTGTGCGGTTTACCTGCCTTCTGTGCATTTGACCTACTCTGCTCACCATGCAGGCCTGGTCTGTTCAACTAGCACATCAAAAAAGCTTATCCAAAAGCAGTTAGAAAAATTTCAAAAATGGTGCATTAGGGGCTGGTCCGCCACAGACGCTTGTAAATGGAACAGTTAGGGGTCAAATGGGAAAATCTGCTACTTGTTCAGTCCTGTCTATTTCGCCCAAGTCATCCGCCTGACCCAGTTTGACGGTTCACTAGAATGTATCCGTAGCCGTCTAATTCAGAGTCGTCAGATTTACTTTAGCCAAAACCACTTTATCTTCTTCACTGGTAGCAAAAGACATGTTTTTATTGTCAGATGAGTCAAAACTGTCATCATCTGATGCAAATTCATCAAGAATTTCGTCGTCAGTAAGGCCACAACAACAACACGCCGCCATTTTGGGTTATTTAAATTCGTGATTTAAATGTCCGATTTGATTGGTCGATTTTCATGTTTATGACCGAATTCTAAAAATATCTTCCACTTATTTCTGTGCTTAATTATATTATCTTGGCCTAATTGATGTAAGGTTTCAAAAATATAACGTCTGCGATAGGCTGAGAGTGGTCTAGATAATAGTACATGCCCAGTGCCAATTACTACCTACTCGTCTGTATTGGGTTAATGAATGCATAAGTAATCACAAACATGCATTCATTCTTCCATTCTTCCTTCCTATACTGTTCTTAGCAGTGATTCATATCGAAGTACGTGGCCAATCTAGTATTCCTCTGTGGCACTTGCTCATCAGTACCTCTACTTTACCAGTATTTCCTTGTTTGTTTTATTATCAGTCCAATTGATTTTCCCTAATGTTTGATTTTCCCTAATGTTTTCCATACCCACGTTTCACATGTATTGAGGCATTCATCTTCTGCCTGACTTACAGTTTATGTATTTACTCTGTAGAGTAACAAGCTTCATGTGAGGCTTTTCAGCATTTGTTTCTTTCTGAATTTTCTTTACCCTCTTCAGCTCTTGTCTTTTGTTAAATGTCCCTTTGTCAGTTAATATTCTTTGAACGTAATTTGGTATTTGCAGTTCTTGCCTCTGATTCTAATTTTTTATGCCTGGCACGTTAATCTCTTAATATTCATTCATTCATTTGTTTTAATTCATACATTCAGGGTAAGAGAAATGATGTACTTGTTTGTGCTTTTAACTGTTGATTTTTAATGGTAATTTCTTTTGAGCTGCTTGTCCTAATATGGTGTTGTGGTATGAGGATTGAATTTTTCTCACTCAGATTCTAAGCCTAAACAGGCAGATTTTCTATGATTGTTGTAGAAATTCTAACATCTTGTTACATGATGGTAAAGAATATCAATTCTTAATCTGTGTAAGGTACATATATATGTATGTGTATAGGTATATATATTGTCATTTTTTGTTTTGTTAGTGCCGAGCAAAATTGTGATTGCTGCAGTGGTTGGCTCTCTTTGCTGTGGCCTCCTGTTGGTCATAGCTGCTGGATCAGTGTGTCGTCTTCATGCAGTTCGTGCTTTGATGAGCTCAAGGTCACACCACATTTCTCCAATAACTGCTATCCAGGAAGAGCTGCTGGCTCGGCTGTCTGCACCACCATTATACGATGAGGCAATGGTGACTTCACGGCCATATGAGGAAGTTAGAACTGAAATGCTTCGGAGAATACAACCTGAAAGGTCGCAGGATGCAGAGATGAACGCAATTCCTGTAGCTGCTGAAGCGAGGCGGCCAGCGCTTTCTGATATGAACTCATCAGATCCGCAAGTCCCAGTGCGACCTCAGAATGATGATGACGATGATGTGCTCATCGATGTTGGAGGCGAGAGCAATCTGGCTGTGAGTGCAAGTGACTCGGAGTTGGACTGCGATGCTTTCGACGACTCTCTTGTTGATCTTTCACTAGTTACTGGGCTTCATGCTCAGTGGCGCCGAAGCCATTCAACCGAAAACCCCGTATTGTTTTCAGACGCTGATGCTGGCGGTGAAGATCTGCTTTTAGTTGATGTTTGTGACTCTGTGCCATTGATATCCAGCAATAACGAAGTTCTTTGTGATGGCGATCCTAAACAAAATGACTCTGGTAGATCTAATCCAAGTGCTCACTTAAAGCGCAGCGCCTAGTTTGTATCAGTTTTTCATTGCCATCGCAAAATCAGGCTCACAAAGTGTAGTTTTCAGTTAACAAATTTAGACCCACATTGAGTTAATGAAATCTAACATAGGCTAACATTTTACTAACTGTTGTGCTGGTTTTGTAGTAGTTCAGCTGCACCTGTAGGTTTAGCATTAGTGTGAAAAACGAGACCAGCGTTTGTTTAGTGAAATCTGTAATAGGTAAACCCTGTGATGACAGAAGTGCTCGTTTTTAATCATGCAATTTTAGTGATATGAGCAAACCGTGTACCTGAACATGTACTGTATGCTCGTGTGTTAATGTTTAACCAGAATTTGACTGATTTTACATATCCTGATTTTAATCCTAGGCGGATATTATAAAGTAGGCTGATCTTTAAGGTCACTTCAGGTATTTACTATGAAATTTTGTTATGAATTGCTCAGATAAATTTAGAAGTTTGTTGGTTTGGAATATATGCTGCATGGTTGTTGTAAACATGAAAACTTGTGTTTTACCAATATAGCTTATATCAAAATTCAGTTGCTCTGAGTTTAAATTGTCCAGTAAATTGAAGACAAAATTTCTTAGGCTTTTTTGAATATTGTTAATGCACTTAGCTGTTAGAGGCTTGCAAAGATTTAAGGTTAAAAGATCAAATTGCTACGCTGCCGGTGGTGAAATAAACATTTAATACAGAAAGAAAAAATTGCAATACAGTTTTAAAAGACAAAAATCAATTTTGAATGCTATAAATCAAGAAAATGAATAAAATACATTTTTATTTAAATGAAGTAAATGTTATCAAAATTTTGCTTTCATCTTTTTAACAGCATTATTTCTAATTATTGAACCTAATTAGGAGCAACATTGCATTGTTGCACAGTCCATGATCTTTGGTAATTTGGTCAGCTAAAAATCCTTTGTGAAGTTTACTGAAATTTGTTAATTTTAATAATTTTATTGAAGGTGTTTTTACAATTATTCACTTGTTAGCTTCTTGGATTTAACTCTTTCTTCCACACAGTCTCTTTGTTATACTAGGAAAGTTCAAAGATACAGATTTAACTATTCCTTGCTAAATGCCATTTGTAATAAGACACTTGTAGCAAGCTCCTGAGCATTATCCCAGAAAACATGTATGAGGTTGTCCATAAAGGACGTATGCAAATAATGACTTATTTGGACCCATACTTTTCGCATAACTGCATTTGTGTGTCTGTTATTACCCTCTCTATTCCTCATTTGCAGGCGTTTGCACTCTAACGGAGTACTGTAGCTATGGCCTAGATTAGGCTGGCTTAGATTGGGCTACCCGGTTGATCTTGCAGAGCTAAGTGTGCCGTGGAGTGGGGTGCTCTGATACCGCTGCAACCAGCAAAAGGACTCTAATTAGATCCATTGCATAGACTGTTTGACTGAAGTTGGTGTTTAAGGTACAGGCTGTACTGATATAACTGTATTACTCAAATTTAGATACAGATGTCCGCATTGGGCATATCCATCCCTCCCTTGTCCGCTTTTGAGTTACCCTTCCCGTCCCCTCTGTGGATGTCCTTAATGGACTACCCATTTTCTGGTTTTGGGGAATTGCCTAATAATTGCGGACGACTTGTGGATTTTTTAGATCAACAGGTTAAGCTTATTCTCAATCTTTTTATTCTGTAGCTGGCAAAGGCAGTGAAAGTATTTTAAGTTTATTTTCCTCATTCTTGTGGCTGTTCATATGGAGATGTGCCTTCCTTTAGAATAATTAAATAGTCAGACACTTGTGTTGAAGCTGTGTTTGATCATATCTGCTCTGGCAACATAGTTGCTCTTTCCTATGCTCGTGGTTTTGGCCTCAAAATCTCTTCCACTGAACGTCTTTGTGAGTGTCCTCAATAGTCTTCTGTCAAAACTAAAGAACCATATTTTAGAGACTCCATTTGCCCGCAGACTGCTTTCCCAGATCCAGTGACTAACCTTTTGGTTTATGACAGTTGTATTTTTGGTTTTTAATTTGGATTTGTTAACGCATTTTTTTCTTGTAGTGCACCAAAGCTGTGAAAGGCTTTATGCAAAATAATACTTTGCCTGTTCCCACAGTGAATCACTTTTAAGTTGTTCAGTGTGTTTTATGGCGCTTTGTTATGCCTCATCATTTATGTTGTATCACATATTAACTGTCACATGTGTTGTATTGCACGCTGTCACAATATACTGGCAAATCTCTCTATATTTTTGTGCCACATAACTTTGGAAAAGTTACCTATACTTAAATACCAATGTCTAGATCAGCTTACATGTCTGCGTTCTGTCCCTTCGCATTCCAGCATTGACCTAGCTGGCACTGCTGTTCTGCTCTCAGACAGGGTCAAAACACTTGGGGTAATTTGGACAGCAATCTCACATTTCGACCTCACATAACAAACCTCTGCAGATCTTGTTTCTATCATATCAGGGCATTACATCACATCAGGTCAGCTCTTACCAAAGACATGGCACAAAATGTAGCCTGTTCTCTAGTCTGCTCTTGCCTCGATTATGCCCGTGCGGTTTTTACAGGTATCTCAAATCTTGAACTCAAAAGACATCAAAGCATCCAAAGTTCTGTGGCTCATGTGGTGATGCATGCATCTCCTTACACAAATTTCTTAGCTGTATTAAGCCAGCTGCACTGGCTTCCTGTGGAATTCTGGACAAGATTTAAACTAGCCTTTATGACCTATAAAACTCTTACCGTGAGCACTCCTACCTACCTTCAGTCACTAGTCTCTCCTTACATCCCTCCCCGCAGCCTACATCTTCAGGTATGGGTTTCTTGACTGAGCCACGATGCAGAACTGTCCTGGGCTATCATGCAAAGTAATGGAACCGTCTACCAATGTTTCTCCGAAGCTCGAACTTTTCTTCCTTTCTTCAAGAATTAACTGGAAACTTGCTATTTCTCACTGGCTTTCAAACATCTGGATATCTAACTCTTTTCACCTGGCGACTCACTGCCTGCATCTCCAATTTGCACTTCTGTGTGACTGCGCATGTTATAAATTTTCTTACTACTCATCAATATGTACATGTGTACAAATATACGTAGAAGTATATATGTTTACTTGTATATGTTTACACACACACATGCACGCACGCACACACACAAGAACCTGCTTTTAATGCTGTCTCTGGGATCCATATCAAGAATGGCCTTATACTGAGGCTGTGTTATAAAGCTGATCTAAATTTGGGGTCTACATTCTGACCACAGTACCATCCAAATTTGTTATAAAGAAGCTCCAATGTACTTCCCTTCTGTGCAAATATATGTGTTTTGTATGCTCACTGTGGTTTTCTTATTGCCATTGTCTAAATATCAAAACCAAATTGACTTCTACTGTTGAGTCTGTGTTGCCAGCATATGTTGTATTATGCATATTCCTTCATCACTGTCTGCAGCTGTATCCTTGCATGATTTTACCTATGTGCCTCTTCTGCTGTTTTTCCTTTCATAGAATTAGTCTGTGAGTTGATGAAAAAAAAGCAAACTAAGCCAAGATCTGCTTCCAGCTTCAGTAAATAAAGTCTTTGACCTCTGGCTAATGAATGAACTGTGGCTAAGTATTTGATCTCTGACTAATGAATGAACTGTGGCTAAGTATTTTAACCTATGGCCCAGGATTATGAACTTTGGCTGTCTGATCTAAATATGAAGGTTTGAGAGGCTAAAATTTACCTGGGTCTTGCTTTCCAAAGACACAGTTGTCTGGATTTTTTTACAGGTAAGAAATGTCTGAAATCCCTTGCAAATGTTAGCTTTGATCATTTGTTGGATCATGCGATTGCTTTATTTTTGTCGATTAGTGTCTGATTTTTGCAAATTTTTTTGCATCATATTTATTCATTTGTATTTCTGCAACTGTTTGACATAATTTGTCATTCCTTGTGTCTTTGTTGCTGTGATAAATAGTTCAAGCTTCTGTTTAAATCAGTGATTGGCTTGCTGCATGGTTTTAATCAGGCCAGAAACTAATCTTAAAGCAAATTGGTTAGTCTGGTTAGATTGCTATGTCTGTCATAATAAGACTGGTGGCTTTAGTACTGATCAAAAGAATTGTTAGTTAAGTGTATGCTGCGGTGTTATGTGAATGCTATGACTGATGAATTAAGATATCGTTAGCAATGAATGTGACAGTTTTAGTACTTTTCCAGTTTAATTGCCATTTTTACCTGGCCTTCCCATGTACTGGGATACGTAAATGAGTACCACTTTGCTTACATTTATCAACACATTTTCATAAAGTTCTGTGAAAATTAATGTTATATTAAAACTATTTCTGTAGTATTAATTGTTAACAAATCATATAGGTAATACTTTAATGATACATAGACTGAATTATATAGACACTTCAGAGTTAATGATTTATAAATGCGCAGTACACTAGACCCTCCTTACAGTTCTGCCTTTGGGGCCACTTCATATCAAGTACCAGGTAATAACGTTGTAATGAGTTGGCATTCTAAAGATGAGTGATATTGAGGATCAGTATTTTCCAACTGCATTATATCAGAATTCACAATATAACATGTGTTAGAAGCTGTTGGTTTACAGTCTTGTTTTCCTAACCTCTGTCTTTTTATTTGTTTTTACTTCCGTTTGCTGCTGCAAAATTGGCTTAGGCCCAAGTTGTCAGTTATGTCATTCAGTGTGTGTGTAATCGTATTTTCATAGCACGTGTTGTTAATCTCTCAGTGGAGGTTTTCTGTCTGCATATTGAGTAGACGCTGTTGTTTGGAGCAATATCTTGGTGCAAGGCACTGGGACCATTTTCACAGGATGGGGAGAATTTGTGCAAGAATTTAATATTTGTATAGACAAATTAGAATGTGCAATATCTATTGGAAGTTGCTTAATTCTAAAAGGTGGAGAATGTTTTATACAAATGTGATCAACATAGGTAATTTTTGTCAGAATTTTAGCATTCATTTGAACATGGAGGGTTTTAAAACTGCCTTTTTCGGCTTAAAATAATTGGCGTTATTAGTGCACTAGGTTCAACTTATTAGATAGGTAATGCAGATGTTCTGACACCTTTTGTAGTTGTCCTAACCTAATAGGTTAGGGCAGGTGCTGGAGGTACCTTCCTTTAACCTGCTTCCCTTCCTTCACTGCTGAGGTTGAAGGATGTTTTGACTGAAGCACAAATATGACTAGTGCACACTTCATTGCTGGTTGCATGGGTCACATTAAGAATCACTGTTGTAAAGGAAGTGGAATTGCATATGTTTTGCATTGGAAGGATGCTGTTGTATCTCTGTGTCAGTAACTCTCGTAATTTTTTTAAATGTTGATCTTATGTACAAAGAAAAAACTGAAAAACCTGATATCCTTTTTTCTTTGTGCATATGTGCTAGGTTTACTGATGCAAGTACATGAATAACTTACAAGCATATGTAATGTATACCTATGGATAATATATATGTAATTATATATTATATAATTAATGGTATATACACATAAATGAAGTGTATATATTTCAGTAGGCTGACTGCAAGCTCAGTACTGCTAATTTTGGTTGTGACTTTGCTTTAACAGATCTTGTGTTTTGACGTGGATTTTTTTTAGCACTGCAACTGTAAATCGTTAGATGGCACGATCCCTTTGCATAGTTGAATCATGAAACAAAAATATGTTGTGAGTTGGTAAATCTTATGGGAGCTATATAAATGTTATCGTTAGACTGTATAATGAGTGAAATGAAAAACCTTATGGAATTGAAAACAAAAATCAAGGAACTGTAGGTCAAGATGGGTCTACTAATCTTTGATGATCCCAGATACAACATTGATACTTATGATTGTTTGTATATTTTAGACCACATTATAGATATGTACAGTTATTGTTAATACCTGAATATTTATGCATTTGTAATTGTATTTGGAAATCTGCTATTGTCTTTAATTACACTTTTGTCAAACATGTTGTCTCATGGCAGCCTTATAGAAGTTTACCCCAAGAGGCCCATAGATAGATCCAGGCTTTGAGGTATTTGTAGGGGACAAGGAAATTTTCACTGCATTGGTTCGGACTACAGTACGTCCCACTGATGATGCATTTGCCTGATACATTTCACTCTGTCCGCTGGTCTACTTCCCCCACTACTTCCAGTCACAAATTGCACCAGGCTAGTAATGGGCTTTGCTAAACAGGCATACTGCAAAGAACGTCCAAATGATAAATGTTGCACTTGGTGACACTGTACTGCAATGGTGCAGATCTGTTCTGAACATTTGGAGGACGTATCTCTGGAAAAATTGTTGATGGTAGGACTTTGGATGATGACTTATAGTTAGTTAGTTGGTTCTTTGATCGTCTTCAGGACTTACTTGTTTCAAACTATATCCATGACCTTGTGATCACTGGCATGTTTGACGATCTATTTCCTGTCATCTACGAATTCATGCCCCTTCAATATCGTTGCTAGTTTCATTCTGTGGCATAACGATTTAAAAAGAGTGAATTCATTGAAAATAAAATTGGGGACATCACCAGCCCAGCCAATTTACCCACATTGAGCCATTTTTGGCCCAGAGTTGTACAACATTTGCCCAGCATTAGCCAACATTGGCCCAGTGGGTGTTTGCCAGCTGGGATGGGCATGCCCATCCAAAATATTGAGGACATGTCCCTGGGTTTTGTTGATTTTGCACCATCTGTATTCTTTCAAACAGTGTTCCCTAAATCCATTCATATGTCTCCACGATGGTCTGTGTGAGTTCCATCAAGTGCTGTAGGCTTCATGAGTAAATTGCATGCATTAAGTTTTTTCTAGCTTGGTACTCTGGCCTGAAAAGAAAATTGTTTTTAATTGCCTTTGAATAAAAACAATATCATCATTTTCTTTTGTCTTTCAGCTCGAGATGATCTTTCTTCAGAACTTTACTTTAATAAACCTCGAGACTTAGTAAAATTGCACACAAACATCAAGAAATCCTGACAGTAGTCTTAAATAGAGTAAAGGCTCAATGGGTAACTAATGTTCTAATTGTTTACTTAAATTGACCACGTATACCCTGCTTGGTTGACGAGGACACTTCAGCAAAATTCGTCTAGATCGAAACCTCTGCGACTCTATACTCGTATGATCCAATTAAGCAGCCTAAATACATTGTACTGCGATAACTTGGTACGATAAAATTAACGTTGCTTCTGCTATTATCGTCAGAGTATGTATAGCACAGGTAGCCTATTAAAGGCCGCCTGTGAAGGATTGTTGGCCAAAGTTCTGTTGAAGCACTAATGGCAACTTATCTGCGACCCTCTAGCCAGTAGGTTGTCTTCAATCCTTTACCCTGAAGAAATTAACAACATAATCAGTGTAGCTTTGGAAGAATGTGTGTGTGTGTGTGTGTGTGTATGTATGTATGTATGTATGTATGTATGTATGTATGTATGTATGTATGTATGTATGTATGTATGTATGTATGTATTGCAATTGTAATCGTAAATCTGTTTAGCGCCTTCTTCTGAAAAACTAACTTTCTCTACGCTGGCCTAGATGATGTTACAACTCGTTAAGAACGAAGCGTTCATGAGTAAAACTGCAGTACTCGGGTAACTGGAAAAGTCCCGCCCACACGGATTCCCATCAAGACGACAGATGACACCACAGAGGTTATGAGTTCCTGGACTGTGTTGCATTGAAGACGAGGGAAGACAACGGCCGGTGGAGTCAGCAGCAGTTACTTCACTCTACAGCAGTCCATCGTAGAGGAAAGAGACGCAGAGAAACCGGATGTCCCTGGAGTCACCAACTCTTTGCAGGACAGGCATTCGTTGCCGACGGACCGATTGGCATTTCAACCTCTGCGTGATTGACGGTCGCACCACTCGAAAAACTGTTCGCTCTTCCTTCGCAATCGTAATCATAATCTTGAGAATTTCTTAAGCGCTGCTTTAAACCTAAGCGCAGGACACCAGCTTATTCACGAGCGCTGCGTCTTCTGAGGGATACTCCAAAGATGCCATGGGAAGAATAAAGTCTTCCTTCACCGAATCCAAAGTTCCCGGCTGCGGACGGCACATATAGGTCTTAATCTCGAAACTATCCAGGCGGAAACCTGTCCCTCTTTGTAATTATAGATGAACCAGGACAAATAGTTATTATAGATCATCGTTCGATCACATTCGTCCAAACACCGTCAAAAACACGAAATCATTTAAGTCATCTATTTTGGACACAAATTCTCTTTAAACTGAACGAGTGTAGTTTCTACGGACTAACTGCAAACTGCCTTATCTCTACAGTAGACGAAACTTATCCAAGGTAACTTGTATAGGCCCTATGTAATTCAGGCAGCCGAGAAGCTGCTACTGCAGTTTGTACGTACCTACATATATACGTTCGTGTGTATGCTTGTTATGTATGTATGTAACCTCTTCTGCCCTAACACTTCTCCGCCCATCCGTCACATCATCCTTGAAATTTGGTAATCGCTCCATGGCTATAGCTGCCCCACCACTTTGGAATAAACTGCCCCTGAACTGCGACAGTTATCTGACCCATCATACAAACTCATCTATGCTCCACCGCTTGCAATTTCTGCATCAAATAATTTGGTCTTTCATTTATAACTGAAAACATTTCCCTTTCACAGATCATATCTTGACTCCCCTTCTTCCTCTTATCCCTCTTTTCGCTCCAATCCCAAACATCACCCACCGTAGCTGCCTGACTTTTGGATTTTGACCTGGAACCGAACCCTTTTTGCCTATCGATTTTGTTTTGATTGAGCGCCTGTGAATAACTTGTCCCCGTGATGTGGCTTTCATTGGGCGCTGTAGAAAGCTCGGGATTACGATTACGATATGCATGTATGTATGTATGTATGTATGTATGTATGTATGTATGTATGTATGTATGTATTATGTATGTATGTATACATGTAGACTATGTATAGCGACTGCAATAGGAGAACGGCCTAATTATATACCTATAAGCCTATAATCCAGATACGGTTGTTAGATTTTAAGGTGTGCGTAGACCAAAAATACCTTGATGTTGATTTCTCCTCGAGGGGTGACGATATACTCTTCCGGAGACCTGATTAGAAACTTGTAGCAATCTTCGCTAATATGAATCTTCATCGCTAAACGAAACAACTCTGTCACTAAAGCAACGCATAGGAATCGAGGCTAATCAAGGCGACAATACTTTTTATTATTTCTGCATTTATTAGGCGCCATTATCTAAAGACTTAGTATCAGTCAATGGTGCCGAGCAGTTGTGAGTTAAGGACTTGCTCAAGGTCCTTATAAAGTAACCGTCTCGGAGGAGGCTTGAACCCGTACTCTCCGCGTTACAAGCCTAGAGCTCTATCCAATACGTAGGCATAATTAACAAGAATATCAGCGATGAATATCTTCGAGTAACCCACCTGGCATATGTAATGTCTAGTAACGCCATAGTGTTCCAAAAGTGACTAAGCATGTGAGTGGGAAGGGCCATGGTAATCTTCTAGCCGTCTTGAGCCGAAGCCCTTGCTTAACAAACGCTAAGGGAATAACGTTACCCCGTCTGTTTATCGCCTTATTTGAATCAGGCCCATCAACTATCTGGCGTCGAAAGGGCCATTCGAATTTATTTCTGGCTAGTTATTTTATTTCAAAGTCAATTTATCAGATCTAACATTGCTTTACGCTACCAATTTTACGACTATAATCTTCAATTATAATTTGTAGAGACTAACGCTTTCTGGACTATTTCTTCTAATTCAAATGATCAATGGTGTTTAATCGTTTAAAACGCCTTGTACATCAACACCCGTTTATCTTTTGAAGTAATTACCAATTTAGAAATGCTCAATCGCCCTCGGTCGTGTATCTACAATTTTCCGATGGTTTTGACTCGGGTAGGCCTACGTAGGCCTACTGGGTGTCTGTTCGTTCCCCGAAGAGACAATCGGTAAGTGCTTGTTTTGTGGCACTACTGCTAATGATGCCTGGAAACATCGAGCTCACTCTTAGACCATCGCGTGGATACGAAAATAAGGCGACGTATCGATCATTGTCTTTGAAGTTCGGAGCCCTGAATATTCGTTCTGCTGTGCATCGTGCTACGAATATCCATGATAACATAGTGAATGATCGTCTGAACATTCTTACTCCAACTGAGACGTGGATTATACCTGAAGCACCGAACTGTATCAAGCAAGGAGTGGCACCGAAAGCTTTTTCTGTTCTGCACCTTCACTGGCAGTCTGTCGACGGCGGTCCTGACCGAGGGGTGGTCTTGCAGTTATCTACCGTTCCATAGTTCGAGTCACTGCGCATTCTCTCTCTGACTTCTGTTATCTATCGTCATACGAGTTTCAGTTGGTTCGATTAGGTTAAGCTGCTTCTTCTTTGATCATCGCCACCATCTATCGTCCAACATCAAGCTCCATTCATACCTTCCACGACGAATTTTCGGATATAATTACCACAATCACTAATGATCATCTGATTATCTGTGGCTATTTTAACTGTTCAGGCAACTTGATCTTAAACAGCACGGTTTTGACTCCAATTTACTGATCACTGATAATCGGTTGGAGATGTCAGTGAAGCTGTCTGTATCTCTGACAATCATTGCTACAGAGGCAATGGATGGGTCCAGCCGTCCAGCTGTATTTTCATATCGCCCGATCAAGCAGATCAGCACAGCTGAGTTTGAGAGGGCACTGATCAACACACAACCGTTTTCAGAACCAGCCCAGACAGCATATGCTTTTGCAAGCAACTTTCTATTGTTGTTCTGAGGAAGCTGGATAAAAGTGGCACCTGTTCGCTTCTGCTTTAGGAGACCTGCCAAGCCTATCGCAAATGGCTTTCTGCTGAAGCAAAGCAACCCAAGAGAGATCGTCGTTGTCTTGGAACGTCGTTGGAAGAAAATTGACCCGGGTTGCATGTCGTTTCGCATGTGTCGACATGACAGTCCATCTGCCCTCTGCCTTGCATCGACTCTCTCTGGCCTAACACTTGTGTTTCAGGGTTAACTCGACAAGCTCCACCCTCTACGCGACAGTGTAGCCGCTTGAAACCCTTGTTCCAAGTAGTAACGGTATTTATCGAGCAAGAGATCTTGTGAAAATGGCGAATTTTTGCGATGCACACTAGCTGCTATGTGGGAGTTGCAGTTCGTTCGAACCGGTGGAAGAGCTGACTCAACGGGAAATCGGGTAAACCGTTAAGTCCTATTATTTTTAACAACGAAGCTCGTAGTAAGTAAGTAAGTAAGTAAGTAAGTAAGTAAGTAAGACAGACATTTGTTAACACGCCATGTATCCTTCGGCTGAGCGAGGAATCGTAGCTATAAATTATACTCACGCTGTCCATGCGACTCCATTCTGCTGGCCATATTCACAGTATCTCCGAACAGGCAGTATCTTGGCATCGTCTGACCAACAACACCTAAACAATCAGACAGAAACCGTTTCCTTAAGTCGCCAAGTAAAACAAATTTCTTATTTGGGCTTCGTAAAAAGAACTCAGGCTCTTTAGCTGTAGGGTAACCTAACCTAAGTTGAACATTGAACATTTCGCAGAAATATGAAAACTTATTTTAAGACTGAATTTTCACAAGGTTTTAATACCTGTATCTCGGGGATATTTATCTGCAGGTTGCTTGCCGGTTTAGGCTATATGCCAAATAGCCACTCCCTTTGAACCAGAAGGGCCAATATATTGGCTTTCCGGTATGTACAAGTCTTATGGCTCACTTACGGTCGGTATATCAGCTTCAGGGTTTATTCATTATCTCCCCTAGACTGACATACCGGCTTCAGGGTCTTCTTCTTTTTCTTCTTCTTGAGCAAAAAGGAGAGTTAAAGAAGAACAAATTTCAGAAATCATTCAAGTGACAGTTGAATGGCTTGATATTGAAAAAATTGTCCTGTGACTCAGAATAGACATTTGCTACGTCATTGACTCCTATACATTAAGAAATATCAGCCTAAATAACTCGATGCACGAGTGTATCTGGACATTTATATAGCGCCTTTAAAAATTTAGAAACTCTCGAAGGCGCTCGTCGCCGCTTTAAACGAAAAGCTTAATTAGTAGCAGCTTAGTTACATACCTGCCACAACTGATCCGCTGTGCATTCCTATTCGTATTTCCAGCTGTTTGTTCGGTCGATGTCGGATGCGAAAGGACTTAATTGCGATGAGAATGTCGATGGACATGTTGGCCATTTCCGGAGCATGGTTGGCATAGGGCTTCGGCAATCCACTGACCACCATATACGCGTCTCCTATAGTCTCCACCTACAACAACCAGATGCTGTCCTTGAGACATATTAGGCCTCTATACGGAACACTGTGTCTGAAAACGTTTTACCATATCAAAATTGTACCTCATTAGGAATTACGTGACGAAAAGCCATTTGACGAGATTTCGATACAATATATACGACAGGATGTCGTAGGATGTCGTTTTATCTCCTGTAATAATTTATATTGTGATGAGTGAGTGTTAACCATAGACTTTGGGTTTTTAATGGGATTCAGATTCATTTGCTGTGATGTAATCTGCTTGTGATTCAGTTTTATGTGATGCACAATTCTGAATAGCGCTATACAATTCAACGCCAAGTTGTTAAATGACTTCCACATATTGACATCGAGGAACACCTTCGAAAGGTCCTTAATGGACGTTATATAAATATTCAGATCCATGCAGATATACGTCATAATACTCCAGGTATAAATCTGAACTCATGACCACTTGTTAGCAGTTGTTGTAATGTTAGGCCTACTTCCATAATCTGTCTAGTCTTTTCTAGTCTCGTCAATTCCAATCTGGTCTAACAGTCTAGTCTGGTCTAGAAGTCTCGTGTAGTCTAAACCCTAAAGGTAGGGTAAGTATTTGACGACGGATGCGTTGACTCGTCGTTAAATACCAAGTATCTGACCTTGTAGACATTGTATTTGTTGATGACGTCATCAAAGGTCGTCCAGAGGTCATTCAGAAAATCGACGACCTCCATCGGCGAACTCTCAGACGCCAAAGTGGTGAAGGAAACAATGTCCGAAAAGTAAATGGTCACCTCTTTGTAGAGCTCTGGATGAACGGACAGCCCTAGTTTAAGGCTGTCAGCAACCGACCTGCAATTCCAGCAGAACCAGCCGACTGACCGACGTACCGACCGATCGACTGACCGATCGATGTTGGAAATAACACAGACAAACTAAATGTCTAAATAAATAAATTATTTATTTTTATTAGCCTAAATGAAATGCTGACTGACAAGCTGGTTGGCTGACAAGCTGGCTGGTTGACTGAATGATTGACTGACTAATTGGCTGATTGTAAACTGTATTCCCAGAACTGAAATAATTCCATGGCTAACGATCTAACTTATAAATATAATTATGATATATCTATATACTGAATGATTTAACTTATATATAAATATAATTATAATATATCTATATGCTGAATGACTTAACTTATATATAAATATAATTATAATATATCTATATACTGAATGATTGCGTGATGACGACTGATGGCCAGTTAGGTCACTTACGGCGGTAGCATTCTGTAGAGAAGTAAGTCTGCCTTCTTCTTTTCTTCCACCAGCTGTCGAGTTCGTTCTCCAATCACCTCCTCCAGGTTGTTGGCATATTTTTCCATCATGCGCAGCATATTGTCCATTATGTTGATACGCCTAAATGTTCAATATTTTAAACCAAAACTAGACTTCCTACACAAAAGGTAATTTTCACCTTTGCACAAAGTGACGAATTCAACGGACAGGTATGTATCAGAGAAACATATTATTGTCTTGTGTTAATGTAATGTAATGTCGACAATTTATATAGCATTGTAAGTAGCAAGCTACTTCTAGGGTGCTTTACAAAGTCAAAAGTCGTCCCAAGAACTAAGAGTTATGCATCAAATACAATTTCAGCTGTTTTTTAAAAAGAGGATGACACTTTTGGACTCCCGAATGGATGCCGGAAGACTGTTCTAGGCGCGCGGACCAGCAACCCTAAAGGCCCGATCACCCATTCTAGTCTTAGTTGCTGGTACAAATACATTGGCGGACTTTGATTTAAAGGTTAATTGTATGTATGTATGTATGTATGTATGTATGTTTGTATGTATGTATGTCTACATAGACATATGTATGTATCTGGTCATTTATATAGCGCCTTTTTGTTGTCCCTCCCGGCTGGGTCCCCTATATTGGTTACTCTACCACTGATTGCGATAAGGCAACCTACTTTCCGCGGTTGAAGAGGGCAAATCTGTTTCGTACGGCGCCGGTGTTTGGTCTTGCTGCTTCGTCCTCCGCCCAACAGTCTTTGATGAGACCGACGTAACGTCTCTCTGCACGGTCCTGCTCCGAGTGAGTCTTCGGACGAAAGGGAGGATTCTCGCGATTCTTCACCCGCTCGATTATATCTGCGCACAACAAGCATCGGGGACGGGGTGCGATTTGTCGTTGGCAGCAGTGACAGAAAGACCCATGGACAGGAGTGAAACATGTGGGGAAAGACCCATGGGCAGGAGTAAAATGTATGGGGAGAGACCAGTGGGCAGGAGGGAAATATAGGCCTATGAGAAAAACCTTTGGGCAGGAGTTAAATATATGGGGAAAAGGGTAAAGCGTAAGACTTATGAGCAGGAGTTAAATGTATGAGAAAAACCTATGGGCAGAAATGAAAAGTAAGAGGGAAATATACTGTATATTCAGTAGGAGTCAGAAAAGTGTGGGGAAGGTCCTATTGCAAATCGGACCTTGATCGGAAGTATAGGCATATACACCTAATTATGTAAAGTAACGGATGTAGTGTAATGCATTGTCATTGAACAAATATATATTTGAAGAAAAAGTATAAGTACTTGAAGGCTGGCCCAACGTTATTTTATGTCTGTTAAGAACAAGGATTTGTAGATCAAGATGAGAAGGTGCAACTTGCCATTAGCCTTTGGAATCGGAATGTGGATTCAGGACATGCAGGCCTATACCTAGATGGTAGAATTGTAAAAGTCACTCTAATGGCTAATTGCTTTTTGTGAGTAAATAAATTCTCATTAATCATTGAGTGACCCTGTCACTATTGCGAAAAGGCGAGTGTCCAAATCCAGAATTTTCGATGGCTTCTTCAAGGAGATTTGTTGGAGATACAAGACTTATGAGGTTAGAAAGTAAAACCAGTTACTTGACAAAACTATTTTGCACTAAAATGACATAAACAAAAAAGAAGGGACTTTAAAGATCGAATTGATATGGCTTTTGCAGATTGACGACGGGGGCCAAATTTGTCGTTGTTGACTACAGGTGGAAATAGCTCAAATGCATTCATGTTAAGTTTTTGTGGTTGTGATTGCTACTTGGCCATGTTAAGCTGTGTCACTGCAGTCTAAAGGAGGTGCATGGTGCGGAGGTCGACTCTGCTTCCTCGCCTACCTTTGGCCAAGAGAGGTTCATCGCTCGTCATGAAGGGTGGACATCGGTGGAGTATCTCGTAGAATATGATTCCCAGACTGTAGATGTCGCCAGCCTGTGTGCCGTTGGCTGGCGGATGCGGATTATTGAGCAGCTCCGGCGCAGTCCACATCATCGCTGAATCAAAACAGCGTCACGTAGAGGGCGCTACGTGTTTCCAATACAGTAAAATGACCTGCTAACGTCTGCTGCAGTATCTTATATACCTCATAAAACTCATAAAACGGCCACATAGTTGTATTTCCTCAATGGTGTAATCTGAATTTGTATTGAAATTGGTTCCTAGCGTCTTAGTTACGAACGTCCCTTTTATTTTCACAAATAGGCCTAGATTTTATAAGTCATCTAAAAGACAGCTATGCGAGATACAAGTATAAACATAACACAAAGTACATAATGGGGCCGAGAACCATAGGTCTATCTTTACTTGTTTCTCCTGTATTTTGTTAGCCAATTTCTTTTGTTGTTTCCTAAGAACCAGTGAACATCCCTTGATATTTCTTCTATGAATACCATAGTATAAATGTTAGCTCATGACTATGGATTTTCATGCCTTGTGATCTCTATAAAAATAGCTTAATGTGCGTGGATAGTAAGACAAGGATAAATGGCATGTTAACAAATGCGTTACTTACTTACTTGCTTACTTATGTTTATGTAGCGACGCCATTCATATTGGACATGACTGCTTTGTTAAATAATAAATGATACATGACATACGGACAATATTGTGCACTTGATTGGCGGTGCATAAAGGTCTTCTTCAGAACGACACAGAGACACAGACAAGATAGGAAGGACGATGGTCGAGCATTTAAGCCCTAGGATTTTAACTCTGCGGCTTGGATTCGAACTGCAGGCCCATCATATAATGGTCGACATAGATCGAAAAATCTGTGAACATTTTTTGGCAATTGCTTTCATGACCCCTTGGTAGCAGGGAGAAACAGGGATTTTATAATTGTAAGGGAGGGCTGGATCGGAATAGGCCGGGAAAGGGAGGGAAAATTGGGAGGGGAGGAGATGAGAGGGAGATTGGGAATAGGGAGATACGGGGAAGGAGAGATTGCATGGGGAGTGGAAATTGAAGAGCGAAGGAGTGGAGTGGATGAGAGTGTTGGGAGAGTGGAGGGACAGCGAGGGCGAGAGAGAAACGGAAAGCAAAAGCGACTTTTATAAATGCAAGAGGGTACAGGAGAGGGAAAGGCCGAAGAAACGAATGGGAGAGGAATTTTGAGATAGGGACAGGCAAGGGGTTGAAGATTGTGAAGGAGAGAGGAAAGGAAATAAGAAGGGAGTGTATATGAAGGAAAAAAGATAGAAAGATAAAGAAAAGGACACCAGAAAGAGAAATATGATTAGAAATTTAAAAAAAAGAAAAAAATAAAAGAAAGAAGAAAAACAAGAGAGGTAGACAAGAATGATGACGTTTGCATACATCTGTAGTATTCTTCTTCGTCGTCGTGATCTGTCTGTTGATGCAGACTGCTGAGTCCCCAGCTGTTGAGTTTGATCACCCAGCGGCTGTCCACCAAGCAGTTCGTACTCTTCATTCGCCCGTGACTCCTCATCGGACTCTTGTGCAGGAAGTCCAAGCCCTAATAGTCATTGACGAAAAATCAGCCATTCTAATCAGCCACATTCTAATGTTCTAATTAAAAATGAGTAATAAAAAAGATTTTTGTAATAATTATTAGAGAATGAAAATTGTTCATACATTCATTAGATGCTATCGTTTTAGTCTTCAGTAAACTGCGTTATTTCAAGGAAGAGTAGACTTACTAGGCCTACTGCCAACGTTATGACTAGGCTTTGCTGCTAGCATCATGACACGTAGGCCTAATAACAATTTTCAAGACAGACTCACATACTTCATGAGCTATAGGATAGCGATGTACTTCGTTGACGTCATCCCACAATAACAGCTGAATATCTCCAAATATTTGATATTCCACTAGATCAAATCGCAGATTGGAAAGCCGAAGTCCAGTCGCAATTTAGTAATTTTATAATATGTAAATAGCACAAAGACTTTCAAGAGTTGCCTTAAATATATCTTGTGATTTATCATTATAAAAAGGCTTAGACTCGTTCGTACGTGACACGCCAGTGTACAAAGGCATAGGCTAATTGTTATCATAGTTTCTGGATTTTTCAGCACAGACAGAAAGCAAAGCTGCGGGAATCAGCTTAATCACAAAAAATAACTTAATAATAAGTCATTGCATCAGTCGTATTTATATTGATAAATAAAAAAATCAGTAGAAGACTTGAAATACCTTATCATGAATATATGCCTGAATCTTATAGGCCTCTTTTTTTCGATCAAGCTATTTCAGAACAATAGCTGAGGCCATTTCAATGACCAATAGGGCCTACATTATTGAAAATGGCCCTACTGATGACATACCTGAATAATGTCAAACATGAAGGAACGCTTAAACGTGTCATCTACTTTAATGTCATCGTTGATCAGTATATCCTGCAATCAACAACGTAATTTACACGAGAATAACTAATCGTCAATCAACAAGTTTGCCTTCTTTTGACCGTGAGCTACTATCTCTAAACGCAGATCGGTTAGTTTGCCTAACTATTCTATTCTATCATGGCATCTTAAAATTACCGCTATTTATTCACCATTCTAACTTTAATACTGAATACTTCCATGCTGTTATTACGTCTAATTATAAAACAGTAAAGTAAAGCTCCTGTGTCCAACAGTTAAATGTAGGGGAGCCTGGGGAGGTCCTCACTCCCGTTCTTCGACCACTGAGCAGGGAATAGATGAATCCCAAGGTCCTGTGCACGGGGCCAGTGAATCGCAGGACATAGAGTTCATTACTTTCGAGCTAACGACGGTATCAAATTATAGGCTACTGCTTGGTGAAAGAGACAAGTGAGCGTAAAAAACCTGTCCAGGTCGTCAGCATGCTCAAACCTGTCATCGTTGAATTACATAGCAAGCACACTACCAACTAGACCGTTGTGTCGAACGTCACAACACCGTATTAGACATGAGAGGCAGTTCTAACGTCTTTCTGCAAGTCTAAATCGAATTCTTCCTTCATCTGTAAGTCTGTAAGTGCATGGACGAAGAGTAAGGTAGCCATAGACATGTACGTGTCTTTTTGTCTAAGAACGAGTGACCTGACACTTGCCTGGAGACTGCCGCGTAGGCAGAACTTCGTCAGGATACAAATGTTTTCTGGATCAACGCAAAGACCAACGAAGACACACAGGTTGTCATGGACGATTTCCCTCATCTGCAAAAGCATCGTCGTCGTTGTCAACAGTTAGCCTCAATTTGTGGTCTACGAAGGATCTTTCGTACTGTGTCATCCTTCCTTTGTATAAAGGAGTAAGACATTAAAGCGGTCATCTTTAAAGCTTTTCAAACAATAAAACCCTTTATTGTGGTAGTGGTAAGGTTTGGGGTTTTTACTATGCTGGTTTTGACTGTGTCTTATCCCTTTCAAGCCAATCAGTACTGTTCCGTTCTGTCCTGCTCCGTCCCTTTTTGTTTCGTCCCGTCCCATCTAGTTACGTTCTGTTCTACTCTGTCTTGTTTTGTTACTTCCAGGCTTCGTTGGTGACGATTTAGTAAGTATCCCATATCTTACTTAGGGAGACGTAGGGAGGCGCTTATTTCCTTTTCTTAGGCCCTTGATGGACGAATCCCAATGTCTTGGACACGGGGCCAGTGTATCGCAGGACTTAACTTTCACTTCCCAGCTTACGCCCGTACCAAATTATGCTGCTCGGTGACAGAGGCACGATGTGCGCGAACAATTTGTCAAGGGTCGTTACACGAAGTCGAAGCCGCAACCGCATGATCATTGACCAAACGCATTACCGATAGACCACCCTGCCGCACGATTAAGTAGCTCCCATTATTACAACGAAGAAGGTACACGATGCTGAGAGGCGGCACAGAAAATCTAATGGCCTACGTGGAGCAGTTCGATATGTTCCTGTTTCGACAGAAGAATGGCCGGAGTCTTGACCGACTTGACTGCGCACAACAGCTCCTTGCAGTAGGCGGCCCTCACACTTTTGAACGTACTCTCGGCTGGGGGAACATTCAGCAGAGGGTAGGACGACTGTGACGATGAACCAGTGCCAAGCGTCTGCATGCAAAAGAACAGCGATCCCCTCATTGATATTTGTTAAAGGACGGCAATAAAAACACCATTTCAATGATGAAATCACTTCTTTCATTTCTTCCTTCATTCCTTCCTTCATTTGTTCGTTTGTTCTTTCATTCATTCAAACCTTCATTCCAGCAATGCAAACGAAAACAGTAGTTCTAAGTAGAAACATTACAAAAATGTGAGAAATTGTGTTGTGAGATTGAAAGCAAACGCGATTAAAAGCATTTGTTAATTGCAGCACAAACCTTTGAACTCGTGCTAAACTCTCGTTTGATGAAATGAATTTCTTCAAATCTAATCTTCCACGACATTTCCTGCATTCGGTTCTGAAACTTTCGTCTCCTGAAAATGAAAAGAATTTCAATAGTTAGTGTAATCTGTATGATAGGTTCAGGCAGTAGTTTATCATGCATTTTGCAACTATTTACGTACGTACGTATGTCTTGCACACACATAGAACCCAATGACAGCAAGCTTGGCAGTAGACACCATGTTCAGAATTCCTGGTTCGTATTGCTTTGAGGCTGAACAATGACGACAGCTGAATAAAATATTCACAACACACGGTTAGGCTACCTCCACCGACTAGTACTCCCTCAGCTGATGGCAGAAGGCGCTGCATCCGGAAATAATTCACGCCACTAAGCCAGTGCACTATTCCGGTCGAATACCTCTCAGTAGTGGCTGGTTGATGCCATTCCAAAGGCCCTTCTTCACCGTTGCATAACCGAAGTCGTGATATTTTGGTCACTTAGTTTGTCTTTAATACTACCCAAACGGAAACCAGTCAACCTGTGTTAAACGTATGCACTTGTCAATTACAGACTCAGTAGCAGCTAGCAATGCATAAAAATTAAGCATGTGTATATACGCACGTATATATATATTGCGCATACCTGCGAATGAAGGTGCCAGCAAGAACGCATCCAGCCACGAGAACCAGAAGGACGGCGATGGTGATGACGACTGCATTTCGAACTGCAGCAGCAACAGGAATAAGATAGAGTTCATTTAGGCTAAATTCCTGCACTCGAAAATCCATCGCACTGCACAGCGCTCACCTCGGCGTCCAATGCACGCGATGCACATTCGTCTTAACGTGCCCTACACCCGATGCATTGTCTCCAAAATTGCAACATGCAACTTCTAACTAAAATCATACAAATATTGTGCATTTGTTTCTCTGAAGAGAAAACCGAAAATGATTCATTACGGATTCCGTCAACGGAGGAATTTGTAGGAGTAGCGAGAGTGAATGAGTGAGCGAGTGCCTGTGAGTGAGCGAATGAGTCCGTGAGTGAGCGCGTGTGAGTAAGTGAGTAGCTGCTGAGTAAAAATAAACTAGTAACTTAAACTGAAGGTCATTAGTCCAACAATTGCAGTTTTAAAGATGCTTAAGCTTTTCTGCGACAGCGCATCAAACAGTAAGGACAAATTAGAAGACCACCTGGATTAAAGTAACTTCCGATTTACTAAGCAAGTGGAAAAGGCTGTCCGCTGGTTCGAGTGATGCTAGTTTGTCTGCGTTTCAGCGAAAGCTGTCTACCTAATAACCGTATTTCACAAGACTATGTATAGTATGACCAATAACAGATGGGCAGAAGACCGAAAACTCAATGTAAGGCTGTCTTTTTGAGTCGAGTCAAGAATGGCCTTATACAATAACGAGGTCCTGTTATAATGAGTTTATTTTCTATAGTTGAATTGATTTCGGGATCCATGTTCCCGACCGCGTTATATCAAATTCGTGTTACGAAGCGAGTTATAGCATTATAACGAGTCTCAGATGTAACATTAACTTTGTTTTATTACCTTACCTTGCTTCAGCTCAACAGCGCCCTACGATTTAACTGACTGAGGTCAGACGTAGACTTACTTATGCCATTCTGAGGACACGAATCGCCTGAGAATCCGCAATCAGGAATGTCTCTTGGCCATCTCCAGCCGACTGAAGGGCCCCAGTAACGCTCATCAATCGTAAGAACAGCCTGCAAGAGTCACAGACACCTTCAAAACGATAGAGTCTGGCTTTTGCTGTGAAAAAATGCAGGTCTATGTTTAAGATCAATATCAACCTATGCTTTTATAAGATATATGTAAGTCTATGCTTGTATAAGATGGAAGTAGGCCTATGTCTAAGGTGAATGTGAATCTACGCTTGAATAAGATGGGTGTCGTAAGATATAGGTCTGTGCTTGTATAAACTTAGAGTCTGTGCTACTTATATTGTTCGTTAAGGGCTTACGTCTGAGCGATTGGCCGCAGACAGTTCAATCGTCAACAGCTCCGAATATTCGTTGCCGTCGTAAGGCAGATGCCAGACCTTATAGTCAGCGATTCGATCGCCATTCTGATCCAGTTGAACGGATCCTGACTTACCTGTAAGGTGTACAAGACCGTTTCAGGCAAAAATTCCCGAGAAAGCAAGTAAGAAAAGAAAGAAAAGCGAGAATATGTATAGGTTAGTGCAAATCATAATAATATGTGCATTTAAAAGATGCTGTTTGAAATACAAAGTTACAAAGCATAATGCAAAGTATAATTGCGAACCAATGTTTTAGAAATTTTCCAAACGCGCTATGTTAATGTCCTCACACAAATACCTACAAATGTGATCTTTGAAGTCTTTAGGGCCTATACAATTAGGCCTATAAACATACAGGACGATACATGCCAAGACCAACAGGTTTATATTAGTATCCTAAGGATATATGGAAGGCGCGATTTATAGAAGTAAGACGGAAACTGTCCCACTACGCCAACAGCAACGTCATATGCAGGACATATGAAGCCCATATAACAGTACTCCCATGAGGGATTCTTATTTCCTACCATATATAGGAACAATGAAGCCCATATGGAAATATTGCAGTATAGATTTCATATGTCTACATATGATGTTGCTGGTGGGGTAGTTCAGACTACCTCCCGTTTTCCCTATACTTTACACTATGAGGTCTGTCTTCTCTCCCACTGGTTCAGAGATCTCCAACTGAAGATAGCCTACATTTCCCAAACATTACGCTGCATGCCAAAGAGGAATCCCGACTGCTGTCAAATAAAAATCGAATCCTGAGACCATACATGATTTTGAATCATTTAGCAATTAAACGCATTAAAAAAGTTAAGAAGTTCGGATACACAAATGGTCAAAACCGATATTCTTATACTTAGGACATGTTTTCCTTAGCAGTGTGTTGCGCTAAAGTGCAGCTGGCGAGTGGTGTTCTGTAATTTGGAAGATTATACTCAGAGGGCAACTGTCGTAACACTAGAAATGATGATCGAGTCTTGGTGTAATATTACCTTACTCCGCTTTATTACCTTACCCTACTTTTCGTTTAGCCAAACGATTGAATAAAGAAAGGACATTCTGCAATTCTGGATTGAACGGTTCGAGATAAAACAAATGTAGTGATTAAGCAAAGAACTGTCTAATGATGGACTTAGGTCTATACAGATGTGCCTAGAATGTTTGTTTCTAAGTCAGTGCTTTCTCAGATCAACTGTAGCTGGAATCTTTTCCATTTCCTGAGCGCTTAAAATACTGATCAAACACAGAGTCAACTTTGCAAAGAAACCTTCAAAGGGGAGGTCTATTGCCGCCTGGAACATAAGCGTGCCATTCCTAGGACTTAGGCCGTTGCTGAGAAGACGATCAGCTGCCAGCGCCCATAGGTAGACGGCATCATGGAGATAGATAGAAAATGGAGATCCCTGCAACACCATCACATGGAATTAAAGACAATGGAACGAAAAACGAAAGAAGAAAGGAATAAATAGAAAAAGCTGGAGAGAAGGAGAAAGGGAAGGAAATGAGGAAAGAATGAAAAAAGGAGCGAACATATCTGATTAATAGCGAAATTATGTCCATAAAACCTGTTCGCTGCCTTGAGATTGAAGCGCTGTAATGCGTGTAAGTCACATGATGAATAATAATGTAAACAAAGTCGGCGCCATTAGAGCTTGTTTATGCCAAACATCGCCTCATCCGCCCCCGTCCTCACGTGACTTCGATCTGTGCTTTGGACTCTGCATGCGTGCATGCGTGCGCGTGTTTGTTTGTATGACTGTGTGTGTGTTTTTGCCTGTATGTGTGTGTTCACCTATATGTTTGTGTGCGTATTTGTCTGTTTGCTTGCATGAGTGTGTGCATGTATGTCTGCGTAAGTGTAATTATGTCTGCATTAGTGTGAGTATATAAAAGAGCCGCACAGGCCGAGGTTAAGCAAACGAAGTCGTAATCGCTTCAAAACAGTAAAATCTACAAAAATTTTAATTTAAAGTAATTCAATTCTTCTTCTTTTTCTTTTTTCTTGTTGCTCCTTCTTGTCAGAAAGAAGTTTAAAATCTATTTTAAATACTTCTACAGTGCCGTTATCATAAAGCTCAACACGTCAGTCGATGGTCTCAATCACAATCATAATCTGCTGGCACAAAAAATCAAAAAATTACTTTATCCCTGCTTTCCTGTAATTTATATTAATATTAATGCTATTTTTATTATTAATGTAAAAGAATTGTATTAATTTTTTTATTATTATTATTATTATTATTATTATTATTATTATTATTATCATCATCATCATCATCATCATCATCAGCTTCATCATCATCATCATCATCATCATCAAATATTTAAAGGCACACTCGTTTTGGAGGTGAGCCAGAACCCGTCCTCGTTTGGAATGTGCCTTAGAAGCGACCGTCGTTTGGAAGGTAGCTTAGAAGTGACCTTCACCTTAGTACTGTAGTTTATAAAAATTAACTCGAGGCAGGTACAAAGACGTAATACAAAAGGATATAGAGTGAGAGTGGAGGAAGTACAGAAATTTCACAATGACAAACAATATGCTATATGTGACCCCCTAAGCATACACTTAAATACATACACTAACAAACACATCACATTGGTCGGACAGTTCCAAATTAAAAAGGCAAGGGGCAAAGGTTGGAATATATGGAACCCAATATTAATTCGTTCTGTATAATCCTATAATCTTTATCAGTAACTTATAACTAGTTTTCTGAAAAATAGTGGACCGATGGATGCTTCATGTATATCAAGGAACAGTCGACCTTTTGAGAGCAAATAACATGATATAAATAGGCCCATCTTTGCCTTTAAGCGTAGCAGAAAAACCAAAATTAAATACATGCCTGCGCGTTTGTAACGGATTTAGTTAAAACGGATTCAGCTTATTCCTGAAGCCATTGCATGACTTTTAAACAAGCTTCTGACTCGTGCTGTCAACATCACGCTTCAAAAACATTGTCTGACATCGAACGGTCAATTCCGTGCTTGAAAATCAATCTACTGCTTGAAATCGGTAGCCAGTGAGTTATTTCAGCTATCGGGATACAGATTACAGATAACAGCCTTCATGTGTGCACAACTGGATCAGTTAAAACGGATTCAGTCGGTCGATCTGTCGGTTAGTCAGTCGGTCGGTCAGTCTTTCAATCTGTCAGTAAGTCCACCATTAAAATTTCACTGTTGATATCTTATGCAGTTATCTTCTGCTCACGGCATTGCACTGTCTGAAATACTGCTCTGTAAAGGTTGTTGAAATTAGATGTATAGGTGCGTATATCAAAACACTGATTTGCAAGATATGCTCCAGAGTCCGTTATCATCTGACGGAATTTTATTCTTCTAGTCCTATATGCATCCTTATAATTGGGCTACAAAATTCTTTACGATATTGGACTGGTGATAGTTTATTTTGTATTCCACATCTGGCAGGTCATTTTTGCCGTAATGTATTAAACTTAAAAACCGATTCAGAATTTCTCTGTAGCTGAATAGCTTCTTTTACAATGATAACGGTGCTTAAGAAGTCTTAGAGGACTAATAAACTATCTACTCTGGCACAAACAGGCTTCATCTTACCGTCCATAAGATTCTTATATAACGATATTCAAAACTGCCCTACTTAACGACAGCCTTAAATGTGTACCCTATTCGCTTTTCTAATCACTTTACTAAACACTCTTCTTTCACAGATCCTATCCTGACTCTTCTTATCTCTCTTTCCGCTCCAATCCCAAACACCAACCACCGTAGCTGCCACGCTGTGTCTCTGCCTGACTTTTGGATCTTGACCTGGAACCCAACCCCTTTTTCCCTATCGATTCGGTTTTGACTGAGCGCCTGTGAATAAGTTGGCCCTCGTGACGTGTTTTCGTTGGGTGCTGTAGAAATCTCGAGATTATGATTAGGATTACGATAATCGTGAATGCACAACAGTAGAAGTGCTATATTATTATATTATAGCAATCTGCATGACTCACCTTTTGCCCGGTTACGAGTGTGCGATTATAGTTCCACGGTGGTTGTGACATTGCCATCGGAATCTGATTTACGAAATCGGCAACGGATGGGTCACTTGGAAAGCCAAGACTCAGCTGAAAATTAACTCCCTCATGTTACGGGGCTGTAGTCGAACTAATGTACTCAGTTCTGAATATTCGTTATAGCTGATTGATATTCTATTAGGTTTTTTGGACATGTTTAAAGCTGGAGTTACAACACTGACAATCACAATGAAGTTGAGCAACTCTGAGCGCCATTTTTCTGGTTTGATAGTTGACCTTACATGGAATACAATCCCAATGGTGCGATAGTTCAGCTTGTTATCTCCCCGGGTGGGATTTGAGTATTAACGCATATGGGAAAGCTAAAGAGAAGTTTGTTATCGTTAGCGCTTTCTCTAAGCCAGAACTTGACGATGTTTAGCCAATCCAGGCATTTTATTTCTCCTGAGCTTTTTAAATCCTGGGATCATGTGTACTTCGGGACAATAAATAATAATAATAGATTCATGTTCCAAACGTCACACTTGAATCAAAGACATGGACAAGTCGCTCAGAGGATGAAATTAATGAACGAAAAACAGATGTAACTAATTAATTGAGCAACTTTATTTAAATAAGAAGTTTTGAGTCGCGCTTAAAAAATGCAATTAACGGAGTAGACCTAGTAATTATCTTTCTAAGAAATGCATGTGCTTGCTACGGGAAGCCTGCATTACCTGCAGCAAAGGGAAAAAAGCCCTCTTAGCCTTTTCGTCGGACGAGTCGTTTCTTATCCAAGGCGTCAAATAGTTGTCTGGCGGAAGCAGCTGGATCAGTATGTAGACGAATTCACCGTTCGTCATATCTTTATCTTTTGCAGCCAACATAAAGTCGCGAATGAAATCATCGACTCCACACATCATCACGACTACAACAATAAATTACCATCAGCCTAACCGTTATAATCATTATCAGCATCATCATCACTACGATCACCACCACCGTCGTAATCACTGACATCATCATCATCATCATCGTCGTCGTCGTCGTCCTCGTTGTCGTTCTCGTCGTCGTCGTCATGGTCATCATCATCATTATGTGGAAAATGAGAAGGTGGAGGGGAAGAGAAGAAAATGAATATGATGATGATCATAAAGGCGATGACAAAACGAGAAAGACAACGAGCGAGACTGATTATCTTTATATCAATGACGATGCTGTGTTTTTATCTGTCATGATAAACTCCCAGACGCGGATCCAGTGGCTGATTCAGGTTGCCGCAGCTGCCACGATCTCTCACATTTCAGCTTAGTAGACAAGCGCCATGGCACCCTTGCATCCTTGCCCAACTGCTCTTTGTTCCTCGCAATGGCTTTCTAGACTTTGACATGGCGGGCGTGGAACATGGACTGAAAAGCTAACGGTGGACTGGCCATCCGGATGTAAAGATCGCTCATTACCAAAGACATCACCATTATATATCTATGTATATATAATGTCTTACAGCAGCTACTCCCGCCAGTTAAAACCCTCAGTTATTCCCTACGGCCCCAAACCCATGATCGTATTATTCCTTCTGCTGATAATTTAACGCCGCAAATGTTTTATTATTAGGATGTTGTGTGCATATTAAGTTTTTCTTGTGTTCTTAAATACTTGTAAACCGATGTGCGATTAGCTAGTTATTAAAAGATTTACTTACTTACTTATATATATATGAATCTATAGACAAAGCAGAAGCCAACGCCGCCAGCTGCAAATGCCTATTACAAGAACGTTGACAACAATAGTTTATCGGACGTTTTTGATGGTTAATTAGCAGGTTCTTTAGCGGCCGAGAACACCGCAGCGATTTCATTAGAGGACTTCCTAACGATGACTTAGAACGCCTTGAAGGCATTTGCAAACTTGGACGAAGTATCACATCGTGACATCTGAGATTATCGCTTTTCAAAGGAGCCGCTGAAGTGGCAGACAGGAAACCGCGTTTTCTAAGCATCACAACCAACATCACCTGGAGCGGAATTCCCGCTAATCAGCGGAAATTATTCCGGGGATTTTAATCCAATAAGTGGACACTTCGAAGCATTAGCCAAGTACTTCGGGACCACTAGAACATGTTTAATTTTCTTGCGGTTTTCAAAGCAAAGCACTTCAAAGTCGTACTACTGGCCTAATCGCTACAGCCGCCAATTTAAGTGGTTTACGCACTTATTGTTTACGTGTAGAGAAAGGAAAACGGGGCTGAACTGGTCACAAATGGCTTGCAAATTAGGAATGTGCTGTTTCTTTTTTTGATCAGTCGGTGACTTGTGACGTCAGAAAAAGTTGTTGATTCGTTAATTCACTGTTGGCCCAAATAAACTGCCTTTAGTTTTAAGTTAATAATTGCGCTTTATTCATTTTACTCTCTGCACGCTTATTAAAAACTAGTTAATTATTCTGATTGGCTAATTGTTTCTGATATTAAAATTAATCGAGGCTTCTTTTCTATAGACTCCGCCCACTTGCACTGAACATGGATCAAGAGTCGTACGGCGGATACGCTGTTGTTTAGACCAACGATATATGTGTAAGTACAGTAGTATAACCTCTTTGGTTTAGACTGCTAATGGTCCCGTAAAAATGAGGATGAAAATTTGAGATGGCGAATACTCAAAGGCACTCCTCGGCAGATCGCTCTCGATCGGAAAATCTTTTCCAGCAGAAAACACACGAGGTATACACGACCATTAGGAGGAATCTGCGTCAGCTGGAAAAAGGAAGAATAAGGAGGAAAAGAGGAAGAGTTGGCTTATGAGATTAACGAAACTGATGGGTGACCGGGTATATAAATCGCAAGACTCTTGACACAGCATATATACGACACGTTTAAGCCATTCTGATTCGTTTTTAAATAGCGTGTACTTGTGTACTACAAAACAACAACATAATCGTCGTTGTCGTCATCATTATTATCAACAACAATGCAACGCTAATTCGTGTAGTAGGCCTAGTAACATAAATAACGATACATTTCATCAAGATTGCAGTCGTCATCTGCATCCTAGAGTAAACAAGCGTAACTACAGGATCAACTGTAGTCATTCTTCCGATGGCTCGTAAGCCAGCGGCAAAAGTCAAACTGAGGAGAAGCATGGTCGAAATTTAATGAGTCCCTTAGTCCTCATGACAGCCGCAGATTCAAAAATGATGAGAGGAAGAAGAATCATAGCTGTTTGTTCATCTGACCAACTTTCGCCATCAGAGGACTTCCTGGCACACAACATCGATCGGCGATTTATCTGCGTCACACGATAGCCGAGACCACGAATTGATTAGTATTTTAATCAAGACTGGAACGAAACACAACTTAGGAGAAACTGAAGAAACTGAATGACAAGTAGTTTATTTCATCTACAGAGTTCTGTCTTGTCTGGTCTAGAGAGTCGCTCTCTCCTCTGTTTACACTTGTCCGACACTCCCTCGAGTCAGGTAAGGTCCTTTATTGGCGGCCGATGGTTTACCTCCAGCTACCATCCATGATCACCAGAGGGCACCACACGTGCTGATGACGACATCACTTGAGACGGCGAACGTGGCACCCTGTTTGAGTTATTTATTTGTAAGTAGCAGGCACACTGACCGATAGAGAGTCTATCAGTGTAATTACTCCATTCATTCACAATTATTTTCGATGTGTTGAATGTCAGAGCCAAAAACCAGAAAAACGAATTTATAATAAGCGTACGTCAAGGTGACTGTTCGCAAACCGATAATGGCTATATTTCAGAGATTTAAATCTATCCATATCTTAAATCTATCCATATCTTAAATCTGTCCATTTAAATCTGTCCACTGTCCATACACGGGGACCTTAAATGGCGTGGCGCCCATTCAAACGGGTAGCGGTGGTGAAGAAACTCACCCGATCAATTCATTGAATAACGAGCAAGGTCGAGGCCATACGGTTGCCATATAAAACCGTTTACATTCATATTCAGTGTTTTTGCGACAGTGGGCCTTCATGTAAGCAGCATCAGTAAGCCATGCTGCTACAGATTAATGCACTTTAAAAGAAAGCTGTAAATAGCCTACATATATATTTTCGAAAGAATGCTCAGTATGATAGACATTTGCTCGTCATACTAAATTATTCCACAATCAATGTGTTCAAGCAACAGACGTCAATTGCTTTTTAAATCAGCTTCTCTCTGGCCTGCAAGCATGCAGTTCTTGTTTCATTTTTATTGCAGCGGTAGCAAATTAATCGATTTTAACTCAATTATATATGCTACAAGTGTAAGACAGATTTGCTTTTGTGTAGCGTTTCACATCTTTACTATAAATAGGCATGTTAATAGACTAATCTTTTAAACTCTGAAACGATTTGTACCCAAGGGTTAAACAGTAACAACAATGACCATATAACAATATAGCTATTACTTATCTTTTAGCACTTGTGCTGACAACTGACTTTGTAAAGCACCCTTGAAAAACACTACTTGTATAGGTCTATAAAAATTGTCGTTATTAGGGTCAATAAAAATTGTCGTTATTACAATTTCAATTTTTTAGTCACAATAAAAATTACAATTAAAATTACCATTAATTATGGGCTATAATTAGTAAATTGGCCTATTGGATTACTATGTGCAAATGAAGCGAGAGAGAGAGAGAGAGAGAAGAGAGAGAGAAAGAGGGAGAGAAAGAGAGAGAGAGAGAGAGAGAAAGAGAAGGAAATTAACCGAGAACTGACCGCGACTGGAAATCCTGATTCGATCCAAATAGCTGTCAATGTCTTTTCGCTGAAATTTGTTCGAAACAATAATAGACTCGGCGACTGAAATACTCGAACTAGAGAATTTCTCCTTCAGAGCTTTCGTGGAGTATTCGCAACTATTATCCGGATCGTAGCTACTTATCATCGCAGTGTGGCGCCACTAAAATTAAGCAAAGTAGTCGTAAATTTTTTTTAGCGCCTTAAAAGCTATAAGCCAAGACCACCAGCTATTTCATAAAATTGACGGTTGAGCCTTGGTTAATCTTTATTCAAAACTCATATTCTGTAAGATCTTCCAGACGTATGTAGGGTGATCGACTGCCTAGTAAGTCTGAAACAAGGTAATTGTGCATTCATTTGGCGCCCCTATAAATATAGGGTCTTAAACTTATATACTACAAAAACACATAGAGATAGAAATAGACGGAGAGTGTGCGTATGTTCTAATACTGTGAAATTTACATTGTATTAATATTAATGTAATAATATAAATCTATGGTATTGATATTTTTATATAAACATATATATGTAGTATTTTATTATTAATACTGTATAATAATAACATATTATGTAGGCCTATAATATTTATCCAATAAAATGGAATACTATCAAGTATTAACAGTACTACTAATTACAATCACTAACATGATCTAAGACCTATTAATACCTGCCGTTAACCTTAATAGTAGGCATTTTATTTTAATATTAATAATTACACATTGCATAAATTTATATTTATCCCATAAACTTGAATTATACCGAATATAAATGTCTATTAAATTTATATAGATGTAAGTAGTATATGTAATACTTATTAATATTAATACTTGCCGAGATGGAATTGAAAAAATTGTCGACAGCGATCGCCAAGTGGTCGAATGGACTCATTACACGAACCAAAGTGGAGTATTGAATCTTATCCGATAAATCGGAACTTGTTGCGGAAAACGAAAAAGTTGGCAGATCCCAATACGATGTCAGCTTGCAGGCATATATTGCGGCTGTACGAACAGGAATTGCATGAATCCTTGAGGCACGAAAATGTTGTCAAATATGTCTTAGACAATAGTAAAATGCATGGCCTCAGATGAATGTATCGATACACTTGTGGTAATTTACTTAGGCAGGTAGTATCTATTTAGGATAGACCCCTGGTTTTCAATGGCTTTAGGCCGAAAAGAATGTAAGTATGTGACGTGCTCAGTGTAGGAATGTCTCCTCGGGCAGGCAATGGTTTGATGTTTGCATGCAGGTCACTCTGATGGACGACTGTGGCTAAGGGATAATCGTAATCGTAATTCCGAGATTTCTACAGCGCCCAACGAAAGCCTCGCCGCGGGGACCAGCTTATTCAAAAGATAAATAATATTATTAAACGATTTCGTTGATCGGCATTAGCCTGTATATGAACTACAGCTATTAAGACAATGAAGGACGTATATTTTGAGTACGAATACTACAATCATTTGAATGAAGAAGACAACAACGATGTCATATAATATTCAAAGAGTTTGAGAAATTCGCAAATTCTAGGTATTAAACTTTGTTGATTATTGCCTAAGTCTAACTGCGTGAGTATTAGCGCAATTGAAGAAACGATTAGTTCACTGACAACGGTACTTGAAATGTCAACTAAAGGTTGCAAAACGCACGAGTCTTTCTACGACATTTGTTATCAAAGTTACGAAATGAGCACACGGCAGACTACAAAATCTACGCGCTCTACAAAAAATGCATTTGCGATCGCATTTTATAGGCTATTTCTCCCCAGGTCAACGGTTACCGCTGACGTCAGACAATGCGCGCGAACGCCAACTAATAAGAAGCATATATTTAGAATGTGCGCGAACGCCGACTAAGCACAAACAAGTCAACAAAGGGATAACTCACTGAAGTAAAGTTACAGAAAAGTCGTGCCTTCGTGAGTCAACAACCCGATAACTTATTGATGCGACTTCATAGAAATTTCCAATGCATTTACTCAACAGCAAAAAATTACGTTCACAGTTTATTTGCCGGGAAACCATATGTTTTAAGACTTTCAGAAACTTGTTGGCTTATGCTGGAGTTTAATGAGCTGCCTAATTCATTTACTGAAGTTACTGCGGGATACATCGTAGGTCTACTGTACAGCTATTTCTATTTGAACCATTTCATTAGACTAACAGACACGCAAAATCAGAAAACTGAATCGGAGACTCGAAATTGTAAAGCATTTATAATACAAAACAATACAGTACAATAAAATAGGCTACACTGCCATACAGTGCAATTACACTAAAGTACAGTGCAGTGCAATGCGATAAAGTATAGTGTAGACCTTTTGCAAACTTAGATACTGAAGTGTTAGCTGAATGTGGTTCTGCGGGAGATTTCATGTTCTACGTCCTACTACGACATTAGTAACGGTTCAATGGCCTTTTCGGCGATTATTCAGAACCGGAGGACGAAGACTACACGGTTTCAGCATATAAGTTTAACCCCCTTCAGCATCTGCTTCCATCACCACTATTGTCGCCGTACAGGTGCCTTCCTTGATCATCTAAACCTCGACTTTTGGGCCACCATCAAAGGAGAGTGCCGGTGGCCGGAAGAGCACGAATCCGGGCAAATTGAAGACAACATGACATTATATACTTACGCTTCATACAGTCTTTTATATACAGGCCTAGTCTTTGCATACTTCAGTATTCTTTGCAAACACATCCACGAACGGGTTTCATAATCCCACTTTGACTAATGTTACGAAATAATGCGTACTGTAAGAGTGCTACAACTGGAGCCAGTTAAGTTAAGGTTATGGACCTTCTATTATAATGCTTACTGTGGACTGCTATAAAATAATAGTTGGAGTCGAAACTCCGTGTCTTGGCAGTGCTTTCTGTTGAAAGGATTTAGGCGTGAATTGTGGCCGATCAGAAAGGCTTGTTGCATTCGGCCTCCAGGCACCGACATCCAGAGACGTCCCTGCTACACACTTTCTGTTTGCGTTAAGGAGAGTTTCTTGTCCAATTGCTATAACATAGAAGACTGTCGACTGACCTGAGGAGCAAGGTAGTCCAATGATGCCGTCGATGTCAAACCGTTCCTTGACGTCAACGAGGCTCCCCAAAGCCGTCTTGCCGTCACATTTGTCGTCATACCAACTGACACTGTCAATTTAAACAATATAAATATGCGCTACAGAATTCACTAGACCTACGGAGAGCCAAAGAAATAAACATATCAATCGATAGTCTCTGCTAAGATATAACTCTGAAGTTAGATATGAAGAAATATGAGATAAGGTAATTGCAAACGAACATATACATGTATCTGAAAATTAGGTTGCACTGTTTTGTGAATCTTCAGACGAAAATCTCTGCCAGTTCTATGCAGGTACTTTATTTTATCATCAGATTGTTACACGCAGGTCTGTTCTATTGTAAACTCCAGACACTACATCCGTCGGTTGGGCCGCCAATAAAGCCGCTTGCGGATTAAGCTAAACTTCAGACACCGTCACGTGTAGGATAAACTGTGAATAAGCTGTTAATAAGCTGGTTCCAGCGACTTAACTTTCGTTTGGCGCTGTAGAAATCTCGAGATTACGATTAGACGAAACGTTGAAGCCGCAGCCGGATTAACCATTATGCAAAATATGCAATTGCTTATGCGTTTGTCTGGAGGGGTTTAATTTCGCGATTGAAGTAACTATGTCCGAAAAACTATAATATTTATGTAACGTTTTGTCGAACGTTAAAGACAGCTTTCTCTATCTGACTGATAACCACGTACAGAGACGCTCCTAACAGGGGCTCTATACCAATGTCTTGTTACAATTACACTACATTTACGACTACAACACTTAGCCTACAATTGAAAAACTAATACACAGCGGATGCTGCAGCTACGTAGTGCTTTGGGATCCATTCATTGCCCGCAGGGTTCGTAGCCACTTGGTTTAAATTAATGCGTTAATTATCGTCATTTATAGACGCAGTGATTTGGCTCTATAAACAGTGGCGGCAAAACTCTTCTGATCAAAGTCTACTTAGAACCTGAACATTGCTCACGAAGTTTATATATACTATAGGTTCTATGCATAGATCCATGCCTTTAAAAATACGACTGTGAAGACTGTAAGCCAAATTAACAAGAAATTAGGAACATGGATAGGCTTAGATAAATAGGCCTACACACATAAAGTTACTAGCTGTATATGTAGTATTTGTTTACAAAAGTGAGCCTGTAGTCATAATATGGTATATGACGTATGGATTGGCTATCTACAGTACAGTATACCAATCATTTCGATATGACGGAGTCGTTAAATAAACGTTTTAAATTAGTAGAGTTAAATTTTTTAGCTAAATGTTATATAACTGTGTAGAAGCTATATTATTGAAAATTTGTTTCAATGTACAAAATATATCTTTATCTGACAAGAGACGAATCACTGGTAAAAAGTGCAATGCTGAAGGTGAAAGAGTTAAAGTGGAATCAAACGGCATTTGTAGGCGCCGTGATATGCGCGTGCAAAAACAAATCAATAACCCGAAGATTCATTGAAGTCTTCTATATAAACGTGCACTCAAAACTTGCTGACTAAGCAGCCCAATATAACGTTCACAACGGGGAACTTGAATTTTGACCAATAGAATTGTTGAACATTCTCCAGACGCCTGTCAAATTCATACATACAAATTCCTGTATAGCTGTTTATTGTCTGCATACAGGCAATGAAAGAGTTTTTATACATACAAGTTTGTGCATTAAATGATGCAAGTTTAAAATGAGCTCTTGAAACACAAAGAAACTGAAATCCCCTATGGCATAGTCTTCCATTAACCGCGTCCATTTGGCCTGTACGGCTGTTTATCATTCACCCCAAAGTGAGAGCTTGGTTGATAATTTATGTGTCTGAACTTCGCTTGGGGGTTTTCGGGAATTAAAACCGACCGCTTTTATCACGCCTGATGTATCACCTAGAGATGTCGAACCCTCCAAACCCCTACGGCAAATCAAACCCTGGGAGAAAAAAAATGGGTCCGTGGGATTTCCCCTAACTTTTTTGTGACAGACTATATACTCAATCTGCGACGCATTTTCCCAGTTCATTGCGCAGCTATGCACTCCCTCCAACATGTTTTCTGTCTCTGCTTTCTTCAACCACTAATTGCACCAAAAGATCTTATGTAGCATGTGGTATGTAATCATCCTCAACATTAGCGGCCTGTCCCTCTCCGAAGCGCTGCCGGTTCCATAACACCTAGCCAGCCATCTTCACATCTGGGCTCGTCTCCAGGCTGCTTGGAGTCTGAAATTCAGCTGGCACAGGTGAGACCCACCGCTCGTGAAGTTCATGTGTGGCGATGGCGCCCACGTGGTGTCTTCCAACCGCTTGGAGGTCCGGATATCGCAGCTCAGCCGCCACCTGTTGCTCGGAAGCAGGAATCCTCTGATACTGACAATGGTATATGTATATATAATATATCATACTACATGTATGTATGTTTTACATATATGGCATCTGCTGTTGGGATTGTGCTATGACACCGCGTAGGCTTATAAATACATGCTGTATTTGTAGTTTGATGTTGTTTTCTAGGCTTCCATCAAACTCCTGGCTGCGTGAAATATTACGGAAGCCATTCAGCAGCAACAGAAGAAACCGCACTTTGCTGAGCAGACAGCAAAGCTTCGAATAATCTCCAGTGGGTTGCACTTTCACTTCACCGGGAGAAACGAGATAAAAAAAACTTCAGGACGGATCTGCGCCCGCTCATGGCAGTCAGGACTATATATATATATATGGACACATACTATAGACGATGCCAGTGGCAACTGCGGCCATACGTTTGTGTATACATATGCATACGTATATGTACCAACTTGTAACCATTAGTGCTGACTTTATATATCTTATACACATATATGGGTGTGTGTGTGTGTGCTTTTCTATAGCTGCCTTGGCATTTAGGGACACTGGCAATGCATACCGTTTATGAGCATTATGCCTACAGACACGAAACTGTATGTCGTACAAATAATTGATCTGGTAATGCAACAAGATAATCACTGAATGAGCCATGACACAAAGTGTCTTGGTGTTTGGTTGTTACGGTCACGTTCGAGAAACTGCAAGATTTCTAGTTACATTATATTATGTCTTCAGCAGATGATGCTCAGTAATTCAATTAATCAAAATGTAAATTAACATTTCACTTGTCTTAGGTTTATACAGAAACTCAGCTTTCAAAGCAGGCATATTTTGTCGGCTAACAGCCTACGTACTGACGCCTGTAAGCAAACGTATAAATTGGTCGACCCTGTAGCAGCGGAACAACCATTGTTCTTTCTTTCGGGTTGAACCATTTACGTGCATCAATTTGATTTATTGCAATTTTATGCGTTCTGCATGATATTTATATTTACCGTCTTTCTGGTGAATTAGAATAAAAAATACCACAGGAACTGTCGTTTAAGTACGCCTTAACATACTTGCCTACCATGGACAGATTCATTTCTTAGGCGCATTTTATGCATTTTGTGTATATACTGCTGTTAGAGCCGGTATTCTTTTACCATTGCAATTGCTGTACTACTTTATAGCCTTCATTTTGACTTACCATTCAAGGCTTAGTACATAGCTGGCAGTGGTTAGTTGGTAGACTACAAAAGGCTTCTCATTCAGATCAAAACCTAAGTCGTGGACTAATTTAATCAAAATTGCTTCAGAACTCGATATTCGCTCAAGTCAAATAGGCATCTTCGTTTCATCTGCTTCAAACGAAAATCTTTACGATTTTGCCAGCAGCCCTAATAGGTTCTTCTTTGTCTGTGGTTACTAATTAAAAGCCACGACAGGCCTACGACTTGTTATATGATTTTAGGCCAATATGTGAATAATGCGTCTCTTTGAACTATAATTATTTGTAAATTTACGAGCACCTTTTTCCAATAGTTTCTTGGCGTTTCTTGTCAGTTTCTTGGCGTTTCTGAAGGCAATGTTTTGGTTTTGTCTCTAACATCGAAGTCTATAGTAGGCCTATACTGCAAATTTTTAAAGTTGAAATACTACTGTATCTAGCATATTATGGCGCGGTTGATTGCTAGCACGGTGATCTTTCGTCTCTGGGCCTGGTATTTATTCAAATATCTCGAAAATTAGCGTTTAATGGAGACGAAGATAGTAGATACAGCTTATGCAAAATTAGCAAATGCTTTATTTAGCCATACTCCCTAAGCATGAAAGAATGCTATCTAGTTGTTGGATTGCCATCTTGTGTTAAGTCTCTGTCAGAAGGTCCTTAAACAATACGTCGACCTGTTTCTGATGTTCGACAGATTAGTATGTCATTTGTGAAATATGCATTGTATTTCTAGAAAGTTCAAACTGCTACCGGTTTCGAGTCTGCGTTCCGAAGCAATTTCTTTAGTATGCGTTTTTGGACCGTATTCGGACACTATAATCACCGATGTGCTACCGATGTGCTACCGATGTGCTACCGATGTGCTACCGATGTGCTACCGATGTGCTACCATCATTTTTGATTGGTCCACTTTTAGCATGGTACCTTTACTATAGTTCTTGTTTAGACAATGTTAAGTCTTTCATAAGCCGTCTGTGACCGGAACGGAAATCACGAATTCGGTTATGAAACGGCGAGCTAATTTCTTTGAAATGGCTTCAACCTTTCAATGTTGGAGTTGCCCAGATCATCACGTGCTTTTTGGACACCTGCAAGGTGGTTGCGTCTTAATTTTTATTGTATGTCGAGCCTAACTTCCTTAGAGATGGCTACATCTACGCCTTTATTTAAGTCCAAAATGCACAGTTTAGTCACTCATAAAATTGCTGAGAACGACGAACAGGATGAGGATGTAACGAATGAGCGATGTATTTTTATTTTCTGGACAGAATTAAATGAACTGTGTATTAGGTTGCTTCTGGGACCAGCATGGCGCGCAATTTCGCTTCCTCTTTTAACAACATCCGTCACGTAAATGTATGGCGACGCGTGTTGCGAACCAAAAACAAGACTGCATTATCGTCACAATTGGGCATTCAGGCTTCAGCACAGGACATACGTGTGTCTCCGAAAGCATTAACTTAATTTATCTTGCATGGGTAATTATTAATCTGTCTCTGATTTGTTTATATATTATTCTATCTTATCCTATGCGTGTAATTAGGCCCATGCCTTTTTATCAATGTAATATTGCCTCACAATGCTGTACATTTTGTGGTCCAGTTTAGAAGATTCAACGGCGCGCATAAACAGGTCTACCTGACTTACAGAGCTAAAGATGAATACAGACTTCCAGAAACACCTTCAAAGCAGTTTAAAATGACATTCGCATCTGACACCTACAGCACTTACCTTGAAGTCTGGCTGCCTTCTGTGCTCATCATCGTCATTGTCGTCATCATCGTCATCGTCATCGTCGTCGTCATCATTATCATTCTATTTCTCATCAACCGCTACAATTTCAGAGTACAGACCAATCGCATTTATCGAGCCCAGCATAATTTTTAGCAGTCCCTTAAGCTAGTGTCCAGAGGAAGCTATGGGCATAAAATGTTAGTGATTTCGTTTTTTAGCCTCAGCATATAAAGGCGTTTGGCCAGTCCTGTCCCTCGTCGCATAATCTTCCCACTACAGTGTAGGTCAGTGTAGCTGAGTTGTAGCTGAGTTCGCTAGGGGGCGCAAGTGAGGCCGAAATCTGGAAAATAATTTCTGCCCTGGCGAGAATTTGAACCCTCGACCTTACTATTTGCAATCCAGCACGCTAACCACTAGACTGTCGCGCACTCAATATATATTTATAGTTTCAACCATAAGCCAGGAGTTCTGGATTCTTTGGTTTCTGCGTGTTTGATTTTGTGATACCAACAAGAAGCGAGTTACAATATTCAAGACGAATGGCGACCAATGCGTTAGCCAAAGATATCCTTGAGGACATGGAAACATAACGCCTAATTCTGGGTATGTCAGGAATATACATGTATGACGACTTACAAATACTACTTAAATCGTCGGTGAAAAACCTCGTAGAATCAAAAACAACGTCCAAGTTACGAACAGCATCAGCCAAATCAACAAGTGAGTCTCTCAGTTTTAAATATTTAAGCCATTCAAGCCTCCTCACACTTACCATAATTCAACAAGGTCATCAGATTTTCTTTCTCTGGTCATACCGAAGACTAGAATTTCTCGATGAACGAGCTTTTTCGTTTGCTGAACCTATATTTTGAAACGCTCTTCCTGTATCTGTTCGTTCTGCTCAGTCGCTTGTTTCATTTCGTTCTCAACACTTACCTGTTTCAAATTGCTTTATCCACCATAGGCTGCCTTTCTGTCTTAGTGAACCTTCTGGATGTTGGCCTGACTGCGGCTTAGCATTGATGATCATTCGTTTGGCGCCTTGTGCATTAGATACCGGCGTGATGCAAGTTACTAATTAATAAAAGGCCTAATAATAATAGGCGAAATAATAATAGACTTAATAACAGTAATAATAATAATAATAATAATAATAATAATAATAATAATAATAATAATAAGAAGAAGAAGAAGAAGAAGAAGAAGAAGAAGAAGAAGAAGAAGAAGAAGAAGAAGAAGAACGGCCGCTTGGACAAGATGGCAGCTAAACTCCGCGGTAGAAAAATAATTGTTTATCTATTCCAGCGTCTAGCTATAGCAATTCAGCGTTTCAATGCCGTTACCTTTCGTAGCACTTTTGAAATGCGTGAACTTGACGAAATGTAGCCGTTCCAGATGATTTATCATTTTCTCCGGACTTATTTTTAATCCTGAGGGATCATATATACCTCGGAGAAAATAATAATAATTTTAACTATGTCTTTGTCTTTGCATCTGTTTCTGCCTCCGTTTCCGTCAGTCTATCGCTGCACATGTACTGTGGACAGAGAAAAGGACAGGGCGGTATAGTCATCAGTTTTTGGTAGTCTGTGTGCGTGTGGGGATTTGTTTGTGGGTTCTTACGTAGACGACGTGACTGGATTAGCTTCAAAGCTGAGAAACTCTATAACCAAGCTTCTATACCAAGTTCATTTTCGGCAAAAAGCGATGTGAATTCCTCTGATATCTCTAATTCGACCTAGAAAATCGGGATTAGCCTAAAGTTCACAATTTCGTTGTGATCAACAGCTTTCACTCTTTAAGCTTACACCAATTGAACTCTGACGACATAGACCCTATGGAGTTTACGATTACGATTCATGGTGAACAAGATTACTAGAAACAAGGAGGGTCTGTGTTGTTTCGGGTCTGTGGATGGAATATTTGGGCAGAAGCGTAGTAAATGGGGAATTTGACAATGATGCAACTTAAAATTTTGGGCCCCTGCATAATACTCAAATGGGCCCTAAAGGGTCCATTTGTACTTTACCAGGCTCTGAGCGCGCTTCCTCTTTTTCGGGCCCATTTCCCTCAGAGTTGAGGACCCTGCGGGCTCATAGTTACGCTACTGGAAATTTAGATTGTCTATTCATTCAGTCAGTGAATTTATATTGCGTCTCGTTGGGATATCTACTCAAAAGCGTCCCAATCCACACTCTTTGTAAGATAACAGTTTCATGTTTTTAGAGGAGGTGCATCTAGAGTTCCTAAGACGCAGCTGAAGATGAAGGATATCCAAGGATGAAACGATGTCCTGTTGTTGGATTTCTGTGAATCTGTTTGCGCCTCAGCTGAATTGATCCTTCGTCCTCAGTCTCATGCTTTGAGAAGCGTCTATAAAGGGGTGTAAACAAGAGGGTTAGCTTTGCCTCTTTTGAAACACAAGGTTCATGTGTTCAGCCATTGTTAATCCATGCTCAGAAACATCCCTAAGATACTTGACGTCTAAACCAATGAGGAAGAAGCTTTCCTGATTATCGTGCTGAACATACAGCCAATACCGTCCATATACACCGTCCATATACACCGTCCATATACACCGTCCATATACACCGTCCATATACACCGTCCATATACACCGTTCATAGGGGTTCATATTCTCCTCAGGATAGAAAGTTACTCCAGGATGCTGTAGTTGTACAATCTGCCTAAATAAATGAAGTACTTCGTACCTCAGAAGAACGTCAAAGAGTGTTAAACCAGTCAGGTAATTAATTAGTTTCTAATTAATTAATTATTCATCACTGATGACGATAATGATAGACAAACATATTCTGCTGCTGTGATAACGGAAGTCTTAGAGAGTGGTTGCAAAAACCTACATTAGGTGCCCCCAACAGAAAATGTAGTCTAAACCGTAGTGGACGTGCTATTTTGTCACTTCCACATCGTCCTCCATCCTAATGTTGCTTAACGACACCGTACTCTATGGCAACTAAGGCCTTTGAATTCATGGCCTTGTACGCTTTGCTACCAGCTCTCGCCCTCTTCCGGGCAGAAAGCGGTCGAGACCCCTCCCCACTACAAGACGAACACATCGGACATCTTAGGTCAGCTGATACAATCGGAGCTACACTATTATTCGGTCGAAGCTTCTTCGCCGAGGACTCTCATTTCGGTGCCTCTGATGCTTACGTAAATGCAAATGTAGCTACCGTATGGCTTCGACCTTGCTCATTTTTCACTGAATTAATCGGGTGAGATCCTTCATCACCGCTGCCCATTTGAAGGGCCCCACGCCATTTAGGTACCGTTGCTTTTGCACAAATCATCGACCTTTGGGCATACTAACCTGATATTGATGCCTGGCAGGAGTCCATTCCTCTGAGCGGCAGCGAGGGCCATTGTCGCCGCAGCAGCATTCGTCTCGAAGCCCCGTGTGCCCGTACTGGGCGTCATCAAGGTCAAGGTCAGGTGCGAAATGTTTCTCGACGGGGAAGGAGTTGCAGTCAAGCCAAACTGCGCCAGAAGAGTAGCAACATGTAAGATAACCATGAACACTGGCAGAATACGTGCTGTCATAGCAGCCACGGGTGATACAGTAGCCACTAACATGGAAGTCACTGATTAAAGAAACTAACACGGCACGGAGTCCACAGACAACAACCAATAACAGAAATGCGCGACTCTTGCCAACAACTAACTAATTAACTTTCGCAGTTCATAATATCCAAAGAAACGCCGAACTATATCCTTACGTTCTAAACCATCCACTTCTAAATCAATGGATCTATTCCGCGGTGCGCGAATTCAAGAACAGTCGCCGAAGTGTTTGAATCAAAAAGACGAGCCGTAGATCACCGATGTCTGTATATCGTCGGTCAAAAATCTACTTGGAATCGGCTCTTTTCTTTTCAACGATGCCTGCCTTCCGACACTCCAACGATACCGATTCTTAATTTCTATTTTGCTTAAAATGTACCTTATAATAAAACACTAAACGTCTGTGCGTGTTCAGAAACGCCAGAAGCAGTGAAAGTAAACTGATGTTTTTGCTTCAGCAACTCAATTCTACTTCACTCTGTAGCAGCTATGAAGTCTTCAGAAATGCCAACCGAATACGAGACCGACTGAGATCTAAATGCCCTGATCAACATATTTACATGACGCCAGCGAAATGCATTCCGAGCAGTCATTTCACGCACTAGGCGTTGTCTGACGCATGCGTGGGACAAGTCCTTGCTCGCGCCATGTATCATATATACAGAGGCACAGACAGATGCAAAGACAAAGACATTGCTATTATTATTATTACTCTTATTACTATCATCATCATCATCACCGTCGTCGTCGTCGTCGTTGTCATCGTCGTCGTCGTCATCGTTACCATCATCATCATCATCATCGTCGTCATCATCATCATCATCGTCGTCGTCGTCGTCATCATCATCATCATTATCATCATCATCATTATTATTATTATTACTACTACTACCACTACTACCACCACCACTACTACCTCTATATGCACGTATATACTTCTTCTTCTGTCTTCTCTTCCGCCATTTATGGCGATGAGGCCTTTATGAAACTTCTCCAAACTTCTCTGTTCCTGATTGTTTCTCTAACTCCAATCAAGCTTGTGCCTCTTTCTCTCAGATCTTCTTTGACATTATCTATCCAGGTCTTTCGTTGTCTTCCTCTGCTTCTCTTTCCTTCTATGTGTCCGTGCAATGCAGCGTTTGGTAGTCTTTGTTGCGTCATTCTGATCACATGCCCAAACCATCTGAGTCTTCTCTTTGTGATTGTTTCTACTATTGTTTCATCAACTCCCAGTTCTTCTCGTGTTTTTTCATTTCTGATCTTTTCTCTTCTGCTTCTGCCTATTATTCTTCTTAGCCAGCCCATCTCTGCCACCAATAGTCTCCGTTCGTCTTCTTTTCTCAAGCACCAGCACTCTGATCCGTATAGTAATATCGGTTCTACTAAGGTATGATAGAGTTTCATCTTTGTTCTGATGGAGATGTTTCTTGCCTTCCACATTTTTCCCAGTTTTCCGAATGCTGTACACGCCAATCCAATTCTTCGTTTGATGTCCTCTTCACATTTTCCATCTTCTGTTATTAGTCCTCCAAGATAGACGAATCTGGTAACCTGCTCTAATATTCCTTTTTCTATTCTTATCTGTAAATCCTCATGATGTTTTCCAATTACCATTGTTTTTGTTTTTTCCACGTTGATTTTGAGACCCATTCTCTTGCTGTTGCTATCCACCCTGTTTGTTATGTCCTGTAGTTTCTCTTGTGTGTCAGCTATCAGGTCTATGTCATCTGCGAAGCGGAGGTTACTCAGTGGTCGTCCATTTAGGTTTATCCCGTGTTCTTCTTCTCTTTTGGCAAGTCTCATCACTATTTCTAGCAACATATTGAACAGATCCGATGACATTCCACATCCTTGTCTTACCCCTACTTTTATTGTAAACCATTCCGTTAGCTCTCCCTCTACTCTTACTGCGCTTTTCGATTTGCTGTATATATCTTCTATTAACATCACTAACTCCTCTGGTACTCCACAGTGTCTCAGTACTTTCCATAAACCTTCTTGCCACACGCTGTCAAACGCCTGTTTGTAGTCAATAAAGTTGTTATATAGTGTTCTGTTCATTTCGACGTACTTTTCTGACAGTTGCCTGATTACAAATATCTGGTCCATTGTTCCTCGTTCTTTCCTGAATCCTGCTTGTTCCTCGCTCATCGCTTCTTCTGCATACCTTCTCAATCTTCTCTGTAATACTCCAGTATAAACCTTCCTGGTATGCTCAAAAGGCTGACTGCTCTGTAGTTGCTGCATTCTGTCTTGTCTCCTTTTTTGTATATTGGTACTATTATGGCTTTGCACCAATCCTTGGGGCATTCCTTGTCGTAGTAAATTTTATTGCACAGTTTATGTAGCATTTCTACCGAGCAACTCCCTTCTGCCTGGATCATTTCTGCTGTGATGTTGTCCTCGCCTGGTGCTTTTTTCTTTTTTAGCCTATTGACTGTTGTTTCTACCTCCGCCTTCAGTATGTCCAGCATTTGTTCCTGGCTGTTGTTTTCTGGTAGCTCTTCAAGCACTGTTCTGTCCACTGGGTTCTCACTGTTATATAACTCTTCGTAATGTTGTTTCCATCGTTGCTTGATCTCTGCTTTGTCTTCCAGTATTTTTCCTTCCTTGTTCTTTACTGTGGCTAGTTTTACGTTGGGTGATCCGCATATTTCTCTTGCTACTTGAAATAGCTTCCCCGTGTTTAATGCTCCTGGTGTGCTCTCCAGTTCTTGACATTTCTCGATGATCCATTCTTCTTTACATCTTTTCGCCTTTTTTCTGATTTCTTTCGTAATTTCTTTATATCTTTCCATGTTCGTCTCGCTGTGTGTTTTTGTCTTTCTCATGTCTCTTCTTTTGTCGCTCAAATCCAGAGCAGTACTGGATTTGAGCGACAAAAGAAGAGACATAAAAACGTATATACTGATGTTGTATAAATATAATATATCGTACGTGCATGATGCAAGCTATATGTCGTATACATATAATATATCGTATGTATATAGGTTTATGCATGATGAGCTCGAGCCGACTAGCGAGATTCCATGCAATGATTACGCCGCTTATAAGCGTTCAAAGACGCAAGACATTTGAAATGGGTCAATGGCATTGAGTGAGATCAGTGCTGATTGCTATGATGGTCGTGTTAGAAATCCAAAAGCCCAAACAAGAACGGGGCGAGCAGAGCGGGAACAAAAGAGAACAAGTTAGCTACCGGTAATTGTTATCGGGGCTATTCTTTATGAAACTTGCATGAATTGAAACTTTTTCGCAAATTTACACATTCTGCAAAAATAATAGGCTTAAGTTACGGCTAGATAGGGCCTATACAATTAAACTCGATTTGGATTCCATTTCTAAGCTCAGTTGAATTGCAATTGAGGCCCTACTGAGTAAACGATTTTTGAAACTCGTTTCTGAGACTTAGGCACCCTACCTAGAGAATAATGTTGCAATCGTGTGCAGAAGTCATTGTTACGTCAACCCGTGCACCTTCAGGGTTTGCCAGTCAGCGATGTATTAAGAAAGGCACAGCGTGCCTTGTCGTCATATTAACAGAACAGTATGGCGAGAGTCTGGGAGGCTTTGGTCCAATATCAGTATCCACGTGTGTGCTGTTAGCATGCATTCTATGATGTCCATTTATTTCTGTTTTGAGCTCAACACGGCTCTTCTAGAACAAATTGGACTAGAGTATCCCGTATGTTTATGTGTCATTCTGTATGTCCGACATTGTGGCTGTGGATCTTCCTTTATTTGTCTGCTGTGTTATGTATTTAATTGTTTGTGTGTTTGTCTATACGCCTACGATTTCTCGCTCAGCCGATGGACATATTGCATGCTAACAAATGTATTACTTATTTAATTACTACTTGAATGACAACTGAGTGCTTGTGAATCAGCTGGTTCCCGCGGCTTAGCTTTCGCTGGGCGCTGCAGAAATCGCGGTATTACGAGCCATAAAAAACAACGGTCACACTTTACCCGACAAGAAATGGGAATTACCGAGTGATGAGCGAAGATAAAGACGATCCATTCTGTTCATTTCCATCGTCAGATTTCAGGCATCATTTTCTCCTCAAAACAGATATCTACTTTACGACATGCTTAGATTTCTACTTATAGCTTTCTATCTATCTGTTATTGGGGCATAATCTATACTTTTAGAAGGATATTAAGTTTGCACAATCTTATTATGTGACTTATATGTGCGGGTAATTTGCCCTTTGAATTTCAATTAGGCCTATACGAGGTATGCTTCAGCTGGTGATCGTGTAGGCCTACTAAAGCTGCCTCTAACCCTTTACTAACCCTTTCATATGCTGACGTAGTCAAAGGCCGCTGGCTCTATGTTTCGTATATGACGTGTATACTGCATCACTTATTATAGCCTGTTAAGTATTTGCGTAATATTTGCTTAGCTCTATTTACAGGCTTAATATTTCTGTTAATTGTAAGCCTATACGAGATTTAGACTAATATAGGGCTAAATGTCTTCCAGTGGCGTAATGCATTGATCCCATGTACACTGTCATTTGACCTAGAAAATGAACATATATGAGAGGTCCACCAGTTGCAGATACCAAGCAGATTAATTGTTGCCAAACAGATTAATTTTAGCATGGTTTCACGTAATAATTCGCACAGGTTTCTGGAAAACATAACTTCGCGGGGTTGACTTTGGCTCGGTTCTACACCCAGAACCACCCGCCTCACTGCCCCTTCTACTTCCGACGTAAAATGGCCTTTCCGTAGGATTTTTAGAAGAACTAATTAATTAGAATTTCAGGATCTATAAGTGAATCGTCCTTTTCTTCCATAAAACTGAAAAGATCTTCAAAATTTCCTGAAACTGATGCAGAAATTTTTTCACACTGCACTTGAGAGGAATAATACATGGGCAGTACAGTTCACCTTACCCGTGCATTTCAGATGACTGTATAAGCAGAAATGTCTATTTGAAGGCTTATAGCATTTTAACCTATTTGGCCTATCTGGCATAGTAAAATTTGGAAAACAGAAAAGTACATATAAATCCAATTAAGTTATGGTTTCAAAATTTACTTTCGTCGAAATCTGTTAAATATTACACGCAAGCATAGACTAACCACCGCTAACCGCGCCTCTCAGATTGACGCGATATGAATATAAGTCTATGCGTATACATCGTGGGTTAGCTTTCGATTACATAACAAACTCTATGTAAAGGCATAGAGTTGTGATGCTATTCAAAACAAGTTATCGCGATGGAGGGGAAGGTCGTGTCTTTGGTTATCGCAGGTGTTATACAGTTAGGCCTACTAAACTTAGTCGTTTGTCACGATGCGGTGCCCACAGCAACACTTTCAGCCAATCTGTTTGACTGCACTTTTAATCCATCGGAGATTGGGGAGATGTTTGAAGGCGATATTGTCACTGTTGCATTGAACTGTACGGTCACGCATGAGTCTCACGTTGGTATAGTGGTGAACGAACTAACGCCCGGCGACCCTGCAATTGCCAGCGTCGTTGGCCGGACGAGGTTTTTCTATCGATTTGATCAGTCATCCCAATCGAACGAGTCGTTTTTTAGCGTACAGGGACACTTTCTTGGCCGGACTGTTCTGAAACTTAACCTGAGCCCATTAAGTAACGAATCTGACATTCGGACCATTGAAGCAACATCAACCCCCATGTCATTGATGCATGACGGTTCCGCCGATCCATCTGACGGAGCAGCCTCATTCGAGTACAGGGTGGCAGTGATAAGGAAGGAGCGGGCAATTGACCGAATATTTCTGGGTTTGGTGGCGGTTCTTGTGGTCCTAGGCAGCGTTGGCATCGGGTGTAAGGTGGACTTGGCCGTTGTAAAAGAAGTCATTACCCATCCTGTGGCGCCCATCATTGGCTTCTGCTGTCAGTATGTGATTATGCCATTGGTGAGTCAGCATTTCAGTAAATCAGATTTATCTTGTCCATGCTGATATGATCTAATCTAGTGGATTAATAAACAAGGGAATAATCAGTGGTGCACAAGTAACAAAATCCTGGCAGGTAAATCAGAATCTTACAGAACTGGAGACAGGAGGGTAACCCACAGATGGTGGCAGCTCAAAACAAGTGATGGAAGGTGAGGCATTTGATGTAATGTAAAATCAAACTGTTTTTAAAAGCCCGGAATATGAAACAGAATGAAATCTTGCATACAGATGGTAAGATGAGTTACTTCTTTATGTAGTGACTGTCATGAAGATCTCATAAATTTACACAGTTTGATGATGCGGCTGGGTGTATATATATGTGTGCTGAAATTCGTTTCAACAGGAGAGGGCACCTGATTGTCCCCATAGCCATCATTATTATTATTATCATCGCTGATATTGCTCTCCCCAGACCATTGCAGTTTTCACGATGCATTGCAAACTGTCCCTTTCTTTTGCTTGTTTGTTGTTTTTGTTTATCCTGTCCAAATTTTATAGCAGATGTAGGTCAGCCTTTACAGTCCATTTTGAGATGTCCATGAGCTGTCTGAGTGGTTTCTTATAGACCTTTGGAATGCTGGATATTATAGCTCCGAGTCCTCTGGCATGGTTCTACCTCGGCTTGCAGCATAGCATGCATTATGTGTGAATATTTGGAACCTTCTTGTTTGGAATTCCTCCCAAAAAAGCTTTGAACAATCAAATTGCACATCTAAAAGAAGCTGTCTTGCTTACTGTCTTCCAGATAAAATTTTGCATCACAGTATAAACATGATTTTTTATGTACAAAAAGTTAAGCATGTCTCTGACTTTTCAAGATGTCATGAAACTGTTCTAAGATGAAGTTTGTCTCTTATCACCAGCAAACAGCTCCACAGATTTACTGCTTAATTGTATTCAGTTTCATGGGGTGGGAGTTTGGAGATTATTCATACCAAGTTGGTGTGCAATTTAGGAACAATAGTTAACTCTCAAATGTTCTTTTATGACTGTGTCCAGGCTTTATAGAAATAATTTCATTTTCATTCTGAGGATACTTGTAGATTCAAATCTGATATAATGTTTAATCTGTTTTTATTAGATTTCTTTTCAGCTTGATTACTGACTGTGTCCAGGCTTTATAGAAATAATTTCATTTTCATTCTGAGGATATTTGTAGATTCAAATCTGATATTATGTTTGATCTGTTTTTTATTATATTTCTTTTCAACTTGGTTACTGCAGCTCAGCTCTAAGACAAATTTTAGAAATTCCATATGGTCCTGAATTCCCGATCGAGAGCCTTGACAAAGACCTGAGAATATTAACTTTTCACTCCTGTATTACAGCCACTGTACTGGCTGTCTGTCAGGCAATCAATTCAATTTTCATTCTGTATCACCATTTATAAGGTATTATATTTACCCCAAAAATCAACCAGACTAGCTTTGTTCATTACAGAGCTTGTTGGCTGAATTCTGTGAGGGAGTATGTTATCAGGGTTAAGTGAATCTTGTGTAAATGTGCCTAGTGAACATTTGAAGGCTAAAACTTTCCAAGACCTTGTAACTGTTTTCTTAAACCTAGACAAGGTTATAGAATTTAGCCTAATCATTGCATACAGCCCAGTATTAGTCAATATCATTCATGGGTCGTTGATTGAAACAAATCAAGATGACAGCTGCTGTTCTTTTTTCTACCATCAGATTTGAGTTAATTTTTAGTTGTAAGGCATAGATGTGAAAGAATGGATGCATCATTGAATGTGGAATCTGTATGAACATACCATAGCATATCATCTGTAGTTCAAGAATTGCAGGTTAACTTTACATAATTATTATTATTCCAGATGCACTGATTAACAGCTGTTACTATGTTCAAAACAGTAGCACTGATGTTTGCATGAATTCCGATGGCATACCATATTTTATAAAGCTTTGGAAGTACATTTAATGTGAAAATGATGCATCTTTAGCTGAGCGCTACACATGTCCCCAGTTAGCCAAAATTCTCAATTTTGGTTTCTAAGAAAGTGGCTTGATCAGTTATGGCATTTATTTAGTTTGGGAGAGTTTTGGAGCCCACACACAAGAGACAGAGAGATAGCAGATGTCTTGTTGTATTTAAAGAGAAACTACTAGCAGAAAATCTCTCCATTCATAAAGGATTGGATGACTATAAAGAGATTTTGGCAAATTTGCTGATTGTGGAAAGTTGCATCATATATGAAATTGACTTCATGGGTTGCTAAGATTCCTTCTTTTAAATTTGGTTAAAAGTCTTGACATGCTTGAGTATACCATCTGGTAGGGTCTAGCCTAGTCTTACTTGGCCCAACGTGAACCCCTGATGGGGTCCTCAAGTCATTTTGCATTCACTCTACTTGAATGCACCAACTGTTGTATTGGTCTTCAGTAAGTAAAAACCTGATTGATATAAATAAAATAAATTGGTATTTATTGATATTGTGACTGTAACTGAACTAGTAGTGTATGATGTAATATTGTATTAAAAAGTTTAGCAACTGATAACATTGAGTGTTAGGTACTGCTTGATGGTTTGTATAATATTATTTCCTGGTTATCTAGTACTTGTAGTCATTATTGGGGGCTGACGGAAGTTATTAATAGACTAGACTTGTCAATTTCAGTGAACTCTCACTTGACTGATAACTGGTGTGTATTTTTGACAAGCTACAGATGTTGTTTAGATAAGATTAGCTGGAAGTGAATGCAGTTGAGAGTGATGGTCCATTTTGATACAAACGTTAAGTACTGTTTGATAGCCTGTGTGTCTGTATTGCAGTCACAAGGGCTGCCCTTGTAAGTGCGATTGCAATTGTAATCAGAAATTTATATAACACTGCTTTAAGAGAAACGAATCAGAGTGATTGGGAACGACATTCCTTTCTCTATCCGTTCCACTCCATCAGTCTCATGCTTCAAGCGGCAACTTAGAACCTACTATTTTGCCAACTCACCTATCACCTAGTTTTCCCTCTTTTGCCACTGCCTAACTCCATAAGTGACTGACCTTGCCTCTGATTCAAATTATTTTTGATGTCTGGCACGTTAGTCTCTTAATATTCATTCATTCATTCATTCAGCTGTTCTCTACACTAGCCAAAGTCTCTGCGCTAATGTCTGAAAACAGCAGATGCTAACTAGTATGGCTGGAAGACTCATAGACAAACTGTTTTGAGTCAAGCATGTTCTGCTTATCCTCCTACCGAATAATTGTAATTGTAATTTTAAATTTGTGTAGCGCCTCTTCAAGAACTCTGCGCTAACGATGTTAAATGTCATTAAGAACGGAACATTCATCCATTAGTTTCTGATATATGCCAAAGTGACTGGTGCTATATCACAGGATTAATCACAGTTTTAACGTATGTGAGCGTTCTTGTCTATGTTGGTGTCAGCTGTTTCCAGATATTAGGGCCCATCCATATATTACGTACGCAAAAAATTATATTTTCATACCCCCTCCCCTGTTGCCCCTCATACATTTTGTGGACCCCTCCCCATGCATACGTACAACCAAGGTTCTCTACCCCCCCTTTACAAAAGTTAATGAGCTAAAGTCATCTATAAGACATTTATTTTACTGTAGGCTACTATTTATTTTTGTTATATAGGATTATACAGGAGGATGACTATAGGATAATACAGTGTTATAAATAGGCTAATGTGGACGTCATAATTAGAAATTTATTTTGTGACACATTTTGTCGAGACGCACCCCCGTCGCCATACGCACCCGTATGCCAAATCGCCTAAATCCGATCACCCTCCCCCTCATTGCATACGTAATATATGGATGGGCCCTTACTGTTTAAAGTGCATCTTGTCTAAAGCCTAGTTTCTTTGAGGTCTTGTAAACAAGAACAGTAGAGGGAGCTTCCATTGCTGAACTTCAACCTTTGCCAGACACGTTTTCCACTCTTATCATCTGTCTCAGGTTCATTTTACCATTGTTGTACATGCAACTAAAAACCTTGTACCTAAATAATAAGCCATTACACAATAAACTGTAAACCACTCTGTGAAGATGATTTGATTGTGTCAAGAGGCAGGCTGTAGTCATAGAATGCTCATAAGTCTACTGTTTTCTCACTCGTATAGTTCTTTTTTCTTCTAGTGCTCTGCCGTCAGGCAGGTCCACATGTCCAATGACGCCACTCTTCTCTGTTGTTTGCTCTTCTCTTTAGCCCTTCATATCCATCTTCTAGCATCATCCAGTCCAGTATCATCTGTCGAGGTCTTCCGCGTGTCTTTTTCCCCTCCATTCTTCCCTCGAGTATGTCTCTTACAATATTGTCTCCTCTTAGAACATGACCCATCCACTTCCACTCCACTTCCACTTCCACTTCTTTTGCCGGTTTCTTATTGTCTCCAGTATAGTTCTTTTCTCCTCTACCATCTGTAGGACCTCCTCATTCGTCTTTTTTTCTGTCCAGCTGATTTTCTCCATCCTTCTCCAGATCCACATTTCAAAGGCTTCTATTCTTTTGATGTCCTCCTTTCTCATTGTCCATGTCTCCGATCCGTATAGGACCACACTCCATATCAGTGTCTTGATCAGTCTCTTCTTTAGATTCTTATTTAGTCTTCCTCTTAACAGCTCGCTTCTCTTGTAGAAGGCATCCTTTCCCATTGCGATCCTCCTTTTTATCTCCACGTGGCATTTTGCGTCCTCTGTAATCGTGCTTCCCAGATAACAGAAGCTCTTTACTTGTTCTATTATATCCCCGTTCAGTGTAATCCTAACTGTTTCCGCCTCTCCTCTCCCTATCTTCATCACCTTTGTCTTTTTGATGTTGATCCTCATGTCATATTCCCTCGATATTCTGTCGAGCTGATCCATCATCTTTTGTAATCCCCTCTGGCTGCTTGCCATCATAGCTTGGTCATCCGCAAATCTCAGCGCCTTTATTAGTTTTCCACCTACCTTCACGCCCTCAGTCATTTCCTCTAGTGTTTCTCTTATTACTTCTTCTATGTATATATTGAACAGTATTGGTGAGAGTGGGCATCCTTGCCTGACCCCTCTCCCTATTCTTCCTGGTTCCGAGTATTCGCCCTCTATGCGTATTCTGACTCGCTGTCCCATGTACAGGTTGCCTATCAGCCTTCTGTCTTTCCAATCCACTCCCATTCGCTTTAGCGCTCTCATTAACTTCTTCCAGTCCACTCTATCGAAAGCTTTTTCATAATCGACAAAGCATATATATACATCTTGGTTGTGTTGGATGCTTCTTTCTGTTAGTATTCGTAGTGCTGCCACTGCATCTCTCGTTCCCCTTCCTTTTCTGAAGCCGAATTGGTCATCTCCCAAACATCCGTCCGCCTCTGTCCTTGACTGTAGTCTTTTTGTTATAATTTTTATCATGATCTTGGATGCATGAGTGAGCAGGCTTATTGTGCGATGGTCTTCACATATCACTGCATTCTGTTTCTTCCTTATTGGTATTACTATCGTCTGTAGAAAATCCTCTGGCCACATTCCCGTTCTGTAAATTTCCTGGCACAGCTTTACCAGTTCATCCGTTGCCTTGTCGCCGAGGTTCCTCAGCATTTCAATGGGTATGTTGTCCATTCCCTCCGCTTTGTTGTTCTTCATGTCCTTTATTGTTATAAGGACCTCCTCTCTCAATACGTCCAGTTCTCTGTCATTTTCCTTGTCATCTTCGTTCCGTTCTCGCTCTTTGTCTTCTTTACTGCTCTTTAGGCTACTGTTTTCTTTATATAGCTCCTCTACATATTCTCTCCACCTCTCTCTTATCTCAACAGGGTCCTCCAGTAAGGTGCCGTCTTTATCTTTGATTGCGCTTCCACTTCCCATAGTCTTTCTCTTCCCTAGTTGTTTAATTTTCTCGTATACTAGATCGTGTCGTCCTTGTTGCTGGAGCGTCTCTCGTATAGTTAGTGTGGTAAAACTGTTTATAGACATAAATGGTCTAGTGAAAATGCACAGTCCTTTTAGCCTTCTGTCAGACAGTTTTGTCTGATTCATAGTCATAATTGCACATTTATGTAGCACCTCTTTAAATGAAACTGTTTAGTGTAGCCCATTTAGTTATTAATATAGACCTCATTCCTATTTGACAGCAGACTATTCTTTACCAGTTAATATGTCAGTGATGGTTCTTTTTTATGACCTAGTTGTTCAGTGCCTTTTACCATCCAGTAAAGCGTGTTTGGATATTCAATGCTGAATCGTCTGCTAAGATGAGTGTACCGGCTCTATATAAATGTACCGGTTGTACCCTTAAATCTTCTACCTACCGGTAAGTGACAGATTATTGTTTGAATCTCAGTCACTAGAGGGCTTATCCTCTCCTACCGTAAGACCTTGGGAAAGGGTACATGCAGATGACTAGCAGTTTATGTCAAAATACATATATCCCAAGTCTTATATTGTCAGTCTCAAATTAAGATATTGATTTTGACGCAATGTTGGCTCGTTAAAAACTAATTGCATAGTTTTGAAAATAAACAAACAGTTTTATTATAGAAATAAATGATTAATCCAGACAATATGTTCAAGTTCAATTCTAAAATCACCAATCTACATCTACCACATGCTACTACTACTGCAGGCCAACTGCTAAACTAACTATATCAATTAATGAAGTAATTAGATTTCTTCCCTCCCTTTGATGAGTTGTAAATTGTCCTGGCCTGAGTTCTTATGGAGATTTGTTGATTTCGAGGAAACGTCCTCGGAGAAGTGCGGTTTCCAAAGTCCCTTTTTAGGCAAACTTGGTTGATAGGCTTCCATGAGCAGATGAAGGAAATCCGCCATTTCTTCTTGTAACACTTGTACGAAAGTTCAGGATAATTCCAGTTTATTTCATTCACTGGACGACAGAGCTAACGAAACGTACGTTACTTGCTCGTCAAAGTACGATTACGTGATGTAGATCGCTTAGCAGTATCGAACGAAAAGTTCATCGATTCAAATACAATTCCTTTGTATGGATTACTAGTTTCTCAGTTCGATATGACAACCACCGCTTTTGGGAAACAGGTAAATCTTTCGTTTCTTCAGAAGTTCCTACACTTTGTCAACCATCCATCGCTAAAGTCGTCTGCTCATGACATCAGCAGCTGTTTAATTTTCAAACCTGCTGTGTCTGATTTATCCTTGGTAAAATCGTCATGTAGTCTAACATCCACCGTGCTGACGTGGCACAGTCCCATATGATCTAGTAAAAACCCTATTCTTACCTAAGTTGACCATTTGTTATAGTCTAGCTATAACTCATATAAGTTGGCCTGCCTACAATACTATATCAGCTACAGCCTTTGCACACAATTCTACTACTACCAACTACACTAAACTTCTACATACTAACTAAGTAAGCAAGTAAGCTGTTCCTCAGCTTAACTCAACAAATAGAAATGTGAATTAAAGGGAGGATCGCTACAATGAGACCATCAGTATACAACATGTCCCAGGGTACTTCTCTGTTCAACCGATGCCCTTTACCAGTATTAAAGGCTGACAAATTTGCATTTAGTCTTGAGGAAGAATATCAGCAGAAGTGAAGTTGCATGCCTGCATGTTCTTCCTGTCTCCAACCGTCTCTGTTTACCAAGGATGTTGAGGATTATGATGATGATGTTGATGTTGAAGATGACAACAGTAACGTTGACAAAAGTGATGCAGATCTGCTGATGAACCAGTTGCATCAATACTTAACGACTTAATAACAAAGAATCTTGTTTATATGACTGCAAAGTTGTTAGCATTTGAATTGTACTTGAAATACCTCTTTATTTAGTAATTAAAGTTTCTTTGTTTGTTTGGACATTTTTTTCGTTATCAATGTCTGTTCACATATCATATCTTTTATTACTTTATATATGTGTATGATGCTTTGTAACTTTTTGTTTAAGGGGCAATTAGAAGAATTATTGTTCAGTTCACAACAGCTGCTGTATACAGAATTGATCTGCAGTGTCTGAGAGTTAAAGGTCAGCCATAGGTTTCCAGCCACAAGAATAGGGGTTATGAAGTACATGCTTCTAAATTGGTGAATCAGAAATACGTGACTTTTTTATTCCTGTGGGAAACGTTTTGTTTGAGTTACATCAGTTTGATTTCATGCCCGTATTCTGATGTTAAATTTTGTCAGTGTATATACCGATGTAAAATTTTGCCAGTGGCCTAGCGGCAGAATACTGTGGATGAAAATTTACTTCAAAACTTAATTCAGATCAGGTGAGAAAGGGACATGGAAGCCGTTGAGAAAGGTTGTTCAGTTGTTGGAATGCTGTTGTGTTTGTGATTTAGCCAAAATGTCCTTCCACACCAGAATCATTTCTCACAGAACTGTTGCTGATAAACTTCCTTACCATATCATGCCTTACCTTATCTAAAGAGTCATTTTCAGCTCGTCTTAAGCCACACAGTTTTAGATCCATCTCCTTTGAGAGTTTATAAAAGCCATTTATGATTATCTGAATATGTGCATACATTCACAGACCTTGCATTACCTGACCTGAACTTTTCTCAAGCATACAACGACTCTTTTTTGCAGCTTAAAGTCAGTGCACCTGAGCAGGTATCTCCTGTGTGTTTAAGGATCATGTTACAGGAGAAAAGGCAAAAGTTGAAAAGGAAATAGATTTGGATTGAGATATGCTATTATGTGCTGGTTGTTGATGCAAAGAATGAAAAAAGGTTTGGATGATATTTGTCTGTAGGATGTCATATTGGTTTAACTAGAAGGTTGAGGTGGGGCAGTGCATGCTCTTACCAAATTAATATAAGTTGAAACTGGTTAACTTATAGTTGGAGCTAGAAGAATATCAGAAAGTGAGCTCTTTTTACAGTTGGCCTTCATTCAGACGGATGATCCTAAAGGATTCCTTTTTCTGCCTGGAGTTGGAGACCAACTAAGTATTTTAAAGTAAAGTTTTGAGAAGAATTGTTACAATCGCTAAACATGAGCACATGTTTTTTGTGGGTGCTTGTGGCGTGTGTGTTGTTTTCAACATTTTTATTTCAAGCAGCAGCAAATCATTTCTTACAAAACAGCTTTTGGACTTTGTATTATTTCTGCTGTGCATTTCATCCTTGCAGAAATGTCTAGATTCGTTGGTTCTGTTTGAGAGGGCAGTTGAACAACTTAGGTAAATTTAGGAAACACAATGATGTCTCTGGTCAGAAGTGCTGTGGTCAGATGGTCATTTACTAAGGGGTATTGTCAAAAGGCAGATCTACACAATGACTGTGCTATTCTGGGCTGTATGGGTAGCTGAAGTCTGGTGAAATTGGTCCCCTTTGAAAGGCCTTCTGTAAACAGAATCGGTATTATAAACAAATGGGAAGCGGTTCTGTTCTGCCCTGCAAAGGATTTTGAACTGTAGTCCAGAGATAAGTTCAATGTGTCTTTCATGGACTTGCCTGCATTTTTTTAGCCATCGAACTTGTTGCCTGTGCCAGATCTTTTCTAGAGTCATGTATACAACACCAACAAGCTCTTTGTCAGTGCACTGAGCACTCTTGTTTGACTGAGGTGTTTTTAGATATTCATATCGTGTCTTGCAAGGTTATTTGAGATTTGTTATCAGCACTGGCAATATCTGAAGTCGTGGCATCCTTAGATCTTTTGGATGAAGCCAAACAAGACGGTACATAAGTCCTTCAGGAACTGAGCAGTGGTTGATGTGTGGCATGACTTCAAATTGTGTGGTGTACCCCTGATGCACTGAGATTCCAACCCCAGGTGTTGAAAGGGCACATTGCTTCTTAGGCTTTGTTCAGATTCATATTTTATTCAAAAGTCAAGAGTGCACTTTGCAATCATTATAGTCATAGTGTCTTTGATTAGTATCTTGAAGTGACATATATATATATATATATATATATATATATATATCTTATTGCAATTACAGTCACATAGTCACTTACAGCAATACATGAGTGTTGAAGCCAAAAGGGAGGAAATTCCTTTTCTGTTATATCTTAAACTATCATCACTTTTTTCAAATGGAGAAATCAGATCATAAATCAATGTTCTGACCATTCAGGTATAAAAGAATTGATTTGTTTCTTATTCTGAAGTTTTTTATGGGAGGAATTTACCCATTTGAATTCAGTTTAAGGAAACGAGGAGTGCCTCATGCATTAGATTGTGACATAAAGATTGATCACTTGACGCACAGGTTGACCACTGGCTTTGCTTGATCACTCGGCTGCATTAAGCCACCAAGTTTTATGTTGGTGTTTATTTGATCAGTGGCCTGAATTCTTTTCGATTCATTTAACACTGGTGTGTGTTAAGCTAGTGATAATTACACCAGATTTGCTAAATTGGTTGCCTAGCAACACACGTCTCGCACGATCTGGAATGGCGTTCCAGGCTTTTAGCCGGCATGTCTAATGGTGCATTGCTCTAATGAAAGTCTTTGTTCACTGATTCGTTCCACCTAGCCACACATCTATGCTCCTTAAATGTTTTCTGGAGGTGGATGCAAAGTAAACGGAGAGCAAATGCTGATGGTGCCATGCTAATTGAGTTTTTAACAAGGGCATTTGTTACTTCAGACTGGTTGAACTTGAAAGGACTGATCAGTTATTAATTATCTGCAGATAATTCAACTCAAAATAAAAGTTTTAACTTTTTAGGCAGATTTTAAATGAAAAACAGATTACCATGTTGTGCCTGTAAGCCGAAACTATAGTGTACTGATTTATAATTTCAAATAAAAGATTTTTTTGTTTGTTGTATTTCTTATTTTAAGTTTTACATTCATGTGATGATGGTAAAATATAAAACTTGTTGATGGTCATTAACCAACCTCAGTCTTTTACCCTGTAAATGAATTGACAAAATTTCTACATCACTTCTAGAAGATGCACTCTGGAAGTTCCCAAATCCTGATTTGCTGCAAAAATGTGAGTCTTGAAATTAAGTAATGGTGACCGTGTTAGCCAGCAGCTAAAATGGCTGCTATTTTCCTTTGTAACAGGTGAATTCTCAGTTACATGTGGTGAAGGATTGTACTTTCTTGTTCTCTCTTCTTCAGTTTTTTTCATTCCCAATTCACAGTAAATTATTTAACCTTTCTTATCCCAATTCTTCTCTTTTTACATCCTACAGAAATCCACCATTTGCCTAAGTAGTAGTAGTCTACCATTTTCTCGCATGCATACTTACCCGACAATACTTCTGTCTGGCAGTTTTGTTGCATAAGTTGGTTTGCATGATTCATAGCTTTCATGTAATGCTGAAGTTGGAGATTGCTGTGTGTACATATGTCTGTATGTTTTTATCCATACAAGCTCATCGGTGTAGGTCTATCTGTTTGGCTTGTCTTGCTGTGCTTTCTTCTGTCTCTTTCTTTCTCTGAGCTTTCTCAGTACTTGCAGTTCTTACTGTTAGATATTACCAGTGAGTAATTCATATAGCACATCAGTTTCATTCGTGCTGACGAACCAAGGAGTCAGAAAGACTGATTACCAGCTGTGCCTTATGCCATGCTATCATATTACTGTTTCGTTTGATTTCATATTTAGGAGCTTTAACTGGCTTCAGTTGACTGTGTAAACATTGCTAATTGACAGTGAACTTCAAAAGCAGTCTTTGGCTGGGAATCGATCTTTGACCTTAGGGTCTCAAGATCATTTGGTTCTCTGAAAACGCACCTGATGTATATTAGTTACCTTTAAAAGTAGCCTAAATTGGGTTTTTTTGCTTCAGATTGTTTCACATTGCCTCTTTTTAAAGTTGTAAATTGCACCTTAAAAGCCTGAAAGTTGCTGTTCCCTGAACAAAGCACTATGGGAAAATTAGACTGTCTTGTTTAGATAATAAACAGGATGACTAGGAGCGGAAAGATAACAAGGAAGGTAAAGGCAAAAATGATATGAGAAAATGATACAGCTTGTTTTCCTGGATGGATTTGAATGTTGGACAATGAGAAAGCAGGGTGAGAAAAGAATCATCACAACAGAAATGAGTTGGATGTGAAAAAATTCAGAAATATTAAGACTACAAAAATAGAAACATATATATATATACATATATATATATATATATATATATATATATATATATATATATATATATATATATATATATATATATATATATATATATATATATATATATATATATATATATATATATATATATATATATATATATATATATATATATATGAATAACCCCTAGATATGAGAACAAATGTGTTGGATAGTCTTTCAACATATGTAACAATGATTTTGAAATGGATAAAGAGTACTGCTGACTGAATATGGAGTTGCTGCATGGAGGAATCAGAGAAAGGAGGAGCAAAGGCGTTACCCAAAAAACGTCCTGAAAAGATGACCTGCTTTGGACCCCTCCCTCCCATGTCCGCATTTGTCCTCATTTGACATTACCCTTCCCATTCCCCTTTTTGTGCAAAGGGCTGTATAGCAGCAGAATACTAAGGCCTAGAGTAGACTAACCTGTTTATCTTGCAGAGAACTGTGTTACGTGGTGGGGTACTTTGACACCACCTCATCCAGCAAAGGGCTTAATTAGGTCCCATGCATTACAGACTCTGCTGTCTGACTAAAGTTGGTGTTTGAGGCACATATTATACTGAAGTAAATATTGTACTAAATTTAAATGTAGACATCCAGAATAAGTGTAACCTCCCTCCCCTTGTCTGCATTTGGGTGACCCTTTCCTTCCTCCTTTATGGATGTCCTTAGTCGATAACCCCAAAGAAAGATGAATGCTACAAAGAGTGAACAACTTAAAATGAATACATAATAAGACTTGGACTAAAAGCATTGAACTTAATGGAGATCATTCACCCCATCACATCATAGCCATCTGGCTTGCATCAGGAACCAGTGGTGCTGGTGTTGGTTCTATTGGTTCTGGTGCTGATGATGATCATGACAAAGCTAATAGCTAGACAGATAGATGGATAGATGAATACATAAGATGGATAGCTAGATGTTTCAATAGCTGCTTCCTTTGGTCAAGAACAAGTCCTAGAACAGAGGATCCAAGAACTCTCTGAGCCTGGAAAGATCAGCAATGAAGAAACAAAAAATTGTAACCGTAGCTGAAGTTTGAACCTGCTTCATGTCAGGTGACTCATTATAGTCTGCCAGCTCTGTCACATTGACTTCTGTGAACCCAGTATTTGTTTAATTTCTTGCATTTTTTGCATTTGTAGGGCACAGTTATGTAATAAGGGCCACTTCATTGTGATTGAAAATTGTGTTAAATACTTGCTCGAGGCTCCTCTCAACACGTTGACTATTTCTGAGAGGCCAGAAACTGCACTCTGTGTCTGTAACCATGCGGACACCTATTTGGTCTTGCCATTGAATTGCTGTCTGTATGTTTACACCTTGGCTGGGGGGAAGGATCCTTTGACCTCTGAACCACTTGAGACTTGAGCTTCTCAAGAGTTTCATTTACCTTCAAGACTCTTCCAGTTGAAGCAACGTGGACACTGAAACATTCAGCAAACTCTGACATCTGGATGGAATGACATTCAAGATGGAGGGCATTTATTTACTTGGGTGACTAGTGTGGGAAATGTGACCATGGAAAGTGGAATTTTACAAGCAGAATGAGAAAGTTCCAGTAGAGGTGACATTTGAGCCACACGGTGTTACTGTTGGCCTAAAATAACGATCCTCTCATGTGACAACTTGTCTAGCTGAAAAGTCCCCATCACATATGATTTAACTTATTTTATTTTACTTATCCAATTGTCAGATGTCAGTAAGTGTACTGTTTGGTTCCAGATGTGGCTGCTTATCAGATGTTCTGCAGGAATTTTCCCAATTTTGACCTTCCTCTGTTAGAGTGCAGGCCGCTTGCTGGTTAAGCCACTAATCATAGAGAAAATTGCCTGCACTGTTAGACCTCAGAATCGAGTCCCATTGTATTAATTGTAGATGGATAGTCTTGTGTGTAAATGGACGGTTGTTTTATTGTTTTTTGTTGGACTGGTATCAGTACAACGTGTTTTAGAATATACACGAAGGCTTTGACCCTATTTTTACCTTATCTAATGGATTCTCCAGCACCAGGGTTCTAGTACACAAGCTGTCAGAAATAACGAGGCCATAATATAATAAATCCAGCAGTAGTTAGTCCTTGCAATTAGGGATATACATTAGGATATCCAGGGGTTAGTTTCATTTCATCAGAACCTCTTAGCATTAGGGGATTCACCCAAATGGTTATCATTACATAAAAGAGCTATGAATTCAGGACAAACTACAGAAACCTCTGCCCAACTGGGGGTGTAGTTCATCCAGTCAGATTATACACTCTGTTTTGAGGGACGAACGTTGGTTACAGCGTATGCATATAGTTTGTCGGCCTTTTGAAGTCTGAGCAAAACATAAAAGTGTTCTTATGCTTTGTCACAAAATTTGTTTTGTAGTTATGGAGATATTTTGTGCATTATGCTCACCTGACATCCATTAATCTGCATCCATTAATAATAAAACAATGCTACATCAGGTGGTTGCAGCAACTAAACCAGTGAAGGGTTTATAGGACATCAAAAGAGATTAGCATCTGAAGGGTGTACATTTGTAAGATTTACGAAGCTATACAGGTAGAGAATAAAAGAAGTTTCCATGATGGGTATTTCTTTTATTGATGACTTCCTTTCACTGGGAGTTTTCCTTGTGTGGCTTGATCCAGATAAAATGAATGCCAAACCAGCAAGCATGTGCAGATGTGTTTGTGTCATGGAATTACCTGTAATTAACAGTTCAAAGACTTCAAAGAGCCTTTTAATATGGATAATGATGTATTACTTTGATAGGTTGCATATTTCTAGATTATCTTCCTGTTAACTTTAATCTTGTCTGATGATTATATGTTTTAGACTGCCTTTGGATTGGTGAAGTTGGTTGGGTTGACTGGAGGTGTTGCATTAGGGTTTTTTGCCTCTGGATGTGCGCCAGGTGGAGGATCGAGTAACATGTACACTTACCTGCTTGGTGGTGATGTCTCTCTGAGTGTTACCCTCACTCTCGTCAGCATTATTGCCTCACTCTGTGAGTTCTTTTCACAAAGTACATGTTACAGAACTAACATAATATCTGAGTTTAACATTGTCTCTTCTCTGTCTGCTTAACAAACCTGCTGTTTGCTAAATGAGTTGGATTTTGGATTTAGGTTGGCAAGTTGGTTATTGGTGTGAAGATGATGATGCTGAGGTTAGTTTTAATTGGGATGTTGAAGTGCCGGTTATGGTGAATAGCTTTGAGAATGACTGCTGGAAAGTTGTAAAACCAAATATTGTAGTTATAGCACTACAGATAAATTGCTGTTTTTTTTTCAACTTTATAGGGTAGGCAAAATAAGGTGTGCTAGAATAATTAGTTTCAGCAGTGCACTGCCATCCAATACAATTCTTGGTCCACTTAGGTTTTCTTTTGTGCAAACCATCCTTCACTTAGTGCGGTCCTTAGGCATCTGGCTCAGTTCCTTCTGGTTCTCCTCTTATCGACTGAAGTATTTTGTGCAAAGATTTTGGATCAAATGCATTTCACAAAGCCTAAATTCTTTCTTGCCCCTTATCTTTAAGAAGAGCTGAATATCATACAGTTCCATCATTTTGATTTATAGTTTAACAAGAATTGAGTTTAATATAAGAATTTAATTAATTTTGATTTTTCTTTTATAGTTATGATTCCACTCTGGCTTTTCACACTCGGTCAGCTCGTAGTGGAAACTAGCACTCGAGTAAAAATTCCTTTTGAAAACATCATTATTTCGCTCATTAGCGTCCTTATTCCAGTTGCATTAGGCATTCTTCTTCAGAAGAAATGGGTTAAAGGAGCAAGGTTCATCGTCCGCTGTCTCCGTCCATTCTACATTGTCCTTATACTCTTCATGTTTACGCTTGGTGTGTACTCGAACCTTTACATTTTCCGCCTTATTACACCTTCTCTCATCCTCTGTGGTTGCCTGCTTCCGTACCTGGGTTTTCTGCTCAGTGGTCTCGCTGCTTTCATCTTGCGTCAACCTTTACCTCGAGTTCTGACTATCGCCATAGAAACTGGAATTCAGAACACAGGACTGCCGATTATCCTGATGAAGTTTTCGCTGCCGCAACCAGAGGCCGATCTGTCTGTTGTGTCGCCGGTCGTTGTTGCCATGTTTATGCCGCTGCCATTGTGGATTGCTGTGGCAGTTGTGGAAATACGCCGACGGTGCTGCCGTCGCCAAGGGAAAGTTGACCTAGCAGCAGCAGCAGCCGTCAATGACACTGTTGAATCCAACCTTCAAGAAAGTGCTGCGTCAAAACTCGTTGGCAGCAACAACAACAGTGATATGTCAGTGAATATAAGTGAAGAAAAGAATCAGACAGAGACTGAAATGAATGATATCACTACTGCTATGGCTGCTACCACTTCTACTACCAAATCATTATGATGGTATCTAAAGTTAATATTCATAAAGAGATTAGCATCAGTCTTGCCATGCCATGATAAATCTGGTTTTATGTATTCGCATATGTGCTTTTACAATTGTGAAACAACAGTATATAATGTCATGATATTGAGAAATTGTTTGCTGGAAATTGTTATCCACAACATGCTACCTATTCTTTATAACTTTGTATGAACAGCGTACCTACCTTGCTTTTTTGTATGAATTTTGGTGGTAATGAATAAACTTGCTGTGAATGTTGAATTTTAAAGTGATTTAAGTTTGCATTGGTATATTATGTGTTTAAGGCAGGTTAAGGTTTGTTCTATAAGTGACTGCCAAGATTGTTGTGAAGTGCTTAGGGTACTGGATGTCAAAGGATTTTATTTATTGCAAACATCTTTTACTGGTTTATTGTGTTAAATTTATTGACTTTGATGTTTGCTGCTGCTGTCTTTTTTATTTTGGAATTTTGGTCCTCAAGGATCATTTTCATTTAATGTGTACTGCTCTTATATTTCTTTATTTCTTTTGGAAGGAACTTCTTGTAGTAAGTAACTATTCACGGTACAAATTCTTTGCATTGATTTTATTCTATCAGATGCTTCAGTTTGCTTGCCCTTAATATTTTACACCCAGCAGACTTCAAAGAATCCTGCAATTGACTTAGTATGTATTGTCATGTTTAGCTTTCTGAAACTACAATCTAAAAGGCAGCAACAACTTTTTATCAAAATGATGCAGAGAACATCTTTGATTTTTACAAGTGAAGTCTTTTTCTCACTGGATTAGTTTGAGGAGAGTTACATTGAGAGAGTTAAAACAGTTTATGTGGTTGCTTAACATGAAGTTCAATATGTATTTTTTGCTAAATAAGTGTTTTGGTAACCAGTACATTACATGCAATGATTTTTGGTTGAGAAACTATTTGGAAATGTGACTTTGTTTGTTAGACTGCAGGTGAATTTCACAGATGGCTCACACAGATATTTTATCGTTAGATGGGAGTAGGGTTCTCAAGAGGAAGCGCATTTCTTTTGAATGCAACTTTCACTGCAGTAGGTACCTGTAAACATGTTAGGATCTGAAGCATACAACAACATGTTGGCCAAATCTCTTGTTTCAACAAGTTCACCAGAAACGAATCTGAATTCTTGAATGAGGCTTTATATCGAGTGTATAAGCGATATACTATTAATGTCCTATTAATTACATGTAGTATATACGTTTTTATGGTTTTCCGTTTACTGCTCACATTTTGTTTTTTCTTTTCTTGAATGCTGGTTATTTGTGTTGAATTAATAGTTTTCCTAATATTATGCATATATTTTAAATGTAAGCATATGTGGTATCACAGCAACTTGTGTGATGTTTATGTGATCATGATGTGTTTATTATGTGAATTGTTGCACTTTTACTTAATATTGAATGATGTAAATATAAGTACAACATGTTGAATTGTATGATTTACATTTATTGAATTACACCTTGCTAAATATGTAGCTTTTTGTGGACAAAACAATAGCAATTAAAATTCTTAGTAAATTGTCCATTCTGTAAATTTATGTTTCATTTCAAGCATTTTTTTTTATTGTCCAGTGTCATTTTGGTTTTTTTTGAGACAATTCAGTACAGGGACAATTTGAGGCAAGAAAATTCAATGCATGGACAATTTGGTGCAGGAACATTCTTCGCGGACAATTTGGCCAGGGACAATATGGCGCAGGCCAACTCATTGCAGGGACAGTTTGGCACAGGACAGTTTGTTGCAGGACAGTTTGTCACAGGGACAATTAATCGCAAGAAATTTAATTGCATAGCAGTTTAATTTATGCTGCGTTGTAATCTACTAAGTGCTCAATGCAATCACAGACACTGTAGTATGTGCGAGTTCTTCATGCAACGCATTTCCATCCTGTTAATTATCTCTTCTGCAGCAAGGAATTTGTTTCAGTTTGGTTTCTTGAGTTGGAAGGTTGGTCACATTTGCTGTTTTATTCTAATATTTTTATAGCACCGCCATCCCATGTGTTTATACGCTTCTACCGAACAGATCAGAAGCCACCTACGAAACACTTCTGACTAAACTGTGCAAACTGGAACCAGATACTGTGAATACTGATCAAGAAAGCCCTGGCAGTGAAGCACTGCAAAGGAAAAAGAAGAAATCTCTAATTCTGGATGAACTTTTACGACTTATTGTGACCAATAACTATGAAACTCATTATATGCTGTAGTCTTAACACCATTTATAGGCTTATAACTGGAATATTGATAGCGTATTACTATTGCCATTAAAGTGGACTGTTTCCTTGTAAACATTTGTTTTCATTTGTGTAAATATGTCTACTATTTTACGATGTATGTTTTTTTCACCGAATTGTCTTTGTTCCAAATTGTCCATGCAACAAACTATCCCTGTGCCAAACTGTCCCTACTCCAAATTGTCCCTGCAATGAATTGTTCCTACTCCAAATTGTCCCTGCAATGAATTGTTCCTACTCCAAATTGTCCCTGCAATGAATTGTTCCTACTCCAAATTGTCCCTGCAATGAATTGTTCCTACTCCAAATTGTCCCTGCAATGAATTGTTCCTACTCCAAATTGTCCCTGCAATGAATTGTTCCTACTCCAAATTGTCCCTGCAATGAATTGTTCCTACTCCAAATTGTCCCTGCAGTGAATTGTTCCTACTCCAAATTGTCCCTACAGTGAATTGTTCCTACTCCAAATTGTCCCTGCAGTGAATTGTTCCTACTCCATATTGTCCCTGCAATGAATTGTTCCTACTCCAAATTGTCCCTGCAGTGAATTGTTCCTACTCCAAATTGTCCCTGCAGTGAATTGTTCCTACTCCAAATTGTCCCTGCAATGAATTGTTCCTACTCCAAATTGTCCCTGCAGTGAATTGTTCCTACTCCAAATTGTCCCTGCAATGAATTGTTCCTACTCCAAATTGTCCCTGTACCAAATTGTCTGGTTACTGTGTCATTCAATGCATGTCTTTAACGTGCCTTTAGACTTGTACCCATGTGAACTTTATATACCAGTACCTTGAAGACCGTATCGGAATTTGTTTGTTTTATCTTGTGAGTCGTTGATAATGTTGGTGTTGCAGTTTGACTTGAACGTGTGTTACTCTAGCGTCATGTTCAGATGTAAGTTTCTTTGAGAGGTGTGATGACCAGCTGATGCTTCATAGTTCTCTGGATAGACTTCTAGTGTGGCCGATGTTGTTGTGCCAACAAAATACAAGTATCATGATGATTATTTTTAAGAATTACTTTATGTCCTATAACTTCTACTTTGTTTAGGGTTGTGTGATAGTTGTTTCTATATTTTGTTAAGAGCCATTATTTAATGATAAAGCATCAACCGATGGTAATTAGCAATTGTTGTTAATGACTTGGTCAAGGTCCCTACACAGATCTCATGGGACTCCACCTGAACAACTCCATGTCCCGAAGCAAGCGCTCAAACCAAGCAGCTATTGTGCCACAGTCTAATCGTAATTCCGAGATTTCTACAGCGCCCAACGAAAGCCATGTCGCGGGGACCAGCTTATTCACAGGCGCTCAGTCAAAATAAAATCGATAGACAAAAGGGTTCAGTTCCAGGTCAAGATCCAAAAGTTAGATGGAAAGAGCGTGGCAGCTGTGGGGGATGGTGCTTGTGGTTGGAGCGGAGGGAGAGATGTCAGGGTAGGACCTGTGAAAGAGGAATGTTTTCAGTGGTTAGCATGTTGGACTGTCAGCCTTGAGGTGGTGTTTCGAATCACTTCTTGGACTGAAAGACTTCCATTGGCAAATTATGCTAGATGCTAAAACATGAGTGCATTGACTAGACTGTCGGTGAGAAAATTAGATGGTGAGGGAGAAGGCTGGTCAGCTGCCCTCATATGTTGAGCAAAGATGAGTACATGTATGTAGCACTTCATACCTGTGGAGCTACCGGTATCTCTGGAGGTTGGATTAGGCAGCTGCTCTTCTGCCCCTTTTTCTGCAGTATACAGGATATTCCACATTTGATGTTTAGATTCACATCAAGTTGAAATATCTTATTCTTAGATGTAGGAAAAGATACCTAGACGGTGCCCATCGTCATCTTCCGGTTTTTGTCTTGCCCGCTTCTTTTCCAAGAGTTCCCTTCTTTCTTGTGGTTAAGAAGTGGGCGTTGGCGATCGGTTGTAAATTGGAAGGTAAAACTATGTTGAGCCAATATTATTGGTCGAAATTAACCCTGACAGCCACGTTCGTTGAGCCCACTACGTGTCTGTAGCTTGCCACCGGATTTCAAACATGTTGTGGGCCGATATCGGATGTTCAAACCATTCGCCGAGAGTGACGATGGCGTCAGGCCAACGTTGACCCAATGTGAGTGGGCTGGGTGGCTTAGTGTAGCTACCTGTACCTGACCGTAGCCTGAGACTGCCACTCCATAATTCACTCTAAGCTTAGTTATTACGCTGGTGCGCTGTGCTTGAAGATCGACAACACTAAGGCATTTTGGTCACCTAGAATGCACTTGCTCGTGCCTTCACCGAAAACTGTAACCACTGCCACATCACTCCAACTTCAAATCTCTCCACTAGACGCCAACTTACGCACGTAGTAAAACCAAAGATCTTGGTAAAACCTACCAACGGATACAACTACATTTCCGTTCCTGTTTCTGGCACCGCGTAAATTACGCTATACCTAGCCGTCAATCCTATCTCACGTGCACTATTCTTAATGTCTTTCACTCAAAGCTGAAAAATTGAAAAAATTCGACGTTTTCTATTCTTTGCGTCTTCCTTGTCGTTGCAGTTCCAACCATCATTCACTGTAGCTGTCTGTTTGTCACTTAACCTAGCCGTCTGTCTGTCTACAGCCTGATCTGGATTTGATTCGAAGCTTAACCGAACGGAACCTGTCTCGCCGATTTTGTTTTGAATGAACGCCTGCAAAAATAACCTGATTCCCACAATTACTTGGCAAACCTCGGTGGTTGAAGAAATGTTTGTCATCGTTAGCAGATAGTTCAGACTGGCTGTCGCTTTTCAACCGTGTGAGACCAGGCGGCTTTGATCTGCTCAAACCGAGGCGTCCAAAAGTCTAGACATGCGGCATAGAAATAAGGACGATCTTAACTGATTCCTAATGTTATTTCAATTTCCAGTTCCGTGTATTAGATTATCTGGCGTATTTAGAATTGCACACAACGCTTTTTGCCTAAATAGTGCCAAAGTAATAACTTTCTATAGCATCCGTAGAACAGTAGGCCTATGCATCAAACAAGAGCGGGAAAGATGCGTGATATGAACAGCGAAGATGAGGTTTTGATCGAAAAATCACATCTAACTTGCGGACAGATGTATTATGATCGGCAAATTTGGGGACATTCCACTAAGCTTAGTTAAGGTCATTTTAAGTTGGACGTAGGCTATCCGTGACCTACGCAGATCCGCCCTGTGCCTGACTTCAAACCGCATCTTCCATTACCACATTCACAGCCCATGCAAAACTAGACCACTGCAATTCACTTCTCCTGAATATAGACACCACCCAAATAAACCGCTTTCAAGCTATCCAGAATGCTCTCGCTCCAAAATGCTGTCAGCAAAACCCTCAAACACCATCGCATCACTTCTGTTCTCAAACCGCTTCACTGCATGACTTAAACTACCTTCATGAATAGTGTACAAAGTCCTAACACTCACCTAAACACACTTTAATCCTCCCAATCCTCCTAGCTTCGTCAGTTATTTAGGGCTAAAATCCAACCACCCCGTTCAACCCGCTAATCTTCTGCCCTAACACTTCTCCGCCTTCCCATCACTTCATCCATAAAAAAGGGAAATCCCCATATAGCCATACAGCTGCTCCACTCCTCTGGAATAAACTCCCGACAGAATTATGCCAATCATACGAACTCAACTTCACCCCTTGCAATCTCTTCACAGGTCTTTCATTCAAAACTGAAAACACTCCTCTTCCACAAATCTGATCCTAATTCCTCCTCTTTCTCTTATCTATCTTATCATTCCATTTGCAAACAGCATCCACCGTCTGCTTGTCTGATCCTTGGATTCTGACCTGCAACCGAATCCAACCCTTCCTGTCTATCAATTTAGTTTTGACTGAGCGCCTGTGAATAGGCTGGTTTCCTCGACTTAGCTTTCTTTGGGGCTGTAGAAATCGCGAGTGTACGGTTACGATTAGGACTGATGAAATGAACTTAGCAGAATGTGTTTAGGTGGATATTGACTAAATGCAGACAAATGCAAGATGTACACTTGTCCAGAAATGGATTTAGTTGTTTGATTACAATATTTCATGGATCCCAAGACGCTAATGTATTTCAAATATTCATGTAGGCCCTACAATGCACTTTCAGAACAGCCTTAATGCACGCGGGCTATAATACTAATAGGGCTACTCGCAGATATTGCTGTCAGGTCTGTACTTAAATCAGTTCAGGTATAAATAAGTAAACGAGAGACTACAGCCTTCTGCACCTATTTTGTCTGGTGGCCACTTGTGAACTTGACAATCTTACAGCCTTCTGCACCTATTTTGTCTGGTGGCCACTTGTGAACTTGACAATCTTCATCGAGAAAGATGACGAATGCGTATTATATATTTTGAAGATTCAGACATCCATTCAAACCCACTCGTCACCTCCACCAACCCACGCACGCACACAGATAAACACAAATCACGTGTGCTCTCTGAGTGTCTTTGTCTCTCTGTCTCTATCGTTCTGTCTGTGTCTCTTCTGTTTACCAGGGTCTCTATGTTGCTCTGTCTCCTTGCTGTTTCTGTGCCTCTATGTCTGCTTCTGTTTCTCGCCTTCGCTGTTTCTGTGTCTCGCATTGTCTCTTTTCTGGTCTATTTCTGTTGCCTCTTCTCTGTTTTGCTGTCTGCCTCGCTTCTTGTATATATCTCTGTCTCTCTCTGTCTCTCTCTGACAGTTTCTGCCTCTGTCGTCTCTTCTCATTGACCCTAGCTATCTCTCTCGCTGTTGTATCTCTGGCTCGCTTTCTCTCTGTCTGCGTCTCTATCTGTCTCTGCGTCTGTGTCTGTCTGTATGTGAGAATGCCTCTCACTCACACTCGATCACTTACTTAGTGTGCGCATTATGACAGCCCAGCGTATGCTACACTGAAATATCTTCGTTGTCTGTATAGACATAGGCCCACAGGACAAGTTATGGGCGGCACGCTCTAGCAGAGCGTGACTCGATGTTCCGAGGTTAAAACCTTATACTGCAGCACGTAAACAGATCGTCTGTCGCTCGTTCTAATGAATAATATTACAGGGCTAACACTTAAATTCATTAGAAGCACAATATGCGCTTATTTCTCAGACTATATAACTTGTCGCTGATTTTCATATTCAATTAGTCATGGCTGGAGTCTAGTATTTCTTGTCGAAAGCGTTACGTAACCTGTGGGAGTGTACTTGACGGATGATCGAAGGTAGGTCTGTCACGCTGTCTTGCTTTATTTTCAGTTCAGACTTGGCATACTTGGTGTACGGACATATGTGCGAGACACGTAGAGCAAGAACTTAAGCAATATACGAAGAGTTGCAAAGTAAGACTTATAGGAATAAAGAAAGGAATTGCGCGGGCGTTACTTATCGTTTGCAAGTCAGAGGCAGACTATGGGACACCATGGCAGTCCATATATCAATCCTACGGATCGATTCCTGGCAACTGCGTTATTTGGACCCATAGCTGGTCACCAGTAGCATGATGTGGGCTCCTTTAGGACCAAAGACCTATTATGAATGTGGCTGTCTGAGGAGTCTGTGTTAGTCTTAAGATGGCAATCCCTCGTAGGCATCAACTCCGTAAGGTATCTACATACACCACACGTCAATGCTTCCATACAATTATTCCTTACCGGCTCAGAACACACAAAAAACTGGAATTTTACGAACTATTTTAAATTTTCCAGATGGTCATAGTGTGCCATAAAAACTTTAAAATGACGCCTCCTAAAGGATCTTTATGAATTATTGAATTACTAAAGAATAAATCTAACCATTGAAAAATCGAGGACATGGTTAAACGCCTACAGACTTTAAAGTTATGACTCGGTCGACTTACGGTAGAACAGCGACTGGCATTGTTGAAGTTATGGCAGGAAATACCAGTCAAATTTTTACAGCTCAGGTGAACTAGACGGCCACCTATAGGGTGGCACAATTTGAGGTTGGAAAAAAGACATTACAGAAACCTGCGTGATTTATTACTCGAGTATTGAAAGATATGCGGGCCTGAATGGGTAACCAATGAAGTTGTTGTAAAGAATGAGTAATGTGATCTCGAGGACCAAAGCTTTTAACTAGGCGAGCTGCAGCATGAATAACAGAGGTAAGCGGTGAGAGGGTAGATTTAGGTAAAGCATAAAGCACTGAATTGCAATAAGCAATTCTGGATAGTATAAGTGAATGAACCAGGACATGAAGGCAATGCTCATTAAGACAGCGTTTAATCTGATGTATCCGTCGTAGGTGGAAGAAACAGGCTCTAGATATGGAGCTAATATGGTGAGACATGGAAAGTTTGCTATCCAAAAAGACACCAAGGACAGATTCGGTTTTTCCCCGGCCAGCTAGCTATTCCTGACAGCCTCATACAGGGTTTTAGGTCAGTTGGACTTCAAACACTACAGTGGGTGAAAACTATGTTCTTAACTCACACCGGAAGTGGAAGGCTTGCCTAGGGCGCAAAACACTATAACTCCGGCCCTTGTGACTTGGGCTACGTGGCTTTCCTTAAGATGGGAAAGGCTCAGGCCTATCCGCAGATGTTACTGTTCAGTTTAAGTAGATCCAACGTCGTACAGAATGTCTGCTGTCTGGCGTCTAAAGTTGGTGTACAGACTGCTACTGCTGTCTGAAGTAAGTAAATAGTAACTTCTGTTGCGCCAGTGTCTAATCCAAAAGGCAAATAAACCATTGGCGCACCAAAGCCAAGCTGCAATCAGGTCAATATCCAGAAGGTCAGTCCACTAAGACAGAGAGGCAGCCTATGGTGGATAAGCAACACGAAAAAGGTAAGTCTTGAGTTGATAACGAAATGACACTTGTAACGAATGAGTAGAATGAACAGATGCAGGAAGAGAATTCCAAAATCTAGGCCAAACAAACGAAGAGCTCGTTCATCAAGAGCAGTTCTAGCCTTAGATGTGACTAGGGAAAGACATTCAGCTGACGTGGTTGAATAATAATAAGTCTGGGAATGAGAACTGAGTTTGAGTATTTGGTTTGCCAGAGTTCAATGTTTTATAAACTATAGGGCTCAATTTGATACAAATCCTTAACTGAAGCCAATGCAAAGATTCAAGTATAGAGGCTATATGTTCATATTTTGACGTAGGGGGGCCTATTTGTTATGGCTCTAGCCAAGGAGTTCTGAACTCTTTCGAGTTTCTGCACATTTGACTTTGTGATACCAACAAGAAGCGAGTTATAGAAGTCAAGACGACTGGAGTCCAATGAGTTTGCCACGTATATTCTAGAAGACATGGGGACATAACGCTTCGTATGTCACGAATATATATGTATGACGACTTACAAATACCATTTACGTAGTTGGTGAGAGACATAGTCGAATAAACACAACATCAAAGTTATGAACAACATCAGCCTACTCAACAAGTGAGTCATCCAGTTTTAAAGAGTTAGGTCCATCGAACTTCTGAAGTTGCTGTGGAGTGCCCAGTGGTAGTAGAAGAATCCAAGAATGCACCTCCTCCAAGGCAGCAGTTGTACAGACGAGTAACAAGACAAACTACCAAGTGAAATGTAGACTTGAGTATCATCAGCATAGAAATGGTATCACAGTGAAATGATTGTCGAGCAAAGTACTTAATGGTGTGGTGTAAAATGTTAACAAAAACAGGACCACGCACGGAACCCTGAGGAACATCATCATGTCAACAGCACTAGACGAATAATTACCCCCTAAATATACTGACTAAGTGCGTGGGCCAAAATATGTAGCAAAACAATGCAGGGCGAGACGAGAAACTCCAAATCAGTGCTGCAGACGATGCAAACCAAAAGAATGATCAACAGTAACAATAGCAGCAGACGAGTCAAGAAGACCAAGTGCTGTCACCCTAATCTTATCCACTGAACACACGATGTCATTAGCAATAGCAAGAAGGAAAGAATACTGAAACAAAGATGGCCGTCGTTCGTAGTGGTCTATTCTGTTGGATGAAACTTACGGTATGCAGGCCGAAATGGGCAAATTAGTGAGTTGGAAGATGGATGACTCTGCATACGATTTATAAGTAAGTACTCGTTCAAGAATTTTAGATACAAAATTCAAAGTTGAGATGTGCCTGTAATTAGACAGGTCGCCAGAGTTTAGAGGTTTCTTTAAGTTTCCTTACTGAAGTTGGCCTCTACTGAAATAACTATATGTACCAAAGTTAGATGGGGACGTCGGCATTGGGCATAACCCCTCCACTTGTCCGCAGTTGGGAGGAGGGGAGGAGAAGGAGGAGGATAAGACAATAGTTTGGCTAGAACCTTTACATGCGTAAACTGTCTATTACCAAAGCACATTGACAGTTCTGCATACTTCATAAAGTCACAAAATGTTAAAGTACAGGCCACAGTCACTGTGCTTTATCGCTGTTGATAGACAGTTGATGGCTGTAAGCGTTCCGGCTACACTGGTGTCTATCGTTTGCAGACATTAGTTTTAAGTGTTGTTTCGGCCAGCCTTTGCCTCTTATCTGCTGTCATGCAAAGATTACAGCTTCAGTAAAGTATTGCTCTTAGATCCAGGCTGTTTGCAGACCGAAGAGGGAGTTGCAAGAACTTAGAAGGCAATTAAGGGTTCGGTCCACCGCGTGTACCTACATAACAGGCAGTTCTCAGCTATGGCCTACTCGTTGTTGACAAGTGGCCACTCAGACACTGAGTGCCGAGCTCAGTTTGGTGTCTTCGGTCGAGGTATAGGTCTAAGGCGTCACGCCATAAATCAAAGCACATATGCAGTTTAATTATGGCAGAAGTGGTTTTACTCAAGAGGCTATCTACTCTTCGGAGGAGGGATTCAGTCCACTGGCGCATCCGCATTTGAAAATTTCTGGAGACCCCTAGAGGGGACAGAAGTGTTCCTGCCGTCCCTTCTCTGCTCTGCTCTGCTCACCTCTCCTCTGCTCTGCTCTCCTATCCTATCCTATCCTTTCCTTAACGCCATTCTCGGGCTTGCATTGTTGTTCTCTGAGGCAAATATGTAGGTTGTCGCGGGCCTGCTTTCGATGAGCCTATGGCTCGGTCTGTTGTTCACTTTTCCGGTCTGCACGATACCCACTAGTTTTACTAATATACAGAGATGTTTGCGATCAACTAATTGTGGGTGATCCCGCTCTGCACACACGAATGCATATTCATATTTTCTCAGTGGCGAATTAAGCTATGGGCGCGGGGGATTCACCCCGTCGCCCCTCTTGGTTATATGCCGGCGCCCCTCAGACCAGATCCCTCTGAAAATGCCCTTGCCCCCCAGCAAGCAATCCTGGAGCTGCCACTGATTCTTCTACACTCTTCAGCTCGCTATCAGGTTACACACAGGTGTGGATATGTCTGCATTCCAGCCCACTACGGCTACCTGCTGTGAGCTAGCGCCTGAATCCATACACGGCTCCAAGCGGACAAGGTATCTCGCCCGCACGCATTGCTTTTACCATAAGTCAGTGTACCTTGCCTTGTTTGTCTCGACAGCTGCGTCATGAAAATACTATTTTACACCAAGTACATGGCACACAATAGACCTTTGTTATCAGTATGACGTGACCAATTACTTAGTATAGGCCTACGGTCAGTGTGCTGTGCATAAGGTCTGGAGATCTATTTGTCATTTAATAGGAATTAAATATGCATACATAAATGTATAAGCCATACAAATGATTAGTTGTATAAATAACAGAATGGTTAGCAGTAATAATCCACGACAGTGTGATCTGAAGGTGAAAAATAAAGCTCAACTTCGAGTGAGGTTCATCTTTTGTGTTACGTAACTCTGATGGTCTAATCGATAGAGCAATGTCTTTGTTCGATCTTTCTGAGTGATCGCTGTCTAACCTGCTGTCGTTTGCACTCAACTGCACCTATAAGCAAACAGTTACAAGGTTCCCACAGTTGAACGACATCCTATGGCATCAAAGGCCGTTGACGTGGGTAGGAGTTTTTTAAACAGTTCTCACTGTCTGGCATTATACAGCCTGCAAACAGTGACAGTCAGTGTTGCAGGGCCTTATTCTAGCGTACGTATTCAGTTTGTTGTGCTCAGCGGTTACATAGTCATCACAAACAAAATATAGGGCCAATAGTTTACAATGGAAAGTGTTTGCGGACAGACATGGGCGGTCTGTCATTGCGCCACAGCTGTACGACGGATCAATGGCTTGTCCCATTTGACAAGGTTGTAGGCATAGCAACCCCTTCTTCACATTCATTACCTGTGGGGCACGGTAGTTTACTGGAGAGTGTTTGGCTTGTAACGCGGGGAGTACGGGTTCGAAACTCCCCGCGACGGTTACTGTGTAGGGAACTTGAGCAAGTCCTTCACTCACAATTGCTCGGCGCCATTGAGTGATGCTAAGTCATTAGATAGTGGCGCCTAATAAATGCAAAAATAATAACAGATATCGAGTGTTGTTAATGGCATCCGTTGCGATGCAACAGCAAGGTGAGTAATGTAAGGCTATGTGTCCAAACTCTATATGCAGCATTTGTCTCTTTGGCATAAACAGAAAGTAAATGAGCGCTTCATCCACAGCTGAGCTCTGTGTCTGAGCTTTTACATAAAGGACCTATCAAAAACGCAACACAGAGACCATATTTTTTTATTGTTGTACGTTTAAGCGCAGTGCAAAACAATGTCTATATTATTCCAGAGTTAAGCGATACTGGATTTCTTTGTGACAGGTGTTAACCGGATGGACATCAAGGTCAATAGAAGATGAACGGCGACGACCTCTTGACCTGTGACATTTGTCTCGAGCAGTTCGACGAACAAGCGCATCAGCCCAAGTTCCTGTCCTGTCACCATTCGTTCTGCGAGGCCTGTCTCAAGCAGGTCTCCCGAGAAAAAGACAAAATCGAGTGTCCCTCATGTCGCGCCCAAACCGGTAACTCTAGCAACGCAGTCTTCACACTCGAACCGCTTCTAAAGCTTGCACAGCCTCAAAATGCACCTCTGCACGATTGTCGGGCGGCATTATCACATGTAATTTGTAAGGTATTGTACTGTAACCGAATATTTGCAGTCAGTGTCGAATACATAGTTTAACTGTCGTCAAGACAAAAATTGACCTACGACTCTAGGCCTATCTTACAGCTAATAAGATAGCTATTACATTACATAAACAGGTCACCGACTGAATACGAATTAAGATATAGGCCTAGGTCTACATAATTAATTACAGCAAACTGTAAATTTATGGAATTCTTATAACCATCGATAGGCCTATTTGTATGTTTACGTGGTCTGAAATACTTTTGCTGTGACTTCCGTGCAATCAAACCTGGACTTGAAATCCGCTATAGAAAACAATAAACTGGTGGTAAAGTTAGTATGCCTAAGTTTTCCCTCAATTGGATTGGGCTGGTTCTACACGACCAGCGTTCGACTGAAACGGCCGAGACACGGGATCTTTGAGGGGCCTCCCCTTTAATCCTTTTGCTGCTGTAACTGCGATTTGGTTCAAGGGTTTAATCATTTTTCGCCAGGCCCCTGCGGCCTCCTCAGTTTGGTGCCAATGCTCTCTTGTTAAAATGGTTGTCTAAAATACTTGCATGAAACGTTACTTGAGTCCACGTCACTGATTATTCAATTTTAGCACCGCATGCAGAGTATCTGCTACTTGGTTGTAATTTTTAGAGCTGAATGCCGCTGGAATTTCTGGCCTACAAACAAACTTCTACATAGGTTTTCTACAAGACCAAATGAGGAAGCTTGGCCTGACGGAGCGCTGTGCAAAACACAGCATGCAGCCGATGTCTTTCTTCTGTCAAAAGTGCAGTACAACTGTCTGTCGAGACTGCCTTGTTCTCGATCATAGGGAAAGCGATGGCCATAACATCCAGAACATGAGCGCAGCAGCAGCAGCCCAGCGCGAGGAGCTGTCTGCTGGAATAGGCGCCGCGGAACAAGTGCTTGCAGAGTCAACAACGAGACTTGCAGCTCTCAGGACGGAAATCTGCAACCTCGCCATTACGAAAGAAACGGTACTGAAAGACATCGATACAGCCTTTAAGAAGTACCTGGCAGCTCTGTCCGAACGAAACCAGCAACTGCACAAGAACGTCCTTGAGGAATACGAACACGCTGAAGATGCCATTTCTCGCACGGCAGACAGGTTGCTGAAATACGGCGAAAGCCTGAAACATGGCCTCACGAAAGCTAACCTAGTGATGCAGCACGGAAACATGTCGGAAATCATCAGCGCCAGACACAAGCTGGCATCGCTTGCTCGCGAGACCACTGATCATGTGAGCAGCACGAATGTCGGGAAGAACAACTTCACCTTTGACTCGGCGTTTGGCGAGGACAATTACCAGCGCAGCGTCAACGCATTGGGCCAGATCTCTCAAGAGACGGCGCTGCCTTCGTGCTTCAAGTTTGGGAATTCCGATGATCTGGTACCATGCCTCCCTGGGACAGTGACCGTTGCCGTGTGCGCATGCGATGGTCAGCGACTGGCCAACCCCGTCGCACTCGATGTCCTAGTGACCGACACAGCCGAGACCGTACTGCCATCAACCCTGACGTACTGCGCCGTCAGTCAGTCATACAACTTGCATTTCGTGCCACAGCTGTCTGGCGTTCACTGGCTCGTACCTACGTTCCAAGGGAATCCCATCCAAGAGGCCACACACAAGATCACGGTCAAAAGCAACAATCCGGTTGCCGTTTACGGAGGCCAGGGAGACGGTAGGGGCACGTTCCGAAGTCCCCGTGCCCTGGCCTTAGACAGTTCCGGTAACATCTACGTTGCCGATACGGGCAATCGGCTGATACAGAAACTGGACAAGGACGGGCGATTTCTGCATCAGTTCAAGATAGACAGCGGCGGCGAGGAGTGCTCGACGTGCGACTTGGCGCTCATGCCAAACGAAGAATCGATTGTCTGCATGGAGACGCACGTCGGAACGAGAGCTCACCCGTCCACCGGAAACACGGTAGCCATCTACGACACGGAAGGCACCCTGAAGTACAAGTTCACGAACAAGGCCATGCGCTGCGCTCTGTGCCTGGCGGCCAACAGCCTCGGAGAGATCATCATTTCCGACTACCTCGTTCACAGCGTCTTCATCTACAAGGTCAACGGCGTTCTGCTTCGAACGATCGGCGACACAGGCTGCTTCAACCACCCGGCGTTCATCTGCATCGGCGAGAACGACTCAATATTCATCACGGACACCAACAACAACAGCGTCATGCAGTTCGACCACGAGGGGCGCCTGCTGCAGCGTTTCGGAACGGAAGGATCGTCCAAGGGTGAACTCTACCAGCCGTTTGGAGTAGCGACCGATGGGCAAAACATCCTCGTCGTCGACAGCGGAAATCATAGGGTACAGGTTTTTACCAAGAACGGAAACTTTGTGTCGATGATCGAGAGCAGAGATCAACCACTGGATCAGCCACGTGGACTTGTTCTTACTACTGATGGTCACGTTCTAGTTGCTGATCGAGATAACCACTGCATTAAAAAGTTTCGCTATAAATAACATCTAAAGCTCAAAAACTCAAACATCCCTCAAAAAAACTTGCTCCGTTTACCCTCTAGAGCTTCATGTGTGCTGCACGTTTCCAATGAAACAAACCAGAAGCGCAAATCGTCACACATCATTATGAATTTAAAACTTATACTTCACAAATATTTATTTCATAAACTTCTTTAGTAGTTGTACCTGATAAAAGTCATGACATGTGATGACAGTTCATATTAATCAAAATATTGCACCGTTCTTGTCACAGTCCCATCTACATGTAGCTGGCAGATGCAGATTCACCAGCTGGAAAGCTGCCACAAGGCGGCCATCTGGAGCCGAATCCTGGGCTGTCCGGTACCACTGCCAAAGACATACCAATATACTACTGCCACATCCAACAGACACCCCATACACATGTATGTGATCAACACGGCAGCTTTGTTACCAAACAACTGTGGGTTCAAACCTGCTCAGGTTATAATTTGTAGTGAGAATTGGCCAGTTGTTTACCAAAAACTCCTGCTGTCATAAAGAATATCTATTAACATCACAATCATCGATCGGGTAATACTGTCAAGTGCTCAGTAAAATTTGGCAGTTGCATGAGCCAAAAAGTAAATGGCAAGCCCTGCATCCAGGATTTCAGATCCTTTGCTGGCTCTTGACCTAAAACATGAAATTAATCATCTCCCCATTTTCCACAATGGGACATAAGAGGCAACCCTTTACAGAATTACACAGGGAAGTATTACAGCACGATTTTGCATTTCTCCAAACGGGCATCTATGACTTCAGCAGTTCTCCTCAGTTCTGGATCTTGAAAGTATACTCCGAATATTCCGTTCAGAATAGGAGCAACTTTATGCTTGCTCACCTACATGTGTAAGGAGTAATTCATCTTTCAACATCCTAAAGAGTGGAATGATCAATATAAAACCATGCCCTACACAGACATGAAAAATACTGAACTCACAGCCAAAACAATTCTGTTTCATCATTCATGACCAATTTAATTCACTGCTTATTTTAAAAATACTTTTAAGATGCAGCTTATAGATGTTCCTTTGCGTTATTTTACCTGCCATGACAGCAGGAAGCAAGAAAATTGGCTAAAATAAGCAAAAATGAAAAGCAAATACAAACGAATTTTTTTATTTTTTCCACTCAGTGATCAATACTTTCAGCTGTCATGTACCTAATTTTGTGCACATACCACTCTAAAAGTCGTCATGTCTCACATTATTTATGCAATAAACTGACCAATGATCAGAAATTGTTAGAACTGTCACTTCCATTTGGTTTAACAAGGAAGCTGTTGAAAGCCATTACAAAACAGTTATCTGAAAAAATCTTGTTTCTCAAGCATAACAGCTTCCAAATTCAATTCCATTAAGACCTACCCTGTTTACCCGTAGTTCCTGTTCTTTTCCCTAGCACTCGCTGGAGGTCTTGTGCTAAGTTGTAACCTGTTTCTCAAGCATAACAACTACGTTAATTCAAAAACTCCTATATTGTCCAAGCCCTGAAACACTGCACTGCATCTTATAAATTAGCTCAATAACGTCTTATGATTATGTACGTTCCATCATAGCTTCATGAGTATGTAGTCTGAAGATGTCACTGCTAGTCAACAGTTGTTATGGCTGTGAATACATAGACAATAGAAAAAACCACATCAGCACAACAACAGCAACAGATACAATTTCAGCAAATGTTGTAATCTTTTGCTAATCTAATCTAATCACATTAACACATTTCTAAATCAATTCTAAGAAATACTGTGCAATCAACAAGCAGATCAGTGGCCAAAGAACAACCCTCCATCCTCTCGACACTTTTGGGCGGCTCTAAAGAAGTGCTACAGTACTTGTCCAGTTGCCTAAACAAACAACGGCTCAAACAGTCTGTATAAAGGCAAGATATCTATTCTTCATCTAGACAAAAATGCTTGGCAAATCACCCTAAAAAGCCAGGCTCTGTTTTATCACAAAACAAGACTGCATTCCCAATTACGCACTTCTTGGGATTAACAGACTAGGCCTTAAAAAGTCACATGAAAAGATATTCTGTATGGCAAAAATATATCACGTATTGCCACAAAAAGTTTGATGAACCACAACTGCAGTAATTCAAAAATACTAACATTAAAGGCTGTGTGCAATCTACCAAATAACATAACTTACGATCCTACACAAAGGTAAACCATACTTAACACACCTGAAGCATATGTACAGTGAAACCTCACTATAGCATTCACCATTAGTGGTATAGTCCATAATTACTGTGCTTATGGATTTCGTTTCTCAGTCTGTTGTCAGTCTGAACATGAAAATATTACCACAACATAAAAACAGGACATTTGTAATTCTGCTATTTAGGTGTTTCGACACTGGCTGCTGCAGAAAACACAAAGACACATACATTGGCATTAAAATACACCAAATACATATTCATATATGGCCAATTCAGATACTGGGGTTATGGATTCCTTTATATACATTTATTTATAAATGCAGAATGACTGAATTTTCTGTTTGAAGTATGCTTTCAAAATAGCTTAAATAAACAGCCTTTACTAGTCCAAAGAAATCTGCAAGTCCTCACCTACCACTCTGATGCTGATAACAATTTGTAATGTGTGTCAGGATCTTGGTATTTCTATGTGGATTGCCATTGTTGATTTGCATAGATGTATCATTTGTAGTTGAACACGTTTTTAAACAAATCATATTCAATGGAATTTCCAGATACCTGGATGATCCATCCCAAATTTTGTCTGCAGCTTCATCATCGCTCTTGGTGGAACTTTCCTCAGAAATCAAATTTTATGAAGCCATAAACATGCATATGATATAGCCTGCTATCTATCACTGAATTAACAAGATTGTATTATAATATAGAATCATTAAAATTTCAATTTATTTAATTAAAATGCTCATGAAGTTGGCCTCCAGAGTCTCAGCAGTCTTTTGTCACCGAAAATAATGGCAACACTTTGTAAAATGCCAGCACATTCTCTATCTCTCAGCCCGTAAATCTCTTTCAAACTCGCTCTGCCATAATCTTTGCCCCATCATGATTATTTCTAGCTATTCTTTCTAGGTCTATTACTTTATATGGTGCTTGCTACAATCTAAGTTTAAATCTGTGTTCTGTTAGCAAAACTGTAAATTTTATTGCAGTGCTGCATCCAAATGGCTGGGGCTCAAGTCCAGGGTCCAAATGTCATGTACTGCATTACACACCTGGACCTATTATTAAACAGTATTCCAAATGACTTACTTTTCCCCTATATAACAAGGTTTCAGTGTACATATACTACATTGACTTCCAAATTAACATTCAGCCTAATAGTATTATAAATGTCAAAACTTTGAAGACAATAATTACACAGAGGACATGTGTCAACAGATGTCAAAGAATGTATAAAAGCATCATAATGCTAAACACAAGTAAACCTTTACCTTCATTTAATCATTTCACATCGTTTTTATTCATATACTGGTAATTCAAGCACTTCAGATTGAAGCTTACAGATAGTTGTCTAGAATTCTGAATGAGAATGAAGATTCTCTTCACTGAGTAAAATTCTGAATTGCAATGTAACAAAGTTACAAGCCCTTATGCTGAGAATGAGATGTATATTCACTGCTGTAGTCAGCATTAAATTATCCAAATCAAACTCTTCCATGAATTTCCCCAAAAATACAGCCAGTTAATGTTAAGCTTATAAGTACTTTGAATTACCAGAAGTCTAACATTTACAACATCAGCAACCAGTTAAAAGACTGCACAAAAAACTGAGATGTCATCCATTCAGTACTTCACAACACAACAGAACATGAAATGCTTAAACAGTAAAAAATCAACAGACACTGTGAAAACACAGACAAATATATACCTAGCCAACGTTTTCTACATTTTAAGGCTAATACTTTCTGAAACAAATCTACATCTGAACACACCACGTCAAAAGACGAAAGACATGGTGAAGCATTCTTCCAGTACTCAGCAAAGGGCTACAGATAACGTGTGTACAGTGCAGTCCCCTTTAAGCATAACCCATTTACACACATTACAGGTACTTGCTGTGTAGCACTACACAGCTGAATTTTTGTAAAATCAATATATATGCTGCACTGGCTAATTTTGAGTTTCATCATCATTATTTAGACATCCTGTATCAGCAGCAGCAGCTGCCTGGATGCACTGCAACAGTTGCTGACTTTAAACCCTGCAGAGGGGCAGTACAGTTCCAAAATTAGGTGAACTTAATATAGCGGCACATGTCATATCTCCCCAAACAGAAAAGACTACAGCGAGTAGCTGCTGTAGCCAAGATAGATTATGGTACTTGTGTTCTTGCCTGCCACAGCCAGCCTACCAGTCAACAGCAGGAACTGAGCTGCAGTCTCAACAGCTGTGTACAGATAGGCTTGAGAGTCCACTGCAGTGTCTTCAAGCTTTAAAGTAATGTCTGGAAACAATAGATGTTAATTTATCTAAAAACATAAATTGTTTGGTGTTAAATCACAATCAGCTTTGAACAAGACAGCAATGTGGCCTCTCCAGTACTTGGAAAAAATTGGTAGCAGGCTACAGTGCAAGTGCCTTAACACCAGACAGTCTATGTCTTTGAGCTTTCTAGCCAGAGTAAATCTTATATAAATCCTATGCTACTGTATTTCAGCATGGCCCTCTCAACATGCAGTTCTTTAACACGTGGTTGCGGCAACACTGCCTCCCAATGACCGCACGTAAACGGGTCTGTACTGTACTTTTTGTGCCAACAATAAAGTCTTGCAAGGACAGCCCATAAGTTGTTACACCTTTCTAAAAAAACTTTGTACGAGTTGCACGTTTTGATGACATATTTCCAGTTTAGCACTATTTATTACTTATTATGCTTATAAAGTGCCACTTACAATTGACGATGCACCTGTTGATGGCAATAGGCCATTATGTCCTAAAAACTTGCTCAAGGCCCTTAACAATGTGCTTCCAAGGGCAGACTTGAACCTGAATACTACATTACATAGTATTCATCAATTTATTTATAACACTAATTTGCAACAGAACCTGAAATACTAGGTCACAATAAAAGTTTGACTATTTGGGCATGGCACTGAGCCCTTCACGGTTACACTCCATTTCTGGGCCTCACTGTAATAATAGAAAAATAAAACATCTACTGTTACCCCTGTAAGTCCAAAATCTAAATAAGAAATCAATGACAGTTGCTCTGAGAGTTTAATGTAATGAAACAAATCACATTTTCAGATCTATCATCAACCTTTTCAGCCTCAGCCATTTACAGTTATGGCTAACGTCAGAGCTTCGTTAAAAATACAAACAGCTGTAGGTAAACTATGCTGAAGCTGATGTACCTTGATGACATGTGATGACTGGAAACAGCAGAAAACGGTATTTCAGGAATGAGCTTCAAAAACAGAGAAGAAGAAAATGAAGAAACATATGGCAATTCATCATCCATCAGACAATAAAACGAATGAATGGTCATTCCAAGCCAAATCAAGCAGAAAAGCTAACGATACACCACACAATCTCACTAAAACATGGCAAAAGGTGAAAGTTTTTGCCAGAATACTGGTACCTTGCAATCTGACCAAGATATTTAAAAACATTTATGACAACAGTGTGACCAAAAACACGTGGTGCAAATTTCATGTTGGTATCTTGATCTCTTAATCCCTTCCCATTCAGTGAACTAGCTGAAGTCAATAGATGTCAGAATCTTGCAAACTGCAGGAATGCAGATAACAAGTCCATAGAGATGCACTGTTTTAAAAAGTACACAACAGAACACTTTGTGCTCATAAAATAATTTCTTTTTCATACCTGTTAAAACAATGTATTTTGACGTTTTAGATGCCTTACATTTGTTTACCTGTTACGTGCTGCTACTGCTCTGCTGAGCAGAAACACCAAGTCCAGACGACGAAGATGAAGCATATCGACTCTGTTCTTTTACAATATTAACTAAAATATGAAAAACAAAACCGGTCAGCCTAAAGACAAAAGAAAACAAATCACCAAAACATCCAACAAGAATTCATTAAATCTAAAAAAGAATAATTTGCAGCTAGCATTCTGCAGAATCGTTACAGGGAATCAGTCTAATATAATGTGAACCGACATTTATACAGTGCCACTTCAAGTAGTCTATTCAGCAGCACCCTCAATCCAAAAATACCAATCTACCACTGAACGTAATGTAATGGTGACAAAATGAAGAATGAATGGCTCATGTCTTAAGTTCCTTGGTAACCATTCTAAAGTGACTATGAATGTGGTCAAATTAACAACCCATACAGTCCCTGTTTCAGTGCATGCATTTAATGGAAAATCGTCAAGAGATCTTCTTGGGCCTCTACAAAAATAATTCTTGTTTCTGCTTCACAAACTGACAACTCTTCAATCATTGTGAATAACACCCAAGAAGTAAAGCTCCAAATCCCTAGGGAAGGTACTTATTTCCCACTCTTCGGGAATTGAACCGGCAACGGACAAATCCCAAGGTACTGGACATGGGGCCAGCGCATTTAATTCCCAGCTTATGCCAGTACCAAGTACTACTGCTTGGTTACAGAGGCACATGTGCACAGAGAACTTGCCCAGAGTCGCTACACAAAATGCACTCAGCAGATGTGAACCCTCAACCTTTTGATCACAGACCCAGCATTTTGATCAAATAGACTGTGTCATACACCCACAAAGTGTAAACGAAATATCTTGGTATAACTTACAAAAGTAAGCATGTTCCATCGCTTCCCTTGCAGTCAGACGATCCTGGTGATCATATCTAAGCAGTTTATCGAGAAAGTCAATGGCCTCAGGATTTACCAAATGCTGGTTCTCGCTATGAATGAATCTTTCCCACCGCTTGCGAGAATGCCTAGCAAACAATATGCAACCACTCAAACTCAGTCAACACAGAAGATAGCTGGAAAACACAGATACAACTGATCACTTCCTAAGGTTTTCTGAAGCAATGACATGGAATGGTGACATGAATGGTTTTCTGAAGTAATGTCATACACCTCATGACAGAAAGAAAAAGAGTACCTGAAACTCAATTACATACTATTGAAATAATGCAGGAACATCAATCACATAATTAACAACATAATTAATTGCCTTGTTGTTATGACTGCTCTAATTAGACAAATGAGAATGTTCTAACCTACCTTCCCAAAATTCCATTAAATCGAGGGTCCAGGTCAATTTGGTACTTGTTGATGTACTCAAACAACTCCTCAGTACCAAGAACTTTCGCTATTCTCACAAGCTACAACAGTAGATTAATCATACAGTGCATAAATAAAATTTAGGATATTACTCTCAGTTCCTAGTTTACTCTTCCTCCTCAACTTTCATTTCTTCAGCATCTAATTTTGATCAATCTCCATTATGCTGACAGTATTAATGAACAATGTTAACAACACAGCAACTGGATCGATGCATTTGGTAATTTGCTTTAGTAACGCACTTACAAATTCTCTTTTGAGGCCGCAGTTGTACTGATAGTCAACACAGCACAGAACTTTCCTTTTAAAAAACATCATACATTGACTGAGACACTGAACAAGTATCCACAAGAACCAGTGTGGAGATTTCTCACTGAATTACACCAAGTAATGCCATGTAATATAATTTAATGAATGCATTACATTACACTTTACATAGCACTTCTGTGAGGTTCTTAATGGCACTATATAAGTGCTATGATACTTACATACATATATAGATACTTACATACATATATACACAGAGCATATAATTAAGTTTGGGAAGACCGTACCTGATCATAGTTATCGTGGCCATGGAAAAATGGTTCCTTTCGAAAGATCATACTAGCAAACATACAACCAAGGCTCCACATGTCTAGAGAATAGTCATACATCTACAAATATATATAATGGCATAATGCACAATCCAACATTCATCAGAAGGAATAACTAGAACAAGATTTCCTAATGGGCCTTTGCTTCATTTGCATTTAAGGCCCACAGCAGGGCATCGTGGGATTAGACTGCCACATGCAATACAGTGAAAACTTTAGGGTCAAAACAATATAATAATTATGCATCAGATTTACACCAACATGTCAAACTATTTGGCCTTCCCGGATGGCTCATTTATTTTATTGTAAACCGTCCCAGTCCCTGCCCAATCTGTAAACTTGCATGCAAAACAACCTTGCCTGATCAAATAAGGTCAAATTGGCCATGGGAAACTGATAAGCTTAGTGCTTCCAGACCTTTTTTGTGAGTTTTTCATAACTTAGCACTAAGCATTTCTCTACAGGTGGTAGAAGTTGTTTCCTGATATACCCCAAAATTCTAAATTTTCCTTTTCCAAATTTCCTGACATTTCCAACCTTGAACTGTGTAGGACTGCAGTGTTTTTGTCAACTGCTGATAAATCCCAACACTTGGTGTTACTTTCTTTGTAGGCTTCTGTAATACAACTGATTAGGAAGAAGCCACAATATTCAAAATGTCAGCCACTCATTGAGAACTGAACCTTTCTTCAATATGAGAGATGAAAATGGTGAGAATGTGTTCTCTTAAAGCGGAAGATTATGGCTTAAGTGCAAACACCAAAACAACAATCCATCAACAAGGCATCTTTCTTAGCATCCACATTTGCTCGTATGCTAAGTCTATAAAGATGGACGGCTGATGGCCCGGTATTCCATAGATGGTCATTTGTTCAATGTACTAAATGGGTTCAATGTAGCTTAACTTTGCTGTGCATGCCACTTCATATCCCTACCACCAAGTTACCTTCAGCAGTACAAAACGACATCAATGTGGCAAAGAAAGTGGTTGTGTCACCTGGTAATCTAGCAGAAGCTCTGGTCCCTTGAAGTACCTGGATGCAACTCGGACATTGTATTCCTGACATGGATGGTAGAACTCAGCTAGTCCCCAGTCAATCAGCCTAAGCTAAAACACAGAGTGAAACAGAGAACAAACAAGAAATGATTAACAACAAAAAACAACACACAATTACGGTATGGAACATAATAAACATCAACAAGAATAAATCTATCAAATAAAGATGCTTCAAAATTATATTATTCACTAAGTCCAACAAAGCAGCTGAAATGAGAATCTCCAACTTCCAGCCCATTTATTATCACTTAATGAATCAATTAAACAATCACTCAGTCTATCAATCGATCCTTAGTTTTAGAGGCTTTGATAAGATCAGAAGGGCAATAAATGTTCAACAGGACAAGACATACAGAATAGTCAGTAGCTGAATGTTCAACAAACCTATTGTAAGAAAAGTACTATAGTGCTAGTACTATAATACTATAATGCTAAGTACTATAATACTATAATACATATAGAATAGGCAGTAGGTGAATGTTTAATAAGCCTAATGTATGAGAAGTACTATGACTATAATAAAAAAAACTACTGTACTAAAAACCTAAAATATCAGATAAAACTACATTTGCAAAAAATATAGTATTATAGTCAACAAAACTATTTTAGCAAAAGAGCTAGAATATAAATGTGTAACAAAAAGACACATTTTAAATGACCAAGCAATGATGCAGATATATGTATACAATTTACCTTACGAGTTTGATGGTCAATCATGATATTGTGAGGTTTGACATCCCTGTGTATTATTCCCATGCTGTGGCAAAAATCTAAAGCCTTTACAAATCAACATAACAAAAAAGAATTTTAAAATGCACATCAACAAATCCAGCTTCAAAATATATCCATAATTCAATACAAATCATTATTAATTTGGCCATTTACGTGTACCCAAAAGAATCAGTAATACTGCAAGTAGTGATTTGTCCACTGTTAGTTGTTAGTATCTGCAGGATTAAGACCCTGTAACTATTGCATAAACTACAGTTTTATGCAACAGTTATAGGATCTTAGTAAATTTTGCAGTCTGCATTGGTAATTTGTTAAAAATAGGTTAGTTTTCAGTTTAGTAATCTGTTAGATGCTCAAAGTTAGCATACACATCAAAACACCCTGCTAAAACACATCAGTAGTTAACAACAGGAATTCCCTTGTAACCATGACTTGCACAGGCATTCACAGAATGGATGTCGGAGATAAACAGATTAACTGTCTACAACAGGACACCTTTCTAACCTCAGATTAACCATTCACAGTGACAAAATGTTAATCAGAATGAAAGAATTTTCTTCTGTCCAAGAACTGGATGGCATCAAATTCTAACCTTGAGGGTCTCAAATGTGTAATAGCGAATGTCATAGTCAGCAAACGTCTGGAAAATCTGAAGTACACAAACATCAGACAAATATATCTCAAGTTTAGCCATTAACAGCGAATGTCACCATGGAGTGGCCCTTATATAAACTGCCAACACTTCAACAAAATTACCTCAATTTTTACATGTAACAGAATTTTTCCTAATATCTCAAGCAATCCATCCATAAGAAGCAAGTTACACAATACTCATTCTTGTGGTTTCCAGATAATCAATTCACAAAGATAAATGAGAAACTGAATTAAAGCAACAAGCAATCTGAAGGGATTTCAGCAAATACCTAACAAGTCAATATTCAATTATTTAATTAACCTTAAAATAGGCTTTCCACAAGCTACTCTAAGACTAAGCACTACAGGAACACTCCTTTTAACAGTTAATTTTAAATTTGTGTCTTAACAAACTAATCCAGCCCTAATTAAATAGTAACTCAACACTCTTCAATGCCAGTAGGTTAATTAAAATAGCCGCCCAACAAACTACTCTAATACTCTTTAAATAATACTGTAACAGTTTTCTAAATAACTGTTCAAGAGTGTTACAGTAAATTGCAACACTCCTCTGAACAGAAGTTCAAATGTCTGTCTCCATAAAGCATTAATTAATGAAAAAACTTCAGCAGTCAAATAAAAATAAGGTTCTCCACAAACTATTCTAATATCAATAACTTAACAGCACTCAAATACTTTTCAATGTATAATTATAAATATGGGCAAATGAACATACTATCCTAACATTTGTAAAACATCTAAGATTACTCAATCAGCTCCTATTCTAACAGCACTGGGTTTTAAAACAAACATGCTGATCACTGTAACTGAAAGAAATAAAGATAACAAAAGTCTAAACACCTTAGGAGCATGGACGGGATGGAGTTAACTAATGATTGCTGTTGCAAATATGCAGAAGCAACCTGTTAATGGCATTTAGCAGAACAAAGGCCTTCTAACTTCTTACAGCAAACTTCAGCAAACTTTAATGAAATCCCTTTCAAAGATTTTACATTTTCAGTGGAAACCTAAAATCTTCTGTACCAATTGAACAAGCTTAGAAATCCAACATGAAAAACTGCGAGAATAACTCACAATTTTGTTCCACCTTAAAGCACATGTTTCTCATAATTAAATCAACATGTTTCATTTTAAATCTTTTGCACTGATGATTTTAACAAGTCATCACAAAAATCTAGACCATGCAAGTGATATATGGAAGGTTCTTCAGTCTTTGCCTAGCATGCATCTTAAAGTACCATAAACTATGGTAGCATTACACCTACTATGCATAAACATATGTTACTGCATGTAACTACAGTGGAGTACATTTCAAACGTATTTTAAAGACATACTGTAGCCAAAAACGGATTTCTTTGCAAGACTTGCAAACTCTGGTTAGGATGACTACTGTTTAGCTGTTATAAATACAAACTTTGTTTCGAAAACAGCATGACAATTTTCTTATTAAAGAATGAGAAAAATGCAGAAAAACCGGATGAACATGAAAGATGAATTTTTCTTTTAAAAAGTTGAAATGAAGTTAGCGGCATGACACGTGCCACAATCACACAACCTCAAGTTAGTGGCAAAACAAATCCAAAATTAGTGGCATTACTAATACCACCGTCACAAATGCTGCCTGTAGCAGCTAAAGCCGACTCAGTTCCCAAACAAACAAGTAACTGAATAGCTGTTAGCCACAGCCATGGCCAGCCACACATCAAAGAATTCATGACATGTTCATGCTGGCTCAGAAAGCCAAGGATGAGCTCACATTTTATCGAGAAGCTTAATATCCACCAACAAAAAATCCTAAAAGTTCAACAACTAATCCATAAAAACACTGACTTCAACAAGAAACTGCTTGAAATAAAATTCTAAATTCTAAACAATAACCCTCCCAGCAGGTACTTTTGCCAGCAGAAACTGCTATTACGACTTGGCAATTATTGTCACCATATCTGACAACTACTGCAATATTTAACTTGGCAAACTATGGCAAGCAGAAAAGTAATGCATGGACTACATTCAAAGCAGCAGCTACACAACTGCAAGCCATCATCAGAATGTGGAAATGGGTAACAGAGATCTTACCTCTTCATCATTTCCAGTTTCTCCAACCTTATAAGAAAGCCAGCACCAAATGCAATCTATGCTAAACTCACCAGGGTTAGCTCTAAGCATCAACAATCTACTGGGCATTGATAGAATTAAGGCTGCGCCCAGAGATTCACTCAACAGTCTTGTAACAAAGGATGCAACATAAGCATCAAATACTAAAACATAAACTTCTGAGCACTTTATCAGTTTGAATGTTGCACTGACACATGGTTTAAGCCAGGTGCAAACATTAGAAAAGTCAAGCAGTGTAAAGGAGTCTGATTATTACTAAACTTTTACATGAACTTGACTTTTCTGACTTTATATTGCATGAATGTACCAATAATCTCCTCAAAATCTGGTAGGTAGAAGACTTTTGACACACAGCTTCAAGGTATTAACTAAGTCACAAACTGAATGCCATTAGTAGCCGAAAATTTCTTGTGTAATAGAAAAATGCCTGCTTTGTGTTGGTAATAAGCACAAACACACGTAGTAGGAATCTACCTTAAAATCTGCATTGTTCACATGCTCAAAGACTATCGCAGGAGTGCGAAGCTGAAATTTAAAATACAAAAACACAGTTAGCAAACATTAAGATGCTAAATTCTTACAATGGCTTCAAATGGCTAAAAATTCAGAAGACCAGATTTAGTGTGCTGAAAATGCTTTTAATTCACAGTTGTTTGAACAATGCCTCTGTCACTGAGAAGCAGAATCCGGACCAAACGAAACTGTGAAGTACATGAAAGTCTGTCAATGTACATTGCAGGACATGGGTTCCAGGACTTTGGAATTCATCCTGACCAAGAAAAGATTCTAGAAAAAGGAAATAACGGCCTTCTCAACGTCCCACCTTAGGCTTTGTGGAGACTTCATTTACTTCAACTAGAATCTATGCTCATCAAACGATGATGGGCTCTGTACTGCAAATAACTACTGCAGCAACTTCTACGGCTGTGACGTCTACTTAGTGCCAACTGAAAATATTGAATTACATGACACACTAATGCCAGGGATGAACAAATGAACAGATACATCTAAAAAAATATCTCATTTGTAATGTTAATAAGCATTCTATGGATATTACTTTCTCTGATGGCTGCTATAATTTGCATGAAATAGGATGCTTCGGAAAAGTTCCGGAAGATGAAACGTTGAGAAAACACAAATGCAAACAATCACCTTTGTAACAGACAGATACATAAACAGAATGAAACACATGCTGGGAAAATACTGCATTGTAAGTTAAAACTAGAATATGCCAGAATTTGTTAGCTGATAAATAAACAGATCATTGCAAAAAATTGTACTTACCACTGGATCTCGGACCACAGCAAGTAAATTTATGATATTTGTTCCCCCACGAAGATTTTCCAAAATTTTTATCTCTCTTTGAATTTTTTTCTTTTTGACAGGCTGCAAGCAATATTACAAATATATATATTAATAGTAACATATAATTATATATACCATACATTTATAAATGAAATATGGTTTAATTAAGTAAATAAAGCTAAGCCAGAGTTATCTGGTACAACTCTCTCAAGAAAATTTGTGAAAAATTTGAGCAGTTAATGCGAATGTACCAGATATTTCACAGCACTCATCTGTCCTTTCATCCGATCTTGGGTACCACATTACTTACAACAATTCCATAATGCTTTTACACCATAAGTGTTCACACTCTTCTTCATCCAATCTAGAGTTTAACATCACCAGCATTCTACCACTGCCTTTGAACTTCAGTATACCTTTGAATTTCAGTGCTAGGAAGCCTCAAGAAGAAGTTGACTGGCATAATCTGAAATGTTTTCCCAAAGTATCGTAATTGAAATCGTAAACTTCAAACTTCTAAAGCGCAACTTAAAAGCCAAGTGCAGGGCACCAGCTTGTTCACGAGCACTGCATCAAGACCATGGGGTTGTCCAAAGATACCATGTCCAGAATCAAGTTTGGATTGCCAAGAGACCAGAGAGAGGGGGATAGGAGGCTAGGGTGAATTGTGTTTAATCATCTGTCCAAGTATCTGTACATTCCTGTCCCCCTCTTACAAATCCAAAGACTAAACATGTTACAGCATTTTAAATAATTACTTGCCTTTAGAATCTTAACTACACATTTTTCACTGTTCCGCACATTGACTGCTTCAAAAACTTCACTGTATTTTCCACGTCCAAGTTTCTTCACAAGCTGATAGTCATCCTGCTTTCTAAAATCAGAGAAAAAATTTGAATGCAAATCTTCATTTGGATTCAAGCATATAATTTAGATGATATCTAGGAAAAACTGAAGGCTTTAAAATATTTTCATTTCAGTTAATACGTAATGTTTCCATACTAGATTTACAGGAGTCCTGCATAAAAATTCTAACAAATTACTTATTAGTCTTTAGCAACTCTGGCCTGAGTTTCTCCACAACATAAGCAATCTATAGCAGCTAGTTTTCTTGCACAAAGTAGGAATACTGATGCTTATCGTACTGATTAGTAAATCACTATTTCTGCTATTAGGCCTATGCTAAGATTATCAAATTTCTAAATATTGTATAAATCTAGAAAATAATAATAGTGTGAACGAGTGAATATATGTGACACATCTAACCAATGTTGGCAATAAAGAAAACGAGAAAACGGAAAAGGAAATGCTTATACAGAAAGTTCTCAAGTGTACTGCCCATTCATATGCAAATAAAAGAGCCTAATATGCAAGATGTCATTAATATACATTACTTACTAGTTAGTCCATGTGTTGAGCCAACAGTTAGCAATTTTTGCATGTTAAATTGGTAGCCTTTGGAATGCATCACTCTGCCATGTGTTAAATGAAGAAGAGTGTGAACAGTTATGAATTGGATGAAGAAGAGTGTCAACAATTATGGTGTAAAAGCACGCGTTACCAAGACATGTGTTACTGGGCTTTAACTGTATATACATATACATATGTATAGTCTTCTGTTAATCCTAATAAATGAATATATAGGAGGCACTTGAATCTGATACGATGCACAAAGGCATTCAATGTACATGCGGTCCTACCCCCACTGAATGGCATATGAATCGTAATCCCAGTAGTCCTTTGGCTTGTGTGTGTTGACATCAGCATACACACGTGCACGACTTGGCAATGGCATCTTCATGGAAGGCAGTCAGTACTTCTGTTGCACCTCTGCTCCACCCTTTTATCAAGCACTCTTTCCTTCCCAGGTGCTGATCACACTGATGTCAACACGTCAGTATCAATAATCAGCAGACACCTAGATGACAGTGCAGTACAATGACAGTGCAGTACAAATGATCATCTGCACAACAATACAGTTATCCTTGTTACCATCAAAGGCATAAACTTCTCCACAACGTAGCTAACTAGGCCTGTATGTAGGTTCAGGCCGGCGAGTTTTATAAATGGCGGCGAACAGGCAAAACGCTGAAGAGAAAATAAATCCCAAAGAAACAGCAAAGCTAACATGCTTACGCCATAATACACAAAAAATTATTATATAATATTTATAATCATCGTCAGTAAACTAATACCGTAGGTACGAGCACTAAGCAGACGGGTTTCTAGATATGAGATTTCTGTTCTGAAACACGCAGTTCATCTCGACAACCACAGTTCCAAAAACCCTCATCAGATACCAATTACCGAGCACAATCTAAGCTGTGATTGTAATTATATCGAATTAATCTTATAAACTACAAATATTTTCTAATAGGCGCTACCGCGGATAACAGATAAAACGCCATCTTCATGACGTAAGTTCAACATAGCGTCATCTACATTCTGCAGAAGTGAAAATGATAAGATTAGCTGAAATATCGTAATCGTAATTGTAAACTCGAGATTTCTACAGCGCCCACGAAAGCTAAGTCGCAGGAACCAGCTTATTCACAGGCCCTCAGTCAAAAAACAAAATCGATAGGCAAGAAGGACTCTAAATAAATTGAAGCAGATATAAACAGAGAATTTTATCCGGTACACAGTATCATAGACTGAGGACGAATTAAACTTTAGGCAGATGAACTTAAATTAATTCACGGTTGTCGGATAAACAATTCTATATGTACGGTTGCTATTATATACCAATTTCAGTAACTTGCACGTATCCAGTCGGCTCAACAGTTTCCAATTAGAATTAGGTCGCACCCAAGGCTTTTAGATTAGTTAGTGAACAGACGTTTTACAGACGCTATATATACCCAATTTTTTGATATATAATATAAATGCATATATTATGGACATTTTCATGCACACATACAAGGTATACTTTTGTGGCGCTAGTCGTGATTCAGTTGTCACTAAGCGTAGAATCTGGCAATATATAGCTCTAGCGCCACATAAACAAAGCGATGTTTCCGCGTGCGACTAAAGCGTGGTGCCCTGTCACACGCTTATGCCGTAGTCAAATGGCATGTCTGGTCTGGTCAGAGCGTGAATGCTGCAGTATGGGAGCGTGTAGACCGAGCACCCACAGGTTACTCAATTTATGCTGAGAACTGGTAACCTTTGTCTCAGAAGACTCATTATCTACTGGTGTTTCCTCAGTCCGTTCACCATCACCTCTATACTGACAATACCCAGCTATTCATCGCTTACAATTACAGTATCTATTTTCCATTGGTTTTCTAAATAGGCATCATGGTCAGATTGTATACTCTGCCTTTTCTTATAAATATACCAAGTATACAAGTACTTCTGTTGTTACAGCCGGCCTAGGTAAGAGCCGGATGTAGGGAGTGTTGGTAGAAGGAACCGTATCGTAGTGGGCGTGAAGCTGTTAACCCATAAAAGGAAGGATTCGTTAGTTATGGGAGCTTGGCTAGTTAAGTTTAGGTTGAGTCTGACGTGACTCTGTTGTGATATTTGCTGTACCAAGGCTTCGTTAATTAGAGTCCGTAAAGGTCCTCGTTGTGTCTGAGGAACCTCATATCTTTCCTCTGGTGTAGAAGGCTTCGATTTTGTGCTTTTTGAATCAGCCGTCGTTGTTCTTTTGGTATCAGGTACTGTTATGTATCTTTGAGACCTCTTACAGTTGCAGAGGTTTTTATGAAAAACCAAGCACGTTATTAATCTGCCGCTGTACAGCGTGCAACAGCATATACAGAGTACCTTAATGAGATTAATGCAGTGAAGGGGCAAATGGCAAACAGCAGTGGGTGAAGGGAGAGACATAAGGAGGAAAGATGGTGGACAGATTGATGAAAAGATGCAGAAGTATTTTCTCCAACAAATTACCACACAAACTAGATCAGTAACTTTTCCCAGCTTAACATGCATAAAGGACAAGTAATACTGAAGAAAAACAGAAAGAACTACAGTAATGAAACTCCATCTCAGAAGCAGAGGTACAATAATTTCTGTAAACCAAGAAATGCAATAATTACTAGCAGTGCATGCAGTTAAGAAACTGCAACAGAAGTCAAGTAGTTAAAAAGTAGTTAACTACTTTTTTCAAAAGTAGTTTTAACTAGTAGTTAAACTACAAATCTCAGTTTGCAGTTAACTACATATTTCTAACTACTTTTATAGCAAGAGAGTTTTTCAGTTGTATACTTTAATACCAACTTGTCTCCAGTGTCTCGAAATTAGTTTATTGTCACAGTTGGCAATACTGTGTTAGGTTGTATTTAGGTTGTACTGTAATACTTACAGATTGTTCTATGCTGTTTTATTTTAAGGTGACGATTAACAATCAGTCAGCTGTTTTCCGGCGACTCTGTTCTATGTTACAGCATAGTGAATCAGTTACAAAAGTAGTTAACTACTCTTTCTAAAACTTGTTACGGACTACTAGTTAAACTACTTCAAAATCCGTTACAAGTAGTTGTAATTAAACTACTTTTATAGTAGTTAGTGCTCATCACTCTTAAAAATTGTGTATTATAGTACTATTAAAGCAAACGTGTGCAAAAGTGGGACAAAGGACAGGAATAGTCACAAAGCTAAGAGCAGAGGGAGGTAGGGAGGGATATGTATAAATAGGGAAAAATGTGGATGACTAAACAAGGTCATCAGAAATTATCCACCATACAAGCCCTCAAAATTATTACCCCTATCTCTCAATTCTAGGATCTGCGTTAAAGACAATCATAAACACTGAACATTATTCAGTAACCTAGTAATGACAGAATGGATGTAATAAACACTAAAACAACAATCATCTTTTTTTGTGACAATCAATTGAAGTTTGTATGGGAGGGGGAAAATTCCCCCCCTTACTTTACAGTTTTGCTCCTGCTCATAAATGTATATACCCCAGTAGGTCTTTCCTCCCCATCGCTGCCAAGCACAAATCACACCCTGACAATAATCATCTGGCGACCTATGATCACAAAAACTACACACTGACTTTCTGGCCCCTTTTAATCCAAGCGATACAAATTGGCAAGACTTTGGACAGACAGAGGTTGGACACTTAAATAACAGAACATTGGCATGGGTAAAACTAGGAGTTAATCTGAGTGCAAATGCAAGAAGGTGTTCCACAACTCCACAGCATTAAAAAACCAAAGCAACAAAGAGTGCAATGAACCAAATGCAATAAAAGATTTACAAACAATGAAGATTAGTATTCCACAGTCCTCCATTTGCTCCATCTCAGGTCAATTATGTGTACATGTACAGGGTAGTGCAATTCTACGAAGACCTGCAGAAATATTCCACTGGTTCAACAGGCACATGCACCAGAACAGACTGAACTCGATCTTGTTTTTGTGCACACTGAGCTGGTCTTACACTCATTTTTTAAAGGTCTCAAAATTTTATGAGTAATTTAATTCAGGTACTAAACTGACTGATATTTCTCATTAATTTCAAGGTGGACACACACACCAATACAAAAAAGAACCGGGATATCGGCTTTTAGTTATGCAAATCCATCATGACCTACACCTTTGTGGGTTAGCACAGCAATGTAGTTTATTAGTCGGCTGGTTGATCCCTGTGGAGAAAGAAAGAATAGTGAAAACTTCTGTTCCACTAACAGCTGCCTCAAAACAAGTGCATTACACTAAGTGCGATAGAAGACCAGACGTCAAGGAAAGCAATGAATGTGCTGCCAAGCTGTGACAATTACACTTTATATGCATGAGCACAGAAAAGGGTTGGCTTTAGGGATTATCTTCGCTACAGTGTAATGTGAATGTTGTTGAACATTGCAAATATTACTGTTAAAAAGTGGTTTGACAACTTTTAATGAAACCAAATGCCAAAGCTTTTTGTTTTTCACAGCAGAGGTACACTTGAATTCAAACAGGTCTCAACTTGCAAATAATATCGAATTAAGATTTATCACCATAGAATGTACAGAAAATGTTATATAATGCATACAACGCAAGCTGAAGACTTAACATCTTTAAGCAGCTCCTTAAGCCAGAATCTGTAATGGCTGCTAATGTTCTGCTTTCATTATGAGCTACATAAAACTCTAAGGCAAGAAATGCTTATGTATGCTATTGGTTATATGTTTTAAGCAAACATGCTAACTAATTATTTAAGTTATGATTACAACATACACCAACTGATTTTGCAGTTGCTAACATTGAGAAAATAATGAAGGTATTGGTTGTTGGCTGATCAATACTATAATTAACATCCCGAAAAGACACAAATGCAACATGCAAACATGAAGGAAGAAAACAACATGTAAAATAGCAGCATCATGCGACAGTAAGATGTTGGCCACTGTCAAGTGTACAGCGTACACGGATCAGAGGAGGAACTTAGTTCCTATACCGGTATGTGAATGCCCGTGATAAATGCCTAGGTTTCAATGCTACTTAAAATTTAAGATTGTTGACACAAAATAAACACCAACAGTTTAATACCTATGCAAGTGCATTTCTAAAGCTTTTCAACCTAAGGTAGAAATGATCCTTCAGGTCTTGCAAAGTTAGAACAGGAACACATGAAGTAACTACCGGTAGATCCTTGTCCTCAACAGAATGCAATGCCATTGAAACACTACTGTTATCATGTGTGGTCCCGCTGTATGTACTGTATGTGATGGTGGACACTGGCACTACCTGGCAAATAATATTAGAACAAAAGATTGTTTAGAAAAGGTGGTAGGCTGGGATCAAGTTTGCCCTCTACTAACCCCTTTGTCACAAACGGCTTTTTGCAAGAAAAACCAGATGTTGATGGATTTCTGCTGAGCTGGATATAAATACGCTGACTTAAATAAATGCAGGAATTGGTGCCCAGAGTACTGAACTTTGTCACATTTCCCACAATTCACAAATATAATCAAAAGAAGTTATGATGACTTAATTTTAATTTTAAAAATAGCCCACAGCTGACAAAGACACAATAACAACAAAATTGATCAAGTATTATTAACCTGTTTGAAAAAGATCAATAAACTGCTTCTTCATTGAAAAAGATCAATAAACTGCTTCTTCATCAAATGGTTTACATTTAGCTGAGAAAGTCAGAGGCTCTCAACTCCATAAACCCAGCTCTAACCTAGTAATTTTTATTAACACAGACCAAACCAATCACTGCTAATCTAAAATGCAGAAAGCAGATTTGGCCAAAATCCGGCCAGCATATGAGAAAATTAGGCCTCAAAGAGATATCTGCAGAGATCATGAATTTAGAAAAAGAGAAAGAGATTCAGGTGTTGGTAGACAGATGGAGAGGAGAGTGAGAAGAAACAATCAATCAATCAATCCACTGATCACATAACAAATTGAATTTATGAATTACAAATTCTTACTTTCTCAAGATGATTTGCAAATTTTTGAAGCACTGAGCACAACAGCAATAGTGATAGGCACAATATCTGAGGCACAATATCATAGATTATACATATTATACATTTATTCAATGATTGATACACAGAATGTATGAAATTTATATAGGATTAAATCAAAGAACAGTAAGCAGTTAACATATTCTTCTGTGTTACAAGGTCATGCCAAATTAACGAAACTACTGTTCTTAGCAAATGTGCAGGGCAAGTGGCATCTTAACATTAAGCAAAGCCAAAATTCTTAACACAAATGCACAACATGTGGATTTAACAAGCATTTCACACAAAAACTTGATTATGCTATAAATCTGCATAAGTTCGATGGCCAAATGAGCTGATTTTTAAAACAGATGAGCCATTAAATCACAGCAGACTGTGTAAATACCTACCATTTGTGTATGTACGAGGCAAAGCGATCAATCATCAAACACAGTGGCCTCTCACCTCCCATCTCGTTTCAACTCCTGGGTAAAGCCGTGTGAAATTCACACACCTAATAAATCACTCTGTCCATATGCAAAACCTTTGTGACCATCATTTCTGCATGCACGTAAATGTAAATATCTGGATCCTTGTGGCCTTTTAACAACCCTTGAAAGGCAATGTCTCTTAGAAGTGCCTCATAAAATCCAGTGCATAAACATATAAGCAGCGTTATTCATCTCTATCCAACACCAGCACCATTAAGTGGATCATTACCCAATACTCACACATCTTATCAGCAGCAACCTGTATGGAACTCTGCCCGATGGTCAGACAGCTTATAAGAAGCACTCCATAGGGAACTCTATTCAGAAATCATTCAAAACATGCAATATAGGCAATCCAGTATTTTCATACGGACACATGACAATCTTACACAGAAGCATAACAAGTCTCCAACAGTTACAACATAGCACCAAAAATGATTATAGTGACAGCCAACACCAGCTTAGATGTCAAACTATTGAGAAAGGGTAAACAAAAGTCAAAAAAGTAAAATGCCGTTAGGTTAGCATAAGCTATGTAAACTTGTATACCAGATGAGAAGTTTATGTCATGCTGTTCTGCTAACAAATAGGGTTTTTGGGAAGCAGAAGATGTTGGCTTTTCAAAATAAATGAGTATATAACAGGGTGCTTGTACAGCACCTTTTAGGAACCTTTCAGAAGCACCGACAATGGAAAAACAGTACCAATAGTTACAGTAAGGTTGCTAAAATGATAGAAGAGTTAAAAAGACTATATACATCATTCCAGAATTACATTACTGGTGGGTGCAATTACATCTACCACTTGTCACACTTCAAGGAAAATGCTTTAATGGCTAAACCATTTGGAGGGAGTAGCATATAAAATATTTGTAATCACCGAAATCACTGCTGGAAATAAGAGTGTCGAAAGAAAATTGGACGACCTGATGGTGCCTTTATTCTGAACTCAACTGGGGAATTTGCTAGTATTACTAATCAATACTCAAAGGCATCATATGGCTGTTAGGGTATTGATATCAACCTTATCTTACCTTAAATCCTCATTTCCTTCTCTTGGCCCTTGAGCCGATATTAGATGAATCCCAAGGCCCTGGACATTGGTCCAGTGCATCACAGAACTTACTGTTTACTTCCAAACTAATACCAGTACCAAATTATACTGCTTGGTGACAGAAACAACTGTGCATGAACAACTTATACAGGGTCATTACAAGGAGTCTGCTGGGCAGGGTTGAACGTGGATTACAGACAGAGCAGCTTTCAAACAGACCTCAGTCACAGACTAAATCTATGCACAGCCAATAATTAAGAATAGTTCATCATCATTCAACCTACCAGGTAAATGACAACTTCTAACCTTTGCCTGTTGTGATTGTAGCTAAATATTATTTGTTTAATGTCGTTGTCAGCCAAAGAAAAGCTTCTTTTATGTGGCATTAGGTAAACATCTGATCAAATTAGCATATGTATGCAGTGTATTAAAATGAAATAAACTATGCAATATAACAGAAGCATGAATAGGAAAAAACATCAAATCAACATCGAAATAGGTAGACCCACACGCACGCACGCATGCATACACTAAAAAGCCATCAGCTCCTATTAGCAAAGCCAGATACAACAAGTGTTTCAATACTTGGTAGAAAAAGCATGCACCACTTGTTCTAAGTTGGTACTAAAACAGAGACAAAACAAACAACGACAAAACAAACCTAATATCTGACTCTAGTTTCTACAGTTGTTGCACTTGAGATATATTTACACATAAACCTCTGCATACAAACAGTGAATTAGCACAATTAAGAAAACCCACATAGAATTAAAATTTTGATTTCATTACAGGTATGGCTGATGAAATTATTTTTCAGAAAATTCTTATATCATACTAATGACTAAAGTCACTATAATCTGGTCGTGCATTTTGTCATCATTATTATAGCTATTTACTTCCATAAAGATGAAAGTAATTTGGTCAACAAACTAACAAACAACCAATCAGTTTTTAAAGTGAACTTTGCACATATAACAGAATTTGGTTACTAAATAACAAAATGTTTCTGTAGTTTCTGTAGTAAACAAAGTTTCAATTTTTCATTAATTTTAATGTTTTTGAAAGTCAGTAAACTTTAGCAAATGATCATATTATGAACAATAAACCAATTCCACTGCAGATATAAAAAACCAAAAGTGTGGATCGCAACCAAGGTGAGGTTATCCTATATCAAAAACATAATTTACTAGAAACTGTTGTACAAAACAGTTTTGGCAATGCGTATGCAGTATGTGTGTATCTGAACATTGCATAGCCCCTTTAGAACCTTTTAAGAACCTACCTCCCAAATACCCTATGCCATGGCTACCTAACAGATCTAAAATGGTGGGTCTCAAGATTAGCTGAAAATGTTTCTTGCGCATCAGCTGGATAGTTCTGATGAATCAGTATCTGAGTGGTGATTCTCTGGCAGGGCTTGATACAGTAGCAGTACAAATACAAAACCATATTACACCAGTGCTAATCTTCACCTACTACACATTAATATATAGCAGTCAAAAAATAAAACAGCCTTGATACTGGTGTACCAAATGCAAAGCATAGGATTACATAAGAGTTTCGTGTCTTTTTCAGATGTAAACTTTTTAATTGTTATTTATGAAAAATGTGGGGAAAAGGAATAGGGCCAAGAATGGGCACATATAATGCACTCACCAACCCTCCCATCACCTGCATCACTCTTATAGATGGCTGGATGGGTCACTTCCGATATGTCACTCTCTGGTTTACCAATGTCCCTCTTGCTAACAAGGTGATTCACTTTTCCCCTGTCAGTACGCTTGATTCGTTCTTATCCAGTGATGTGCTACCAGTATTCTTCTGGCATTCACCATTCTTCTCATCGGATGATTCATTCTTTTCGTGCAGTCTGCCTACCTTCTCTTCCGATGCTCCACTCGCCTCAACCAGTGAGGTGAGTGGGATACTTGAGGAGCCAGTCTCCTCGTCACGTAAAGTATCATCCCTCTCAAGATGAGACTCAGAACACTCAAGTAGATTGTTACTATCTTGCTGCTGATGGCTACTGGACATATCCTGCTTATCCTGAGGGTCACTGCGATCACAAGAATCATCATACTTTTTATCTGGAGAAAGGTCAACCACTCCCTCCTCATCACCTGTCTTGCAAGAAGAGCTACTCTCTTCTTGTGTTTCACTACACTTGTTGTAATGCCCATCATAAGTCACATGTGAAGAATCACTTTTCTCAGGATTAAGATTTATGAACTCAAGTGAAGCATCACTCTTCTCACAACGGTCATGTGAAGAACTATTTTTCTCATCAGCAGAATCTTTCTTGTCATTAGGTGAGTCACAAACCTCACGAGTTGTGTCACTTTCCTCATGCTGAATCATGCTAATATGCTCAAGAGCTTCTTCACTCTTCAATGAATGACTTTCATGAGCTACCTCGCAATTCTCATGATCTGACTCAATTTGTTCCTGCACAGAAGAGCTTTCCTCCTGATGTGGGTCACTATGCTCATTAGTTGTGTCACTGATCTCTGGATGACTGTAACTACTCGCATGAGCCGTGCTACTAGCTTCATGTTGAGTCTCACTACTTTCAAGAGAAACTTCCTGCATTTCATGGACAGTGTAGCTAGTTTCACATAACTTACTATCACTCTTTTCCTGATGAGCATCAATCACCTCGAGAGATGCTTTAGTCTTCTCAGTTTCTTTGAGGTCAGCATGACCGTGACTGTATCCTGCATCTGGTACGTCAGTGGCTGGCACCTCAGTGTATGATTCTGTAGAAATTACAAATTGTGCCAGACTGCTAAGAGATGGTGGTGACATTCCTGTTTGGCATTTAAAAACAGCTGCATTCTCTTCAACGGCACTCTCACCTTGCCCTTGTGAACCACTAACACCTGCAACAACTAATTTCTCGACTGAACTTTCTGCTGAAGTTGAAGAAAGGCTGAGAGTTGATGATGGAATAACTGGCAACTCTTCTCTTGCCTCTTCCGAAACAGGAACTGAAGAGGCTTGGATTTTGACGTCAAGGCCAGCAGACGACAGATTTTCCTCACCAGCTTCCCATTCATCAGCTGGTTCACCCATTTCCTTAACAAGACCTTCATCCTGTGAGGAAGCCTCAGTAGCTGGCAGGGCACCTGAGACAACTGCCTTGCTGTCTGTTTGCAATAACTCAACTGCTACATTCAAATGTGCATCACTGTTTTGTTCAGTGGATACAGCAGAAGAAATTTCTTGATGCTGAGGCAAACCTGGAAGAGCTATAGTACTAGAAGAGGTAGGACAAGGAACAATGGGTTCTGAAAACTTAGATTCACTGATACCACCATCAGTTGGCTGGGTTTCATTTGCTGTGACTGCAACAACACACGAAACCTTTTCCTCTGGAATGGCAGTAACAAGACTTTTGGTGTCTTTCTTTTCCTCAAACACTTCACTACCTGCAGGTACCACACTTACACCTACACAAGGATCACACACAGAAGGACCACCAACAAAAGGACCACCCAAAGGACCCGTGACAGAGGGACCACCCACAGGAACACCAACTGTAACAGATGAATCATCAGCACACACAGTTAATTTCTCCTCTGGTGCTTTGACAACAGGAACAGGTAATTTCTCCTCAGGTTCTGCTATGACAACAGGAACAGGTAATTTCTCCTCAGGTGCTTTGGCAACAGAAACAGCTAATTTCTCCTCAGGTGCTTTAGCAATGGGACCAGATAATTTCTCATCAGGCACTTTGGTTACGGAAACAGGTAATTTCTCCTCAGGTTCTTTAACAATGGGAACAGGTAATTTCTCCTCTGGTGCTTTGGCAACAGGAACAGGTAATTTCTCATCAGGTGCCTTAGCAATGGAAACAGGTAATTTCTCCTCAGGTGCTTTAGCAATGGGAGCAGGTAATTTCTCCTCAGGTGCTTTAGCAATGGGAACAGGTAATTTCTCCTCAGATGTTTTAGCATTGGGAATAGGCACGTGTTCAGCTGACGTTTTGCTGCAGGTCACAACAGGCAGAGTCAATTCCCGAGGTGCTTCCATTGTTGGCAACTTTTTCCCACTCTCTGGTGTGATCCTGGCTGGTGGTTTGGCTGCAGATGTAGCAGGAACTTGCCCGATGTTAGGTGAGATGATTTGTGAAACTCCAGACTTTAGTCCTTTGCCTGAATCTTGGTCATTGCTGCTGCCATTTGCATAGAATTTCTCGTTATCAGTCATCTCTTGGATAAATGCTGCCTCAAGAGCCTAGCCACAACATCAACCAAACAATCATTAAAAAAGGTTCATTACAACAATCTAAGTCTCAGTCTTTTTAACAGTCTTTATAACAATCAACACCTATTGTTTCTGAATTTTCAATTTCCCTAGTTTCACAGACCATTACCAACAGTTTAAAGAATTATTCCATTTGCTGGTATTATTTTTGTTATGACAATTAAGTTAGTTCAGACCATATAACTGACTTTAATCAGCCGCTCTAAGCATTTCTTAGACAGTCATGATTATGTGCAATGAGGTTGGCATTCAACTTCTTTCACACCTAATTGGTCAAACCAAAGCATATATGATAAATGTTGCATATTACAATTATAATATTATTACATAAATAATCATAGCAATTATCTGTCTTGACAAGGTTCAAAATGGTGTTTCTAATTCTGCATTCTGTCTTTCATTTATTATGTTTACTGCAGAGCATGAATAAAACAGAATATCCTTCAGCTCTGATGGGGTTTTGAAACTACAACTCCTACAAAATCCAGTCTAGCATATCATCACTGCTAAGTCATTTCTAAAATGCAAAAGACCTGAATACAGCTGAACTAACCTCCTTCTTTGGAACTTGAGCCATTAGCATGTTGTTCAGGTCCATCTGAAACTGATCCTCCAGTTCTTTTCGTTTCTGTGCTTCATTGTCATCTAACATTTTTCGTTTCTCCGCCTGTTCAGGAAGCATTTTAAAGCACAGTCTAAAGTAGATTACACGCAAGGGACTTCATTTTGAAATGCTTGTAGTGTGTTCTTTCATTCCTTTAGCAAATGGAAATTTGACAATTGTCATTGTTTAATTGTAATAAATTATGGCCTTACAACTTATTTAAATTGCTTATGCTTTGACAGCTCGTTTAGCTAATGACTGCACATCAGTTGATGGTGGCACTAAGTATTTACACACTGAGGACCTGCTCTTGGTCTCTATGCAGTGACCATGTAAAGGAAGATTCAAACGTTCATACACCACACGAAGCATATATGTGTTTATATGTACAGTTGTGCTGCTGAAACATTCTCAAAAGTCTCTGTGCAAATGTTCTGTTACAATGACAAGTACAGCTCCACTGTGCCAATACAAAATGCACCAGCCAATGGTTCCTGCCAAGTGAAACTGATAGACAAGCTCCATTCTGAGTTCAGTCAAAATCCCAGAAAGCAATACATTACATTTTACTACAAAAACTCGCTTTGCTGTAGTAGTTACTCAGAGTCAGACGACTTCAATATCAACAATGTGATATGAAGATTAATTCAACTAATCTGGAATAAAGATATTACACAGAGTTTATATAGTGCATGTTTTATGAAAAATATCAGCCCACGTGAAATTATCAAATGCTGTATTACTTCAGGATGTGTTAAGCAGTAGCATATTACAACCGTAACAGTAGCTGCTTTAATTAAATTGCTGCATTTTGACTGTAATCACCCAGAATTTTGGACAGTACTCATATAAATGTCTATATAAAAGTTAAATTACATTAGATTTACTAAGTACTTAAAAGGTGCTACATAAATTCAAGAAACAAACACTGCAGCAAAGCCATAGAAGTTCTTTTATTAGAAATAAGATTTTATGTTTAGATAATTGTTTGCCTACATGCACTTGTTCCAGTTCCTTAACAACAGCCTCGTTCTTAGCTTTGAGGTCATCCATCTGCCGCTTGTGCTTCTTTCGCAGCCGTGCTTCTTCCTCTTTTAGACGCTTTTTCTCTGTCTCCTCAAACTAAAATCCCAAAAGATGCAAAGCACAATAAGATATCTCTGTTCAATCCTCTCTCTTATGCAAATCAGTCATAAGTCTTTGCACATTTCTGGTCAAATAGATCTATATTTAAATTCATATAAAAGGATTCACACTCAGATATTTCATCCAAACTAATTTCAGACAAAAAAATGTGTCTGATTTTCATTTATTTAGTTTATTTCAACTACTTACTATGCACACAATGTCACTGAATCTGTATCTGAGGCACAGACAAATGAGACAGAGTTAAGAAACGTTAGGAGTAAAATGATCTCATCTTGGCAAGTGATTTAAAGTGATACGTGGAATGCAGAGTTTTAAGGCATAGTGGAAGGCTAATATTCAGTACTTAAAAAATAAAAGAATTAAATGACGAAGTTGTTCCACCAATAAGCAGGCACTGAAGCAAAAGGAACTAACTGCTTTGGCAAAGCAGCATTTAAGCTTCTGAAGCTATCTGAGATTACAAAGGACATGCCATGCAGAAGAAAAGGCATTATAGTCACCAACAGCATGTGGTACATCAGAAAAATATTTAACCCTAGAAACTGAATCAGGAAACTAGAATTTTTGCAAATATAATTTGAGAATCTCTGATAGTGTTCTGCCATAATGGTCACGATTTATTGCAGGATCCGAATCAATTTCCTTATACTGCTCTATCTGTCACAACCAGTTTTGACAATATTCAGATAGTAAAATTGCTGCTGTATCAATGAACCTGTTCACCATCCAGCATGCCATTTCAACAAGCAGTTCTGTTACTGTCTCTGACAGGCAATTCTGTTCCTGTCTCGTTGTGATAAGTCTGATCAAAGAACATTTCAATACTTCAGACAAGTGTCAACACAATAAAGAAATTATAGGCATTTAGTACACAGTCACCAAGTGTTAAGGGACCTAATAATCAATAAGAAACCCTGTGAACCTGTTTGATTCTCTCCTTTTCTTGTTCGGCTGTTATGCCCATGACACTGATGCGGAGGCTCTGCTTGAACATCAGTGCACGCGTCTTGCCCTCGTTTTTCATGATCTTTGGCAGGCGTTTGTTCTCCAACAGATGGCACTGCAGCAGCTCCTCTTCCTTCGATGCATTGATGCGCTGGACCTGCTCCATTTCCTGTTTTCAAGTCAGCAACAATCATCACAACCATCATCACTGTCATCATCATCATAACCATCACCACTGCTGTATGGTCACTACACATACATACATGGATACAATAAATATGCTTATAAACATTGTCATTCTTAAAAAATTTTACCATCATTCAGGCTAGTCAGGAGCACTCCAAGAGGTTCATCAGCGACTAGTATGTCTGCATAGTTATACACCAGGCAGCACCTTCTAAGAGTCTCTCAAAGATGCTGAATTATGGCTGACAGATCTAAAATGGTGTGGCGTAAGATAAACTGAAAATGTTTTAACAGCTGTTTCTGGCAAAACAGTTTTAATAAAATTTTAGTAGAAGATTGATTCAAGGACACACACACATACATACATACATTGTGGTACACATACATTTTAAATGTGTCCCTGGTAAATATTTAGCATCATGACAAGGCATGTCAGAATAGATGATTTCAAACCAACAGGAAGTGTCAACAAAAGATCAGAACAAATCACTTAAGCCAGACACAGACCTTTGCATGTCTTGTCATCATGAGCTGCTTCTTCAGCATGAACTTGCTATCAAGTTGCTGGACATTCAGTCGGTGACGATCCTTCAGTTGAGACACCTCAATCTCCCACAGTGACATTTCTCGCGCTGACAAACAACAACTTACAGGTAAAACCACGCAAAGTCAAGCGGTACCATGGTTGGGTCTTAATGTTGCCACTGGTTCAAGACGGTTCAGTGTTAACAGAAGTGACTTTGTTTTAATGTTGCCACTGGCTCAAAATGGTTCAGTGTTAACAGAAATGACTTTGTGTTAATGTTGCCACTGGCTTAAAATGGTTCAGGGTTAACAGAAGTGACTTTGTTTTAATGTTGCCACTGGCTCAAAATGGTTCAGTGTTAACAGAAGTGACTTTGTGTTAATGTTGTGCTTGACTCAAAATGGTTCACAGTCAATGGAAAACTGGCAGAGCTGCATTCTGTCAGAACTGCATGCCAGTCAAATAATTTTAAAAATCCTTTGATAACTACATTTAAATCCAGGTGATGATGACCTCCTCTCTAACCTTTGACAGCATAAGCCACAACATGATGGAATACTATGGCAGATTATAGACACAACTAGGAACTTTCTTTCACAGAATAAGAACACTGTCAGTTCCAAAATGAAACATCAGGACGCAAACCACAGACACAACAGCAGATGCCACATCGATCACAAGCAACCCTGCAATAAGTAAACATGAAACCTCTCTAGTAGTTAAATATGAAAACCAATACTTCTAATAGTCTGCTGCTTCAGCTGCAGGAACTGCCTTTCTGCAAGTGCAACCTGATCCTTCTGTTGGTCTTCAACTCGCTTCAACGCTCTGATCATGCTCTCCTTCTGCAGCTCAACGAATTTCCGCTCCTGTCAAAAACAAAATCATCTTCTGTTTTAACATTGCATTTATGTAAACCCAGAAGAGATTTATACAGCACCATTTTAAGACATCTTCTCAGACCAGAAGAAATAATAGAACTTTCCAATGTTGGCATAAGGTGAATTATTGATATTACAACAGTATTTATGTAGCCTTACTATCTAATGAATAAGCCATAATCAATGACACTATGCAATCATGTGTTCAAGACTTCTTCAAGGTCCTTCCATGCTGATCACCTTAAGAAAGGTCATTCGTTACTGAAGTTTTGAAGGCACTGCATTAATTAATTTATTGCAATCATAATCACCCATTGGTATAGTGCGTCTTCAAGAGAAACTTCGAATAGAATAGTTTTCAAATACTGACAGAAAAAAGGCAAAGAAAGACCAAGGAACTCATGTTATAGGTTACCAGACAAACTATTCCACAAAGAAGGAGCAAAAATTTATGGCACTAATCTACTGAATTTTTAACTTAAAATCATTTAGTACATTTTCAAACCTTTTCTGCATGTTCAATTTCTTTTTCCTTTTTCCTCTGCTGGAAGGTATCTCTGCGGACATCCTTTGGCATCAGATCAACTTCCTGCTTCAGAAGCTTCAATTCCTGCTTCAGACTTTCATTGAATGACTTCAGGTCTTTGTCCTTTTGAAGGCAACATGCAATCAGAAATGTAGCAGATTTCCTTAAGCTCATAGCAACACATTAACTTAAACTAGGAAGAATTACATGTACTAGAATCTCAATTACTCCTCAATCTTAAACATATGCCTGCAATAATAATTAATGGTTTAAAAATTGGAAAGATTTTCAAAATGCTTTTACCAGTACTAAAATTGCAAAACACAAGTATAACTCAAAATTACAGCAAAATGGAACTGAAAAAGTTTTGAAACTCAGTTCTCAGAACCCAGGAAGCCTCATGGACACTTTCAATTAACACTATCAGGTTAAGTACTATTTTTAAACAGATTGGAAAACCACCAAGGATGACTTAATAAATGAACAAATGACGGAGATGAACAGCCAAAAAAAGATATTTCTAGTAAACTAGTGCTTAAAATTATGAAATGTAATCAAAATGTAACCATCCCAGTATACATCTTCAGTCAGAAACATCTTTCAGCTACTACATAAATCTCCCGATTCATGACAATATGGGCACTACATTGTCGCACCTATTTAAGTCTGATAAACAGCCATGTTTAACACCCTTGTGAGGTTCTTAAAACACGCTATATAAACAGCCACACACACACTAAATACATGTTTATAAGCATACGCTGCATTATTCACAGCACAGAATACTGGTAGCCGTGTTTAGGACTAAAAACTATGGTAGGCAAGCACGCACATAATTTGACCTCAACTTACCTCACAAGTTCTGTACTCACACAGCCAAGATGTCAGTGATTCTGTTTATGAATTCTCAATAATTCTGCTTCATGTGCCATTTCATTTGCCAACAAAACAGACTGACATAAAAATCCTGTCATATGTGATCAGACATCTTCTGAAGGATTCACAAAAGAAAGAGGTTTACTCAAGTACCTGTTCCTGTCTGGTTTTCTTCTGCATGTTCTTCATCTCTGTTGCATGACTCGCAGTCATCTTATCCATCTGCTGTTTATGCTGCTTAGTCAACTGTTCCAAACTATTCTCTGCATTGCGAAGCAAAATCTATAATACATAACAATGCTAATATTTAAAAATGTAAGAAAACCTTATACAGTGACCTAGACTCCCAAATGTATTATATTATATATTACAGAAGATAATGCAATATATTTCGATCTACTGGTTGCTTAATTAATATCAACTGTGGTTTTTGTGTACAGCTGAAAGCATCAATTGATAATTAAAAACAAGCCAATGTAGATTTGACAGTCTCTGCAAAAATTCTATTTCCGACATCACTTAGAAACAAAGATATTCTAGACTCAGCTGAGCAAATTATGCAATAACTGCCCATCTTCATAACATAACTTCTGATCTCACAGTGAGATATGGATCCCAAACTGTAATTCTACTTCAGAATTCTAACCTCATTCATTCATTCAATCATTCAGAATGCCAAGACAGTGTTCATTAACCTCAGACACACAAGAAACTCAGTATAACACAACCTTGTTATTAAGTGGTACTTCTTCTGGCTTCCACTAAAAGCACAGTCTAGAGTCATTATTCAGCAAATGGTGGCCAACTGCGGTGGTATGCTCGCAGACTGATGTGCAATCACATTTCACCATACATCGTACAAGCAAGAACACAGTAATTAATTATTACAATTACAATGGCATCCAAGCCAGAGGTATATTCTGGCAAGGAACTCACTGAATTGTCTTGTTCAAACTTTCGGTTCTGTTCGTCAATGGCTGCAAGGGATTTCAACTCCATATCCTGCAGCAGCTTCTTCTCCTGTTTGTGAAGCAGCTTCAGTTCACGCAAATCTGCTTTCCTAGTAAGGACAACAGCACACACAGAATGTGTTCAATCAAACTACATGTATGCTAACCAAGATGCCAAAATGGATTAAGATATTAAATATTTTAATACCAAATTTTGAGCTTTTCAAAACCATTTAAAGATACCTTTGTAAAACAGCTCAAATTATGTTAGTACTCATTTACTAACCAACATAGGATGGATGACCAAATGAGTGCTAAGTTGGGTGGTATTCCAAGTACTAACCAGACTCGATTTATCTTAACTTTCTTTCACTACCAGTATTATGTAAAACCAAGTATCCACCCAAAAACAAAATAACCCAAAGACTCATGTAAAATTAAGCATGTTAGATAATATAGAGGTTTATGCTTAACTCTTACAGATACTCCCATCAAAGTGAATTGATGTGTAAGATGCAGTCTTTCGATAGCCAGGTATTCTGGCCAAAGCACAGAAATGACAACAGCAATCTAATCACCAGACAACCTTTCTGAAGTTATCATCAAAATCCTAATCACCTTTATGATGAATTATAGGCACTTTTGCCATTCAGAGAAATGTAAAACAACTTTTAAGGACAATATCGTTTATTATGAGCAAAATGTTGACATTCATGAATTTAATTAACTGTGGAAAAGAGAATAGCTGACACATTTTGTATTTGAAATGATTTGCATACCAAAGCTGGTGTTCCTGTTGTTTCTTATCAGCTGATGAGCCAGGAACAATTATCTTCGACACTTTAGACATCACCACCTCACCATTTATCACATACTTGCGGGTCTTCGTTAGAGTACGATATTTCTTTTGACCCTACAATTAACACATTTAAAAAACAGGAAAGCTTCAGTGTTGTAACACATGTTTGCAGAGCAACCCCAAAAATGGGAAGATGTGTCAAGGCACCAAGAGAAGAACAGAAGGCATTGATTTTATAATTCAATAGCCAAATATACAAAGAAGGTGTTAGGGTGTACAAACTTTGTTCTAATAGTACATGAGATAAGACAATAGGCTGGGAGTATAGAAAGTGTCTAGTTTAAAATCTGTCTCATGAAAGTATTGCATGTATGTCCGCCAACCCACCTTTCTTCTGTTGTCGTCTATCAGACTTAAAAGTATTTGACACAGGTATTTAAAATCACGAATCGGACACTTTTACTCTATGTCTATTCTGAATTTGGAGAGTACTAGGTTCCCAGTTGGACATTACTAGGTTCTTGACTGGTTTTGATATTAGCCGCCTGTTTCCATCTGCTCTGCCAGTTCTTGGATGTTGCTGAGGTCTGGACTAAAATCTCTTTGCTTACAAATGGCTTATCTCTGTAGCCTGTCTTCTGGTTACTCTAATACCACGGATTTTGACTGCTTCGGTCAAAAGGATTATAAGCACGGAATTCAAATTCACTAAAACGCAACCACTGATTAATACCTTGCATTATTATGTTAACGGAGCTAGAAGTTTCAAAATTATGTTAGATTATGTTAATTCCCTTCAAATTCTGTACTGCATGTTTAGTACATATACCATACCAGTAATATATATGAACAGTCAGCTGCCCTTCTTTAACACTGCTGAGCTTATGAAAGACAATGGTCCATTGTCTCATTCTAGTGCAAAGTTTGTGCTTTATTTTTTATGGAATCCAAGAAACCACCTACTTTGCTAGTCCTGGATGATACTTGAACCTGGACAAGAAAAACATAGATTTAACAAGAAATTGGTGTTAAAACATTCTTAACCTTTCAAAGATTTCCATTACTGACCGTGGGGCTGCCTGTTGCTTCTTCTGTGCTTGGTGTCTTGTCCATTTCTGCGGCAGGAGGCGGCTTCTTTTTCCTCAGAATCACAGGTTCTTCATCTTCTGGTGAAGCGCTCTCTGGAGGGGTACTCTCACGTGACTCTGCTGTCTTTGAACTCTTATCATCAGCAGCAGCAGGCACTGGCACTTCTGACGACTTTTTGACAGTGGGAGTCTCTTTCTCACCCACACCAACAACAATTGCAGGCAAGGGCACTTTGCCTGCATCACCAGCAGCAGCAGGAGAAGTCTAAAATATGATAGAAACTGAGTGAAACATAGATAAAAAATATAAAATAGATTTAGCTGTAAAATTTTAAATAATGCCTATTGTACTGGGATATGATGCTTACTTGCATCCTACCTGTTAGTACCCGGACTGGTGACAATTTATGGAATAACAGGGTATCTTATTGGGCTGCAGAGGTCATGCTTGCACTTTAGCCAATAGATACCTCAACTCTGGGATCACACTTCTAAAGAGCTTATTAGAGGCTCATGGACAAGCATGTTACCTTTACCTTTTTACCTTTGCATCAGTTCAACATCTTGACATTGTAAATCTTTACTAGAACTGTCTGAGTTCTAACATTTCAAAGCCTTACTCATTATGAATGAACTGGACAGTCTAACTGGACTTTAGGACCATGTAGAATGTATTATATAGGAACTTTCCCAATGCTCCTAAAAGGTACATATCTAAATATGTACAACCTATGTATTCCATTGATAGATGCCACAGTTTCTAAGCAGAATTTTGCAAAGCAGACTCTGCTGATATTAGCCTTTGGTCATACCAGTTTGGTTACAGCTTCTAAAGTTAAATATTAAACATAAATAACATTCAAAACTAAAATAGTCAATGAAATATTTGGTGCTACAATTCAAATCTGTCTGCGCTTTTCCAACTGAAGAAAAATGAAAAATTCGACTGAAAAATTTAATTCTGATTTTAATTCAGCACAGCAAGAACTATAAAGAAACTGAACATACATCTGAGACACTGTCCTCTTCTGCACCGTTGGGCTTAGCGACGTTACTTCCAGAGGTGGTGGAGATGGAATCAGAATCAATGTCTGTGGTTGTAGCAGAGCGGCCATCCAAATCAATGCCTTCATCTAAATCCTTTTGGTGGAAAAATCACAAAAATCACAGTCGTTAATACCAAAAACAAGTTTCAACGAATTATCAATTTGGTTCTACTTCATCCAAGGCTCACATAAAATTGTCAAATGGTTGAAAAATTTTTAATAAGCAAGGTACATCTGGACTAGTTTAAAATTATCGAACAGTTTCACTGAAAATATCTGCTTGTGCCAAATAATGACATTTTTGACACCATAAAATTTTTAGACAACTGTTATAGCATGACAACATCATATTTTGACATCATAGAGCATTATTAGACAACTGTGCTAGTAGTATACTATGCTTACAGAGCATGTACAGTTATTCATTTCCTTCTAACTCACATACAGTTAATGAAAAGGAAACCTCAGATTTACTGCATACATTATGATACTTCTCAAAGGCTTTATTTTGCAATTAAGGGATATTCAGCTGAAGTGCAAGCATCTCTCAGTTTAAGTGCATATATACTGCTTTACACAAACTGCTTCAATACTGGAATAACAGAAGAAGCTCTCACGTCGTCTAAGTCCTTCTCTTCAAAGATTATTTCTGCATTAGCTTCGCTTACAAGTTCCATAATAGCCTGACTGTCTTTAACGTCTCGAATAAAAGGATGCTGGAAAAGACCAAAGATACACAAGTTATGCAGTTGTTCTGAACAAAAACAGAAAAACTGAAGCCCCTCTACCTGTCAACAAATCCAAAATCATCTTCCCAGTCACCATCATTATAATGAGTTTCACAACGCTCAGCATATATTTTGTTTAATGCACAGAATGAAAATCTAATAACATTTTAGTGCCGATCATCTGTAAACATTTATTGGAACATACACTACTAAAAATAAAATTGCCTAACCTGAAGTAAATCACTAGCAGTAGGTCTTTGGTCTGGATCTCTCACCAAACATTTTGCTATAAAATCGTTAAATTCCTTTGACCTGGCAACAGTAAAAATATACATTTATGCAGCTAAAGAATATGTACAAAGTTGTTTGCAACAGTTTCCATGGCTCAACCTTCCAATCTCAGAAATGTAATTTTAAAATTTCTTCAGCTAGCATATCCCTGTGTTTGGCTCATACTATCACAAATTCAAATACCAGATCTGAAATATAATCATGTTACCACATTTGAAACCAGGATATTGTACTAAAGATTACTAAATGAATGTCAAAGTGTGCCAGTTCTCTTTCATTCAACTTCACAGAATTAACATAATCACTTTTAGTCCTTAAAGCAAAATGATTTGGTGCTAGAGATTTTAAGCTACAGCAAACCAGTAAAGACATGATTCCTAACCTCAACTATAACATGCCAGAACAGAATTATTCTTACCTTGACTGCACAGTTAAAAATATGCCAAACAGAATGATTCTTAGCCTCACCAAATATATGCCACAATAGAATAAGTTCAGCTAAACTACATCAGAACCCAATGATTGTTAACCTTCAAGAAAATATGCTAGAAGAATTTTTAACCTTAAATATGATACAAGAGAATAAAATGATTCTTAACCTCAACTACTATATGCCAGAACAGAATTATTCTTACCTTGACTGCACAGTTAAAAATATGCCAAACAGAATGATTCTTAGCCTCACCAAATATATGCCACAATAGAATAAGTTCAGCTAAATTACACCAGAACCCAATGATTGTTAACCTTCAAGAAAATATGCTAGAAGAATTTTTAACCTTAAATATGATACAACTACTACATGCTAGAACAGAATGATTCACAACCTCAAATATTATACTCCAGAATAAACCAATTCATTTTCCAGACAAATTAACTCAACCATGATATGGAAGAATAGAACAGAATGATTGTAACCTTGTTAAAAGCAAAGAAATCAAATTACTCAGACCAAGTTTCACATCGATTTTTCCCTTGACCCTATTCCTAATACTAAAGAATTAAAGCAGCTAAACCATTCTGTGTGCTTTATCATGGTGACATCAAGTCACACGACTATTTAGCAGTACATGAATTACTAAAAGTACAACAGAAATAGTTACAAACGTCTTCCAAGCACTGTGCACTGCATGCTCAAAACTCACCATCTTGAAGGAAATTTTAGAGTTGGTGGCTCAGACTTCTGTATTTTCACAAGAACTCTCATTGGATGCATTTCATGATTTGGAGGCTCAATCTGAGCAAATTCTATCAGCGTTACACCTACAAAGACAGAACACATCTTATTTACCAGTTTTCACCTGAAGAAAATTTTCTCTACCTGCATTTATATGACTTCAGCCACATTCTTATATATAAAGCATAAAAATTTTGTCAGTTAAGATTCATAAAAATACTAGCATAGGAAACTTATTTCACTGTATCATGTAAACAAAGATAAAGAGTATGAGACTGCTTCTGAACCAGAACCTACCCAGAATAAGACGTACACTGTGAGGTACAAATGCAAGCACCTGGTAACAAGGCTTTAAGTTTTAATCGTAAGCACTAAAGTAAATAAAGTAATCAACTGAATCTAGTTCTCTTTAAGACAAAAGATAGATTACAAAATTGACAAGCATTTAAACACAAACCAAAAGACCAAATGTCAGATTTGAAATCATAAGGGCTGTCTTTGATTGTCTCACACAAGATCACCTCAGGAGCCATCCTAAACATTCCAAAACAACCCAGCACTGAATTATAAATTCACTGTTTCTGCTAAGAAGTGATTTTCTAGTGAGCACTCAACCATCCAGTCAAGCAGTCAGTGGATCCACTGGTTGATCAATCCATCGATCAGTCAGTGCAATCAGTCAATAAGTCAATCAATAAACCAATCAGTAGTAAGTCAATAAATCAATAAACCATCCAAACCATAATCCACCTGTATATCCGTAAGTTGTATGATGAGTAATATTTCACAACTAGATTAACATTTCAATGTAAATATAAATTTTGTACTTGCATTACCTCCATAAAAGTTTTAGGTAAATGCAACCTGTAAAAATTCCTCTCAAGTGCCGTGAATCTAGTTTCACATCTTTCATGCAGTTTTTTTAGAAAAACAATATAGTGGGTCTTCATTTTCCTCAAGATGCACCACCTTCAGGATAGGGCAGTTTCTGCATTCCTAAGCCAGTGGCAAAATTTTTGTGAGACGTACAGATAAAACAGGAAGAAATTCAGATGGTTGGACGAACACAATATACATACATGTATATTAACAAGAATGCAAAATTTAAAATGGTACCAGTAAGGTGTGCCAATGAAAGTGTCCCGCTTCTGTCTGTAACTGCTGTTTCGTGCAGACACTCCAAAGTCAGCTGTCAAAGTGGAGAAATTTTCATTCAACCAACATTACAGAGCCATCTTCCTAGCTGCCCTAATTACTTAGCAAAACTGAGCCTGGAGACAATGTGATCATTACAATATTAAATACCATAGTAACAAAACTACCAACCAATAATTCAGTTTAACAGTACATACTGGTAACTTGTCTTACAAATCATTCAAACTTACTTCTAAGCCTGCAGTAGCCAAACATATATAATTTCATTCCAAAATTTAATTTCACTTGAATTAAGTTGCATTAAATATGCAAATGTATGTGCCACATACATAGAACTAAACCTGCATTTGTGTGAATGAAATCACAGTAAATTACATGGCATATTTTAACTCAGCTAAAATATGTTAACATAATGATGAAGGTGAACCAGATCATACTGAAGGTGAAGCGTGCTCACATGAAGTTTCTGTTCAAATACCAGGCTGCAGAATCCCACTTAGGCTCTGCCACTGATGCAAATTACATAAGAATGCTTTCAAAACTTGATGTGGCTCATTCAAACTGAATGACTAACCCATCTGTTTGTTTAACTGTACATAGTGAATTCTTGAGTGAACATGATAACACTTTGCAAAAATTATAAAAACTTAAATCACAATTTTTTAAAAGTATTATGCCCTCTAAACACTGTCCTTACCAATAAAAAATTCCGATACATCAGTCACACAGATTCAACATCATCTAAATGCTACATAAATATAAAACTACTTAACTAATACTAATAACTGCTTCCTGCAAAGGTGTTGCAGACTGTTTAAATTCTAGTGAATTGTACTCATGTCTGTATTGCTCACTGTCTAGTGTGAATGTGTCCCTTACACTATTAAATAAAACTAATCTAATAAAAGCATTATCAGCAACAAATTTGACTGCCTGCTAACTTGCAAAGCGATCAGGCAAAATACATGTAACAATGATAAACACACATAGACAATGGTGACAGTGAACTCAAAGACAAACATTGCAGAACTAGCCTAGTTTAACTTCTCCTTCACAAGTGAGAAGAACATTGCCAGCCTTCAAATCTCGATGAATGACAAAATGCTGATGCAGGAAGTCCAAGGCTTCGCACATTTCACGGCAGACGTAACGGATCTGAGGTTCAGTCAATGGCTTCTCCAGTTCTAACATGATGCCGTCAAGTGCACCTCCGCCACAGAATTCAATAAACATCTGAAACAACAATCACCACCAAAACATGCATAGTACTTAAAAACACAAGCCAGCTAGCCCTCAGTTCAAACAAATATCTCCTCCTTAGTTTAAAATGTAGTACTGCATTTCTTGTGTGCCACTTACACTCTTACCATCCAACAACATATACCACAATGAGTACAGGTAAGTCACCCTGTGCAATGACAAGATGTTGTGTGATGACTGTTAGTACTTCACTGTACTCATTCCTCATTATTACCACTGTCCTTCACGGTAGCATATACAACTTGCATGCAGCCCATAAATGGTTGTCTAGTAAAATTATCGTTCTTCAGTTTGTCACAAGCTTCTAATAAGAAGCTGATGGAAAAACAATCAACATGGAAACAAAAAACAAGGTCAGGAAAGGTTGTTATGTCCCTTGAGCATTTACCCAGAGTTTTCCACCAAAGAAGAAAGCTTCATGCAGTCCAACAATATTTTTGTGTCGACATTGGTTAAGTATGTCAATTTCGACACTGTAGTCATCCAGTTCTGTTTCGTCATTTATGTCGACTTGCTTCAGCGCTGCAAAGATCTGCTGAACCTTGTGCCTAGCCTTAAAACATAATGCAAAAATACAATTTAAGTTACAAACGCAGAATCACCATATTTTCACATAAGCTGAAATATATCAATTGTCTGCAAATTTTTACTGCAAAGCTTAACAGGTAGTCTCCAAAGACAGAAAGTGATTTCATTGATTTCTCTGTACTCAAGAAAAGGTCATTTGCTTAAGAGGGTTCATTAGATAAAATAAAACAATTACTGCTTTACCAGAAATATTACATAGTCACATAACTTACCCTTTTCACTAGAATCGAGAATCTCTACTTCCTGCAAAACTTAAATACACTGGGGCTGTACTGAACCACAGTAAGAATAAGCAGCTTGGTTTTATAAAGTTCCTGCTTAAACTTAGACTAACACTCAATGCAACATGGCACCGCTATTAACATCATACCTTATAAACTTTTCCAAAAGCACCATCACCAAGTTCACCAACTATTTCCCATAATTCATTTGGGTCAGCATCAAACTTGATGTAAGAATATTTCTGTCGCTTTTTGTTGTCGTTGTTGCTGTTGGGATGACTTGTGAAGATGTTCTTCAGCCGGCCAAACAGTGACATCTTACCAACTGACAGAAAGACAAGTTAAATTTCATTTCTCCAGAAAAACATATCAAATTTGATCTTATCATTGCATTAACTGAATCCAGTCAAGATCAGAATTTGATTTAGTAATCATATGTTAAGAATAAAGACCCTGCCTTTTTATTTTGGATTTACAAGCAGTCAAACTCTGAGACTGCACGGATTGATATTCTACATCTTAGATTAACTGTTCATGGTGTTTTGACTTCACTCTGATTCAGTATATAAAAACTGAGTCAATCATTTCTGCAAATCTAATCTAATCTATCTATCAGTAATCTAATCCACTGACTTCTGTAGCTGTGTGTTAGCTTCAAACTCAAACCATAGTCCACAATTACAGTTAGAAAAGTCTAGTTGAAATTCAGACGATCATGGAGTGTCATGTGTAACATTATAATTAACAAAATATAACTAACAACAAATTCTCACAGCATACGCTTACAGCATAAAGTTAAAGCCTGGACTGAAGAATTAACTACTTTTCAAAGTTTTCCAGCAGAATGAAACTAACCAATATATGAAACACTAATGGTAATTTACAGATTCGTGAATATGAAGTTCGTTAAATACTGAACAACAAAACATGCCAAATATTTACAAAACGTCTGCCTAGAAATCAAAAAGGTGATTTAGAAATATAACAAACATTTCTAAGGCGTGAACTTTTGAAATACAATCAACATAATGTAAGAAACTAGAATTAACTAAACACTGATAATCATCATTTAGAACATATCATAAAATTTAAAATGCGTGATTTTGATTTTGATGCATACGGAGCAAAATGATGTGCTAACACGACTGTGTAGAAGAGACAAGAAATATGTCCTAAACAGTTTCTGTGATATACAGGAACTAAACAGGAAATGCAGTGTTTGGTTACGATTACTCGACAGCATTAGTCATTCAAGCACATCGAGCTGCTCACTTGATTGACCAATCATCTAAAATTACTATCACTAAGATAAACAGAATAAAAAGCTCACTTCTTCCTATTTATGTTAGTTAAATATCGATGTATAATAGTTACACGACTAAATTACAGTTGTAGGTTAGAGAAATCAACACCCATTCAACTTGTAAACACCTAATCCTACACCGGAAGCATAAGACTGCATTCGTTTGGTGATTGTACAAGAGTTAATACACTCGTTCTGTGCTCTTCAACAGGTTACATGAACATTATGCATTTTTTTTCTACAGCGACCGTGTGGGCTCGACCCTGTTCATTAGCAGCAGTCGCATTCATAAACTGCACATTTCTTCAGAGCTGAAAATCGTAATTGTAACAATTGCAATTACAAACTCTAAAATTGTAAAGCGATATGTAGCATTGTAGTAAACAAGTAAGATAGGAAGCAAACAAATGTGTGAAGTCATGATTCTGCAGATCTCGAGTATATTTATTCGGTGCGGACTCGGGGACGAATTGGAATGCGCCTTAAGTCTCTTTAATAGTGAAGCCGCCTAAAGTCTAATTGCATCCGGAGAAACCTAAAAATGTGAGTTAGACAAGACGTAGGCCAACTAGTTAGTTTTCGACCAAAAGAGACATTACAGATTAATTCACACAAGATTTTGCCTCAGTTCATCGTGCCAAGGTCAGCTATAGAGACCGAATTTCAGGCATCTCAAGTATAGACCTAGGCGAAGAAATCCTATTCACATTCTGTGGGCTAAATGTGTAAACGAATAGGCCTACTCAAAAGTGTTCCTCAACAACCTAATCTAACCTGATCTATCCCGACCTAATTACTTCTATGGCGCCGTTATCATAATTCACAAGGCATCAACCGATGATCGCTTCAAGTGAAACTGTAGAAAATATGTACATGAACGTTTACATCTAGGCCTAGGCCTATTTTGCGGCTTGAGGGTTTTGAACTTCAAGTCTTAACTAACACTGTCAATAGCTCAAAAATAATTCAGAACGTGGTCTCGCACAAAGTAGGCCTAGCTTAGTTCAAACACAAAAGAATTATTTATATATATATACACATTTATATATGAGTCCAAGGACACACACCGTCGGGCTCCGAAACGACTTGTCTTCTTGCCGGATTTGTTACTTGTCGCCCAGCTGCGACCGGGAGAATCACAAACTTGACGAGTAGACTAAATGTTCATCAATGTTCAGCAACCATACGGCCTGGCTACTAACAAATCCATATCCTGCATAGACCTATGGCGTGAGGGATATCCAGACGCGGCGCATTCTGCCATCAGTAGGCACTTGGTGCCAATCGGAGAGCTTAGGCATAATCGTGTCTTGCGAAAGCCTAATTCAGCCGTCGTAAATCGTTATCCTCAATGCAGGACTTCGTTGCCAACTGTCAAGTTTAAAGAGCATCTGTTGGTCGGATGTGTCTGTGGGTGAGAGCCTGAAACTATAGTAGGCCTACTTATAGTTTTCCAGTAGAGTTCAAGCAGAATTCCTCCGCGGATGAAATTGTCTTCTAAACACGAACTCTAGCACCAGTTAACCTGGTGGCAGCGCCTCAGACAGGCATTTAAGTAGGCGCTATATAAATGTACAATTACATTACATATCAAATAAGACATGTGTCAACGACTAACATGACCGTTGATCAGTCTCAGGTGACCAGAAAGCCATGGCACCATCATAAACCTGTAATTGGCACGATTCTACTAAAGATTCCAATTTAGATGCGCCAAATATATTGTCCTGAGCAAGACCTAGACCCTCAAGAATATATATTTGGCGCATCTATATTGATCTGGTCTGCGGTCATGTTAGTCTCTGTCACGTGTCTTATTTGATATGTAATGTAATGTAATGTAATGAACGCGTGGATGATTGTTTTGCCATTTGCGAAAGTATTTTGTTCTAATGGTTGAAAGACGAATGACATTCTGGTAAAGTAGGCCTAGGCCTCGATGACTCAGTTACCTATGCATGTAGGCCTATATTCGATCGAGGTATGGCATTTCCAAATATAAAAGTGTATGCGTTGTGTGTTGTGTCCCTTGAACGTTGAAGGATATTTTAGTAGAATGGGTGACTTACAAGCGATCTGTGACAACGTTTTAGCTATGGCCTGTGAAGGCTGCGCTCTGTGAAGTAGGCCTATGTAGGCCTAATACAGTGTGAGGATAAAAAGCCGTGACAAAGTTATACAGCTCTTGCGAATTCACAGAGAATGCCGTCTTAAACATCTGTGTCACACGAATAAATTGACTGCCTTTTGATTGTCGTTTTTGTAGGTCAAGGTTGTTCGATGTCGTGTTGTCTGTTTAGTAGTAGACAGACAACACGACATCGAACAACCTTGACATATAAACAGACAACACGACATCGAACAACCTGTATCTGGTCTATCATGTCTATATATATAAGCCATATATATATATATATATATGTCATGTATATATATATATTTTTTTGTGTATATATAGACATGACAGACCAGATACACTCGAAAGCAACATGGCTTCCCTATTATTAGCTCTTGTGCGACACTAGTAAGTGAGAACATAAATCCAATTTTATTTCACTTTTGGAAAATCTGGAATGATATGCATCTGATGTAGTCTACATAGCCCTAAACGTATGTAAAGCAAGGTAAAGTAAGACAGGGTAAGGTAAGGCAGAATAAAGTAAGACAAGCTATAAATGACGTATTCCGACACTTGCATAATTAATTAATTAATTCCTTTCAACGCCTTGTAGCATAAGTGAACAGAAGATTACATAGAGGGAATTTTTCCTCGATTGTTTAGACCATCTCCCCACTGGACAAATGTATTGCGTTCCCTGTAAAATCCGGTTTCGTGCAGTTCACTTAAATCCGCTCTTACAAATTTTTGCACTGCGAACGTTTTGAGATTCTCGCACAACTCGTACGACTTGCAAGAGATATGGCTTTATCTTTTGGTTTAAGGAAAGAATACGGTTAAGCACATAACTATTACATCGTTCAGGCTGGAGAGGTGCGCCTTCAAGAGTTTCTTATAAGACACTATATAATGTCTAGATTGACTCTCTAAGTACTAGGGTCATTCAGCTGCAACCACAGACAAATCTTCCCTGGTCAAAACTGGGTGGACATTTCCCGCCCCGTCATGCCTGAATAAACTAGATAGGCCCTATCTACATTAGGATCATTGCCAAATATCTTACAAAAACCATCCACCACAAAAAAAACAAAATGGACCCAGGTCTTGAATTACAAAGGCTGAGTATGAAATGCCGTATACAATACAAAACACTCAAATGAACATTAATCCTAACTCGGTTATGATTTCGATAATCTTTAGGTAAACTTCGATGTATTTTAATGGACCATTATGTAAATAAACAGACCAATAGATGCGGTGATACAGAAATAGTTTGATTGTATCTCTTATTTTCCGACCTGAACTCAACTCTTTTATGTTGTGTAATTGCAGAAATAGATCTAGTAGTTTGCCAATGTGTTTGCCTTATATTTAGATCGGGTCGTTGGGTTGCATAAATCTTAAATCAATGCAAAGCAAATGTGTACAGTGCATCTAGAGGAGCGTAGCAAGTAAAAGATTGGGTGATTGGGTGGCAGGGACACCTCTTCAATCCCGCAGATTTCGAAACGCGACTGCGACAGAGATTCTTCGATAGCTCTGTCGTGATATATGACTCTTATTGATTACCAGACTCAAGAAGGGATACAAGGAAGAGATGTGCTGGGTGTTTCATGCCCCGTGTGTAGGCCTAGATGTGCATATACGATGCAGTGTCTCCCATGACAACGCCTTATATTTTCATGCTATGTAGTTATGTAATGTTATTTTTTGATAAGCTATATTGGTTTCTACCGGACTTTTCCAACGGATGACGGTTCTTGAATATGACTTGAAGGTTAGATTAAGTTAGACAAGTCTAGTCTAGCCAGTAATAATGACCATTGCCATCCCAGATATCATAAGTCTCTCAAACATAATTTTTCATCTTATTCTCGGAATAATATCCTATGTCCAAAATAAAATGAAAAACAGCAAAAATATCCTGCCACATGTAGTATTAATTTGTTCTGCAGGCCTTTGAAAGCATGGGGCATATTAATAGCGCTGGACTTACCTTCGTCACGATTTGGGTGTTCAATAACCAAAGCGTGACGAAGGTATGTCCAGCGCTGTTAATATGCCCCATGCTGGTAATATGTTTTTAGATGCAATTTTAAAAAACGTGCCTTCTTACCCAGCGTCTGCAAAAACTTGCATTTAATAAGCTCAGTATCGATGCCACCTCTGTACAGCGTTGCGTAGTATTTGGGCAAGTCTGTATAGCTATATGAGCATAAAAAAAATGCTAACTACAGCCAACCTCTTGTCATTTATCATTTCCTTCTGGCTGGGATGAAGCTGCAGTAAAGCCCTAATATCTCAGGATATGCCAGAAAGATGACAATTTTTGCAACGCTCGGCATTAACAATTCACCACTTCAATGGAACTGCCTTCCGCAGCACATTCCCTGAGCCAGAACTTGACGAATAGCTGCCGTTGCACATGCAATTTTTCATCTCCACTCATTTTTAAATCCCGAGGGATCATATTTATCTGATGAAATAAATAATAATAAAAACTTAACATAGTGTACTAAATAGCTACTTATCAGTAACATTCATGACAATAGTTATAAAACCTAAACGTCTTTGATTTAGTCCAGTCTATAGTGACTAGTGTTCTCCTACATGGCCTACCGGATCAACTTAACTGTTCAGCAAAAGTTGCAAAATGTGATGCTCTAATTTAAAGCGAGGGGCTCCCCCACCAGTATTACTGTCATCAAGCTCTGGGACTGATAGGCCTGTTGCTTCAAACTCAATCGTATCCAAAAGCTCCAAAACATTAGCTAATCAAACTTTCCTCCACTCGCCATTAAATTCCCGGAAGCACAAAACACCGATAAATGTAAGCCGCAAAAATGCTCATTTTTTCGCTGAGGTTATCTTTTGGCGTTTACAAACTTAGCCAAGTCCTTAAATGATCCTTTTTTGTTAGGGTCACTCTTTGCTGGAACAACTAGACAAAACAATGCGAGAGGCTCTTGAATCCACCATCAACATCAATTTCAATTAAACTAAGTGATTGCAGAACTCTCTTGCAAATCACGACGATAGACGAGTGTCGTAGCTGGTTTCTTTTCTTCATCCTATTTCAGCTACCACCACTTTAAACATCTTTCGAGATCATTGCCTAGTTGAAACATTCTGCTCTGTCTTTCTTTCCCACCCTGATCCATCGAATCCGCTGCCTTCCCGTTTCTCTCAACTTAAACACAACCCATCTTATCAGTTCCTTTTCTCCCTTCTTTATCTGGTTTTCTGGCAACTGGACTTGGTTCTTGACATGGAATATTTGGATAACCCCATTGAATTGACGCAGCGCTCGTGAATAAGCTGGTGCCCACGCTTAGCTTTTAAGTAGCGCCTTATAAATTTCAAGTTTACGATTACGATTCTTGAACCTGTCTTTCAAAATGAAATTCCATTCCAATTCTGTTCAGTCGTGCTTGACCAAATCCAATATACATTTAGCTACTGCTTTGTATAAAGCTGCTCAGAGCTTTTGGAGAGGATTTGAAAGCAAAATTAAAACGTCCGGTTACATTAAACTAGATCAAGTATATTCTACAAGGCTGGAGACATCAAGCTGCCGACAAAATGTTCCTGGCATTAACAAGTTATACCGACAAATGATAACCACAGCTTGAAATTTCAGACTTCTTATATCTAAATGTATATTTAAAAAATAATGTTCCGCTGGACTTTAAAACTTTGATTCATGCACCAAACAGACGAACTAAACACTTTGAAAGTTTTATCGGATAAAAGCCATGCTCGTCTCGTGAACTTTCTTTGACGAAAGTTCACAAAATCTATTTCAGTTGATTAACCATGTGCTGTGACCCCTTAAGAAACCAACAGAAAACGCCAAGAATACCAAAGATATTCACTCGTAGATTGCGTATGGGCTAACTCGTGCGCAATATAAAGCGTAACATCATATTACATTACAGGACCCTTTTAATTTGGTTCATTTCAATAGGTTTGGTTTACCAAGTGATAGAAAGCAACGTTCGCAGTGTACAGGTTTTCTAGTCTCTACTGCATATTATATGCACTGTAGGTCTAAATGGTAGAATAGTACTGTTGTTTCGAGCATTTCCCCTCTTCTTTAAAGCTTGTCGGTCAGCTCAGACATGTACAGGTCCAAGTATATATTCTGATTCAAACTGATTTGAAAACATGCTATATTCTACATCTGACAAATTTACTTTTTGTTTTAGGCACGACCTATAGTTAATCTAAACGTTCACTAAATATTTAATATTAATTCTAGGCTAGGCTAGACTAGATTATATTACATTAGACTAGATTAGATCAGATCAAATTAGATTAGATTTATACTGCCTAACTAGTTGCCCCTTGTAATGTTTTAAAGACTGCTGCCACGAGACTTAATGTATAAAAAGACGATTGGCGGTCAATCTAAAACACTAGTCAGTGGTCAGTCTAAAACATTTGTTTATTGTTAGCGGTGTTACTGGCTTCTTTTTTCTCGGGGTCTTGGTTCGTTAACGAAGATTGTTCACGCGATGCTTTTGTTTCTAACAACGAGTCTATGTACAACCTATTTACAGAGTCACGATGTTCTTAGACATACCCTAGTTTCTCTCTCCTGCAGCTAACTTATTTCTACCGCACCCTCTTTCGTCTGTTCCTCGGTCGTTGCAGCCTGTTTCAATCGAGAGAGGATTCCTCTTCACATGTCGCTGAGAGTGAACCTCGACTCGCTTGTCCGTTCCATTTTAAATCTTTCTTCCAGCTCCTGGCGGCAGACTTGAATCGCATTGTTTCTTCATCTTCCTGCCTCGCCGCATTATCATGGCTTAATTTCCTGTAGTCTGCTGGTGGCGGACTTGAATCGCATTCCTCTTTCCCTCTTCCTCCATTTCTGTATCATCATGGCTCGCATTCCAGTGTTCTGCTGTCTGTCTCGCAGATCGCACTCCTTCCAGTCCCCTCGCTTGCAAGTGTTGCACTTTGGAGCCATGTCTTCGTATATGTGTGCCTTTGGCTGCCTCCTTTCCTCTGGCTGTCGTCCTTTAGTTTTTGCATCAGTCATGCTCAAATGTTTCTGCCTTTTATCTATAACTAACTTACTTCCACAATACTACAGTTAATTAATTGCTTATATAATTAATTGTTCATCATATTATATAATGCCCTCTATTTATGGCCGTATTTCGCATCATCGCCTTCTCAGTTCCATTACACCCCTATTAACGATTTATGTTCTCATCATAAAAGCTTTATAAGTGGCTGCTAGTAAGAATGCTTCTACCGTTCATGGTCCCTAATTGACAATTAACTTTGGATGCTAACATGTAAGCATTATTGCGATCGTGGACTACCAAAGTCCCAGGACAATGCATGATGATTGTGTACATGGTCTATGGGAAGCTTTTTCGTGTCTTCGCCATTACGTTATAGTGTTCTACAGTCGCAACTGAAACCAAGTTGGACAATGTAGCGTTTTAATGATGTTCGACGGTCGTAAGAGCACGAGAACAACGCAGTTCGGCACTAAAGCTGCGGCAGAAACCCGACTGCAACTGAATCTACGACTGACTTAATGGATGCGGCGGGTGTCCGGTCGTAGTCTTGGCAACAGAACTTTACGAATCGACCACAATATTGCCACGTACGAAGCAGGTGAACGCCGTGAGCCGCGAACGAACAGACGATAACTGTCCTTTCTCTTAATTATAGGCGGCAAGAGTCAACAATATTATTTTATTATTTCTGCATTTATTAGGCGCCACTGCATAATGACTTAGCATCAATCGATGGCACCGAGAAATTTTGAGTTCAGAACTTACTCAAGGCCCCTACATAGTAACCGCCTGGGAGGAGGCTGGAACCCGTACTCTCCGCGTTACAGTATGCTACCGAGCCCCATATAGACAAGCAGATAAATAACTTAATAAGTAAGCTTAATGCAAAGTGTGCATCCCTCCAAGGGCAATAACGCAGTTAATTTCTTAATTTCACCGTCATTCCCTTCCAATCTGCCAATTTCCCTTTTGGATGGATTGCCACAACTTTTACGTACAAAATGCTAAGTGACACAGTGAATGTGTCTATCAACCATGGAAAGCACAACCGATGATTAGTAGCTTACAAATTTGAATTGTCACTATCACGAATATCACGTGATACAACAATAGTCCGTTGCATACTTGGTCCTTAACAAGCCCTACTTATACTTATGCCGTCTGCGACTAAAAATATAACGGATTCGGTGAGGGAAGGCCAGCAAATTATTTATAAGACGTAGTAAAATTTAACTTCCCTTCCCCAATGTGATATTCTCCATATTCAGTCTTTCACAAGTTCTTCAGCAGATGAATGGATTCGTTTCAACCTTACACACGGCGGTGCAATTTTCTCACAGTCCTTCAAAGGAAAGAGGGCAAAATGCCGAACCTCCAAGACGACGGTGATTACCACTTGGTAGACAAGTAGTTACTCCGTTCTTTCGAAGAATTTTCGATCGAAAGTTTCTCAGTTCGACGACCAACTCGATGATGAGCTACTCCACAGTTTCACGAACGAAGACACGTTCGAATACGACGATCTAATTTCCTTCAGTCTGCTCAGACTCGCAGCAAATCCCCACCTTCCGATTTCAGCACGAATCGATAAATTTCGATCGGTAAGTCTTTGACACTGCTCCTTGCAGCTAAGACTTCGCTTCACTTCGTCTTACACGGTGACTTAGTAAAATCAAATTGATCGATTAGATCTCAAACTTTGAGATTACAAGGGGTCCATAACGACCCTCGCGTCTGCTATTTTTCGTAAGAATCCCGTTATTTCAACCGTTTCACTCTTACATCCTTTGCATAAAGTTCGTCTGCTGAATGATGTCAGAATTTTCAAATTCTTCACAGTCATGTTCGGCCTTGCAGCTGCAACGGTTAAAACGATCCTCTCGCAAACTATGGCTGCATTTCAAAATTTGCTTTGCCACAGTTAAAATTAGCCTCGTTGAACAACGGGTTTCAGTGGACGTGCTTAGTCAATACACAACCAATTCCCTGTGAAAACCTACTTAATATCCATAAATTAATTAAACTGGCCTTCGCTGTCTAACTATTTACCTATGTTATTGCTGGCCGGCTTAAGATTATACTAAATCTAGTCATTCTTAACTAAATCCTAGCAAATTATGACAACTAGTCAGTTTGCACTAGATCTAGTCAAGTATGTACACAATTACAATACAAATGCGGGTTAAAAGGACGGCGCACTACAGCGCCTTCTGCCATCACCCAGAGGAGTGCCAGTCATTGATAGCAACGCATCCTATCTCGAGACACCAGCTTTAGAAAGGTTAAGAAACGATAAAAAGTGTGAATCAAACAGATATGGTCTGGTCGAGTCACAATGAAGTACAAGCACAAATGATCTGGGTTCCGTTGTGCACATATTCACAGATCTTCACTTTTAACAAAATCTGATATTGAAACGTTGGAGGCTTTTTAAGGCCTGTGGCTGGTCTGGTCGGATTTGCTATAAATTCGTTCGTATAGCCCTGCGCAAGCACAAGTGATCAGGGAACCGCAGGTATGTATAGACCTTGTAATATTAAGTTACATTAACAAACGGAAGATAGAAAGGACTAGCCTAGTAATCACTGATATAAAATGCAAAACTGACTGCATGAAGCCATGGGCGTTTTTGGTAACTACGTTTTATTGATAAGTAACGTTGCAAATTGAGGAATTGCCTCATTGCCTCTGGGCCATGTTTGCCACTGAGACCAATGGCCCTTCCTCCCCATCTTATGATTTCGATGACAGTTAAAGAATTTGTCTCTTCCTCGGCGTAAAAAAAAAGATTTCTGCGTGTGCGCTGTGGGAGAAAGACAGTGGGAAATTCCGAACTTGACTACAGTGGCTGATGTACTGTCAAAATTTAGGTCTTATACCTCATCAATATCAATACTTGCATGGCGATTCTGTTTATCCTCGCAGATGCAATGAAGTGTGCTGGGATGAACAGTTAGAAGTGGCAACATGCCTTAGTAACATTAAAGCTGAAACCTTGAGCATGAAACTTGTGAAAAAGCTGACTCGCTTTTTTGCTTTCTCTGAAATTTCTACGACGCTCGCTGAGATTTTTATTTCCCTTGAAATTTCTAGGACGCATCGTGCGTCATTCCCACCCACTCACTGCACATTTAGACGTCTCTGTCTTAATGTGCATTAACCAAGCAGCAAGCAAACAAACCTATTTATATGTCTGGGGTACAACAACAGTCCGAAAGTATTCAATTGGGCCACTAATCCTGTCAAGGAAGGCTTTCTAGTGGATTTACCTAATCTATAGACTATATGTGCAATTTAGCCACTGCAAGTATGGTTGCGTGTGTTGGCTTGATATCCTCTTGCAGCAACAGGAAGTTCTGTGTTTTCCCTGGCTTTGCTTAATTACTCTGAGTGGGACGACGTCGTGAAGAAGCCATTCATCATCGGGCCATTCTAATGCAAGAACAGCCGAAGTACGGTTACTATGGCGACGGGACGCTGCTGTAGTCATGCCGGAAGTGAAATGTTCTTCGACGAAAGAGATCAGCACCTCCCACAATGCCTCGTGTTTATCGAGACAGCCGTCTTCTCGATGCTTCCGACGGAAACCACAGCGAGTCAACGATCGAGAACCGTCGACAATCAACGCAAGGAGTCAACAAAGGAAACAGAGGGCGCCACAGTCGGAGGAATCTTATTCATATTGATTCGCTGAATATACAGCAATCAACCAAACAGCCAATCTAAGCTCATTCTGGTCGTAAACTATAATGGTCATCCCATAGCTGTGCGTTATTATGGAGGGTCCACAGCTGAAGGTAATGAATAGCTGCGGAATAAGCGAAGACCTGCGGTGAATAAACCGCCGCAGGTAATCGCCACCCAGAATCGTAAACTTCTAGGAGTCCTCAATTATTTAGGTTCAATGATTGTCTTGGTTAAGCTACTCCGATATTTTTATCAATTGACTCCATACTAAAATTGGTTCATTAGATGAGTTCTGGCGCATTGTTCGGGTTCGAACCTTATGAACAAGTCTTTAAAACACAACAGCTTAATATCGTCCATTGATGCCTATTTGTCGTTAACTAGTAAAACTATAGCAAGTAATTAGAAGCCAAAAGAGTTTTTGACTTGCTGAACAGCTCTCGTCATTGAAGCGGACTTCTTTACCTCTAGAGAGGTAAGAAATATCAAGGGTGGAAGTCGGATCGAGCTACCCCAATATCTTAGATCAGTTCGCTCCACAGTAAGTGAGTAATCAGCTATGGACTTTATATAGCGCCTTTAAAGTACCTCACAAGAGCCTCTCTGTCTACGCTTCTCTTAATTGTGTTAAAGTTCATTAAAGAATAAAGAGTTCCTTAGTACGCACATGTCTTAGTATGCCCTAATCACCTGTCATTCCAACAGACTGTTGCCTTGAGAGTTAACATGGATCGGACTCGATGACAGACATAATAGCCCATACGGCTATGCCTCAATCAATAAAGCTTTCAGTTATGCCAGGGATTCGTTTCATGAAGATGTCATGAAACTCGTTAAGCAAATATTTGTCATGGAGTCTTCAATGCCCTCTCAGAAGCAGCTGGATTCACCAAAACGCGTAGCCTAGGCATGTGGAAGTGACATTCAGTCTAATCGAAGTTTATCTGCTTGTAAATAGTGAATCCGGTTCGGATTGAGTAACATACGTCAAGGTTAGCAGCAGCGACTGCACTTGGGTTATCATGGCTACAGCCAACTACGCGGCTAATTCAGCAGCGAATTGCTTATCGCTTTATTCTCCGCTTGTTACATTGAGTGACAGCCCAACAGAACGACCATAGGCTAACATATTTCATCTTCCAAATACATGTACATGTACACGTTTTTCTATAGCGACGGTATGGCCTCGACCCTGCTCATTTTTTCAATGAATTGATCGGGTGAAATCCTTCACCACCATTTGAATGGGGACCACGACATTTAAGGTCCCTGTGTTCGTTCTCCGATTGTCGTCCGATCGAGAACATTCCCCCGGATCCGGTTGATCGACACGATTGGCCATGGCAGGCACGCACTGCATGTAGCGTCGGGGTTATTGGCGATGGCCACGCCAGCTGCCTTGCCAGACCAGAACCCTTTTCAGAAGGACGGCCGCTTGGGTGTGATTTGAGCTGTGCGGAATTAATGAACCCTGCCAGAAAGCACATAAAGACCGCGCATCTATTCGCTCAGTTTCATAAGCACTGTATGCGTTATATATCTTTCTATAATGTTTCAAAGGCAAATATCGGCAGTCGGAAACCATATCGAGACTATACGAAGGTCTCATTTTGTATAAGTGAAATTGATTGTTCTTGATCGTGCAGCCGATCGTGACTAAAGCGTTCATGTCCTCCCTTTCCATTTTTGTCTGGAAAAGTCCATTAGTCAAAGCACTGACACGGGCGCGGCCTATTGCCTGCATCGAAGGACCGGCATGTCATTTAAGTTCCGACTTTTCCAATATGTCACACCGCAAGAAACCCCTACAGTTACCCGCTCAGTTTTCGTAACTGTAGCTGTAACCGAACAGTTATAACTTAGTTCTTGCAGGCGCTGTGCAACTGGCGTAATGGATGATGTAATGGATGACGTAATGGATGAAGTAATGGATGACGTAATGGATGACGTAATGGATGACGTAATGGATGATGGACGGTGCACTCGCTGACCTGCATGCGCAGACGCCAAATGAAATATCACAGAGTCGATACTAGAATTGTTTCTCACCCAATGGATGCAAATTCACTTGATGAGTAGTTGCATGACTGCGTGCCTTGATTGACGGGACAGTGATTTCATGTGTGCGGATTTGGCGTCCATAAATTAAGCGGGTAAGTACTTTCCGCCATTTGAAATTGTACGTTACAGCACTTCTGCGTGTTAATGTATACAGACACTGCAATGAAACCAGCGACCACCGTACGTAGCTGTATGGCTCGATTCCGCCTAGAAACGCCTGCAGAATTACTAGCACATAATTATGTCGAACACGCAGGGAATTCCGAGCGACCCTGCCCTGCCACAGTAACCTATATGGATACATCCGCCGGAATTCGGTGTTATACATAAGCATGTAAGAGCATTATAGCGGTTAACAGAATCCGTCGTCCCTTGTCCAGACCTTACACATATTCGCTGCACGTCCTGGTTCGTTTTGTAAGCGTCAGTTCGATTCAGGATCCACCCAAACAGTGCGGCGGCTGAGATTACTTGTGCGCCAATACCACGCTCTATATAAATTACAATTGTATGCAGTGTAGTGGCGGATCCTTTTAGGTTTGCAGAGAATCCACAATAGGTGTCTTGGAGGGCAAGGACGCTATGAGTTACATTGGCACAGCCCCGACCAGGAGTTAGAGGTGAAAAGGAAAGATATTTACACAGCTAAGGAACAAATATTACTTGTTTAGTAAATTTCAGTTTATGTATACTCCAATAAATTACCAAACATTTTCCAAGCTCTTGTAGTCTCTCACACGCTCTTCCATCCTGGGGTGGCATCCTGTCAACAGAAAATTCTTCATCGTTCGCTCACTATACAAATATAAAAAATTGTAACTGTTTTGTTTCTTTTTATGGCTGCTTATCATTATGTCAGTTCTGTTAGATCTTTCCATCAGTTGATCTTCTGCAGCTCTGTGTTATCAACTTTTTAACTATAACTAGGCTATTTTTCAAAGTTGAACTTTCAGATATATTTTACTTTTTCCGTGACCTTGTGTTATATTTCTGTGTATGCATTATTGTTGTAAAGTGTGGGCGATAGAATGTAGGCTAAAGTATTTCAAGATTTTTAATAATTATGATTTCACAAATTTAAAAATAAGTATCGTTTAAGAAATTTCATATTATTAATAATAACGGCAACAGGTTTTATTATATGTCCACATGGAAGACACCATTTTTATAATATTAAAGTTGACTTAATCAACAAGTCATCCACAACTTAAGTATCCATCTAACTCCGCCACTGCCGTGTTCTGGTGGTGCCAGTTCCAAGCCTGGATAAAGGAGGAGGGCGACCATAATCATCTTCGTTATGACACAGCGTCGTTAAACAGCAACTAAACACAGGCCAAGTAACTCGTTAAATAAATGCTATCAAACCAGGCTGATTGTAAAGCAATTAAATAATCCGACTTGCTGTAATTAGGCTGTTTTAGTTGATGAGGATAATAGGCCTGAATCGGAATTGGATGCATCAGAGCTTCAGAAACAGGCTTTGGTGCACATCTACTTATATATGCTATTGCAACATTCCACATTTAAACTGTGGACCATTCTACCAATAATTGGTGGGGAGCATTCTTTATTTTCAACGGTGGACAATTCTACCAATAATTGGTGGAGCATTCTTTATTTTCAACGATGGACCATTCTACCAATAATTGGTGGGAAGCATTCTTTATTTTCAACGGTGGACAATTCTACCAATAATTGGTGGAGCATTCTTTATTTTCAACGATGGACCATTCTACCAATAATTGGTGGAGCATTCTTTATTTTCAACGGTGGACAATTCTACCAATAATTGGTGGAGCATTCTTTATTTTCAACGGTGGACAATTCTACCAATAATTGGTGGAGCATTCTTTATTTTCAACGATGGACCATTCTACCAATAATTGGTGGAGCATTCTTTATTTTCAACGGTGGACCATTCTACCAATGACTGGTGGAGCATTCTTTATTTTCAACGATGGACCATTTCACCGATAACTGGTGGCGTATTCCACGTTTGCAGTGGTGTAGTATTCTACCACCTGCAGTTTGGCTTCACGCTATGAAAAGGTGGAAATTTCACTAAAATATTTATGGACCCCCAGGAAGCGCCAATATATGTGAAAATTACCACTGATTTTTTACACTGCATATGTTGGCCATTTTATGACTGACTGCAGTGTTAACTCACTGCATGCATTTCATTGCGACAAGGTTAACGTGTAAGTGTACATGTTTTTCGATAGCGACAGTATGGCCGCGACCCTGCTTATTTTTCAATGAATTTATGGTGAATAGTGGCTCTTCGTCCGGAAAAGTGGACATTTATGTGATAGTTGATCACTAATTTATGAAGTTCTGATGCATCCATTACTGCAGCAGCGCATAAGAACGAGAACTACACGCTCAAATGCTGTGCAATCATCCCAGCCTTGGCAATATTGCACAGCTAATCGCATGCCTACATCGCCTACATATTGTCGGCCCAACGCCTCAATTCGTCGGGCTTCCATGGTGGTCCAGTTTTGGCACAAGAGTTCTTACTGACGTGGTTTATTGTGGCCTTCATTTACACCACCAATACCCTGACAATCATCGACATAGTAAAGAAATGTAATAAGATGTATAAGATGTAATACATAATCCCTCAAACACGGCAATATCAATCGAACAACGAAGCATAAGTTAACCTTCAAACTGACTTTGGTATTCATTTATCGGCTTCGAAAGGTTTGACAACTGGATTTCCCCAGATGGCTTGGTAGGCCTATTCATGGTCTCCTGTGGACCGAAAGGCTGACAACAACCTTTACTACAGTTGGCCGTTGCATCAGTCAAGCAGTTATAAAGAGCTTTAACATGGTGTTATAAATTATTGACGATGCCAACCAAAGCGTCATTCGAACAGTATAAGACATATGTGTATAGGTTTTTTATATAGCGACCGTATGACCTCGACTGTTTCGGCCTTTCACTCAAAACTCAAAACATTCCTCTTTCACAGATCGTACCCTGACACCCCTTCTTCCTCTTATCTCTCTCTCCTCTCCAACCCCAAACACCACCACCCCCGTAGCTGCCACGCTGTCACTCCGTCTGACTTTTGGATCTTGACCTGGAACCGAACCCTTTTGCCTATCGATTTTGTTTTGATTGAGCGTCTGTGAATAAGCTGTTCCCCGCTACGTGGCTTTCGTTGGGCGCTGTAGAAATCTCGGAATTACGATTATGATTACGATTACGACCCTACTCATTTTTCAATGAATTTATCGGGCGAGATCCTTTACCATCACTGCCTGTTTGAACCGGCGCCACACCATTTTGAGGTCGCCTATGCAAGGACCGTACATGCCCGAGATTCAAATCTCTGAAATAAGCCACGACCGAGATGCGAACTGGGATCCTCACGCATAGATGCTCCTTGGCGTACGAATTTACCGATGTAGCTAACTGGGCCAGACAGAGCCTACAAACTTTATTGTCTTGCCGCTCGTCTGTATTCACTCACCTGTAGGCCTATATGAAGTGAGTATTACAATATCAATGCTGTGCAGGAGTAAAGTCTTCCCGAGGATTTTCTGGAACACATCCTGTACATAGATATAATCCCGCATGGCTAATTGAAAATGCATGGAATTTTATTTTTCTCCATTATCTTCAGTACTTGGGCAATCATGACACCGATGTCAACAGCCAAACCGTACACATTTGTATATACCTATCATTTCAGATTTCGCTTGAAAAGAACCACCTACCGTTATATAATCCAAGAGAGTTAATATCTGCGTGTCTACACAAAGATCTTCTGCCACAGATAATCGAAAAGAATCAGGGTGAAATCACGGACTAATTTCTAACCCCTAGTTCTTACTGAACATACTTACACACTCAAACGTCCAAACGCAAACTGAAGAATGATAGAAAGTGGCTGCAAATGTAGGCCTCTTGTAGTCAATGGAACTCACGAAAGTGAAACTGGAGAACCGGATTGACTTCTCAGTCCAGGGGCTATTATATAGGAGTTTATTAATAATCGCGCTCAGCGTTGCTTAATTTCACCGTGCTTGCCAGCTTTGCATACATAGTGCCAATCCGCCCTTCGGATTCAGTCAAGCCTTATAATATTCCGAATATTTCAACTGATTACAGAAATCTACCATAATGCCTGGTCGTTGAAAAAGAAACGGCAAAGTAATAACACATAACTACACATTTAAATAGCGCTTTCATATTTTATATAGCGCTTTATGTCTGGAAAGTCCAAAGCACAGAAATCAAGCCGATAGATGGCGATACTTGTGCGACAGGCCGGCAGTTGTAAGCATCATTCTCATCAGCTGTAGCCTTTGTATCCGAGAGCTGATTTATGAATTTTCCCTCTCCGCTCACCGGGCCCTCAGTAACAAGTATCGGCTTCGAGGTCGCTGTAACCATATGCACCGTCCTGGCAAGTCATATCTATCGCTTTAGGCTACTTACCGCAACCGGTAACCGGTAACATTTACATGACGTATATTTGCTATTATTATTTAAACACACACGCACGCACACAAGTATACATAGGTCTCTGTTGTGCGTGTATACATACGTACACATATATATTTATATATATATATACGTGCGTGCGTTTGGTGACACTGTACCGATCGTCATAGCACACGCACAACAGATAACCGATTATACGAATTGTCAAGCTGTGCAGAGTCTTAGCAGCTAGATCGAAAAAGATTCATAGTTCATAGGGCAAATTCAGTTTTACTTTGACCTACATTTCGAATAGAACCACAATAGTGCAATGCCGTTTGCGAAAACCAATTTGATGAGGTGATAATATTTTCTTCTGAACAAAAATTCAATTAGGCCTTAGCTTTTATACATTATTTTCGCCAAAAGAATTCAAAAGTATGGAAGAGCGGAAATTGGTCTATAACTGCTAGGTTTGTTTTATCGCCATTTTTATAAGCAGGTATTATTTTAACAACCTTTATATCAATCGAGACAGTACCAGTAGCAAAGGAACAATTAACAATGTTAATAAGCCCAGATGCAAATGCCTCAACTACACATGCATGACCTTTCAAATTTGTGGGCCTATGTCATCTACACTACTGCTGCAGGAAGAGCACAGTTGTTTAAAAATTTCTATTATTTTCTGGGTAAATGTTTCAATAATGCCTATTGAAGAGGTTGAACACATGTTAAGAAAATTTGATATTAATAATGTTAGTAATTAATTATTTATAAGTAGCGAAAACGCTGTCAGCTCTCGTTAACTGCGGTGATAATAAATAAACTTACTCGAATGTGTTCAAATTTGCATTATGTATTGTATGCGCTTACACAGCTACAAACATAACATAGACTTCTAGCCCGATTTCTCAGTAAACAAGTATCGTCGCCTAATGATATTTATGGTTATGTCATATAAGCTTAAATGGATATGAGTCTTCGAGGACAATATAAGAAAGTAGGCCTCATTTGCCGACGAGCGAAAGAAAAGCAGTCGACAGCCACGTAACAGTAAATCCCCCAAACTCACAGTTTACCAAGCGTCAGCAACTGACACTGCAGAACATCGTTTATTATTTTGTATCTGACGGAGTATGTATGAGCGGCGTAGTTATGACGTCGCACGTGCCACTAGCGACACCTACTTCCACATTAGGCGCGTTCAGCAGAAAGTGGTCACAATTCATGTTCCTGTCGAATTAGTGTCTTTCTAACAAATGACGCGTCACGTCAGTGTGACGCTATGGACCGCGTTCCATTCGGCAGTTTGAGTTTTCGCAAAGATTCGTCTATGATGTCACATTATGTTCCGGCGTTACCGATGCTTGATATCTTGTAGCTTGACAAATTTTAGCTTGTTTTCAACTCTATGTTAATTGCTTCAAATTGACATAATTAACTGCGATCGTTTGGATGTTTTCGAGGTGTTGAACCTTCAAAGCGCTCCTGCGGAGTTTATATATGTCACATCAAGCCGTGTTACAAACTGTCATTATGGATGTCATTTATATATAATACCTCCAAATTGCAGTGTTATTGGGACAGACAGTGCCATAAATATCTAACGACACGGTTCCTTGCAACGAGCTCAAAAGTTTTGACATTCGCCTTTTCTGCCTGCGCATATGTAGATATCAGACAACTTCACCAGACTCGCCACGTGCTTGATCAGTGCACATACAATAATAATAATAATTATTATTATTATTATAATAATAATAAAACAACAACAACGATAACAATGACAACAACAATAACAATAATATTAATAACACTAACAACAACAATAACAATCTTAACCATACAATAATTATCTTCAACAGTCGGCCATGCGTGGGACGGGATATTTGCTTGTTTCTTTGTTTCTTGCGATATAATTTCGCATGAATTGGCGGATACTGCGACACAAGATCGATTTGACGCCGTGTGGGAGATATCTACAAAATATTGATAGGCTACGGGTTGTTAGTGACCTAATGAGCCGTTGGTTCTGCTACCCTGGCCCCAATCAATATCAGCTGACATCAAGAAAATCAGCCACGCGGTGTCATAAACAATTCGAGTCTAACGTGGCCACTGGTGATGTCCCCGTTCTCCAAACAGTTGGCTCTGGCCAATTCAGACTTCGCCAGTTTAGGCTAACGCCATCGACACAAGGAAATGGCGTCGCTCAATACTAAACATCAAGCTGCTTGGTTCCTGACTGGATTTAGTTGACAGACAGACAGACAGACAGACAGACAGACAGACAGACAGACAGACAGACAGACAGACAGACAGACAGACAGACATACAGACATACAGACAGACAGACAGACAGACAGACAGACAGACAGACAGGCCTCTGTAGGTCCGTTGTTTCCCCATCGACACGCATATAATAAACATGTACAAACTCTCACGCGTGTACAAATGCAACTGGTGGACTTCGGGCCATTAATAAATGCTGATCAGATAGCAGAGGACACAGCGAAACGTGTTTCACACGCATATACACATTCTTACTACACTTGCAGTTTCTTCGCTGTCGCATCTATTTCCTTGTCTGATAATATTTTCACAAGTTTACGACGAAGTGCTATGGGCAAATAGGAATTTCAGAAATCCAGATAAATCAACGCCTCGTACTGTGGACATATTCCAGAAAAGCAAGATAACGAATACATCATCCCTGATTAGCTAGATTTCCAGCAGCGAGTTGGTGTTTCCGCGGTACAATCTGGAGGCAGATTTATAATGACCGAGAGAAACTTGATATTCTACAAATGAGACAAATAAATATAATTCGCTTTCGCCTTCGGCCAGCCTTAACAGCGTCTATTGATTCCGGCTGAATAGGGAATCAGGTCGCAAAGCATTCAGCCGCCGCTGAACAGTGGCCTCAGTATGTGGATCGCATTTACTGAAAGCTCGTCACGAAAGTGATTGGCAGGTGCGATCGTCTTAGCAGGCTGTCACTGAGACAGATGCATCAAGTGACTGAGCTTGGAACAAACTGAACGCCTTTTACGCATGCTAATGCGATTTTCGCTGCCATTCTTATTCCAACTAGACCGTCCCCATAAGTATTTTCACGCTGTGTTCGTTCAGGCAAATATTTTCTCCAGAAATTCGATAGTCAATTTGTTTGGATTCGTTTTTGGCTTTCCAAATAGGCCCTAATACAATTTCCAGTGTGCATGTATAACGTTTGTGTCAATATAGGCCGATTACGCGATGGTTTTTTTATTCATAGTTTAATAATTTGCATAAATCTAGGCGTTTAAACGTATAAAAATATTTACGTTATTATGAATAATCTCACTTTAGGGCTATAATATACAATTAAGTAGTATCGGCTGAGTGGTAATATTCAGGTATTTAATTCTATGTGTCCTGAATCGAATCTCGGCTTGTCGTCGGGTGTAACTACTAATCATCCAGCTGCATGCAGCATGCAAAGACAAATTGTCCAGTTATCCTGTTAGAGTACTGTTACACACACGTATGAGCCGAGCCTTTGTAGCCTTTGTAGTCTATGTTTAATTTCAGTGATCTTTCGTACTGGTCTTTCTCACTTCTAAACTTTCTTTCTTTCTTTTATACTTACTTACATACTCTCGTGTTTTCTGTCTGTCTGTCTGTCTGTCTGTCTGTCTGTCTGTCTGTCTGTCTGTCTGTCTGTCTGTCTGTCTGTCTGTCTGTCTGTCTGTCTGTCTGTCGTTCTTATGATGTCTCGGCATCGCGCAACAAAATTTGTCGAAATAGCAGAGTTCAAAATTTCTCGGCAAGCGTTATTGCCAATACTTCAAAATGTCATCAAGCAGACTTAATTATGGTATGGCATAGAATTAATTTCAAAAGTGGTTCCTCTGTCTATAAGACATTGCTAATCAACCAGTTTGGCCAGCTGTTTACTTTGTTCTTTCCGATCCCGTCATATTACCACCTGTTTCCATGTGTTATATATCATTCCTAAGATGCTATCTCTATCATAGGATTCTCTCTGTTGAACTGATCGGTTTTGCGGATAGGCGTTGAAGTGTCTTCGATTAATTACTGCCTGTCTGAATGTCTGTCTGTCTGCCTGTCTGTCTGTCTGCCTGTCTGTCTGTCTGCCTGTCTGTCTCCCTGTCTGTATGCTTGTCTGTCGGTTCCTTAACTGTCTGTATTTCTGTCCGTATGTAGGCCTATGTCGTTACTGTTTATCTTATTCTAAATCTGATTAATGCTCTGTTTCTATCTTATTGCCCTTTATCTTTCACTTAAGTAATTTTCCACCTTTTTCTTATTGCATTTTTCTCTTTGGTATCAGACAATTAGTCGTAATTTTATTTATGCATACGTTTGCATTATCCGTGCTTGCAGCGGTCAGCCCGATTCCAGATATTGAGACAAATAGCAAAGAGGAGCAGACTTCAGCATCGGCGTCGTTTAGACGCAAACAGCATCAGCGACCGAAACAGCACCGGCAGCGGCAGAAGCACATGCAACCGACATCGGTCGCCGCTTGCATTTGCGTGGGAAAGTAACGCAAGCCCAGACTGGTCAAGCTCTGGACGGTCGATTTAGCATTTGACCACGCAGGGTTTGTTTCATTAGTGCAAGCAGTTCTTTGCCGGAAGTATGACGGATCGACCGAACACTGCCGTCTTCCTGCGCGGAACCGGAGCGAGCCGAGGAAAGTATATCGCCCAATGGAAAGCCTTTTCTTAAAAGTACAAATACGAAACAGTTTAAGTTTGTTAACAGATTTCTAACATGAGATGCTTTGTCGGGAAGGAAATTAGAAATACGGAACACATCATCAAGAAGTGACCGAAGTTATTCAAACAGTATGATCTGTGTTCGAAAAAGCATCATGACGGAACAAATTCAAAGAAGTGTAAATTAATAAATATTTTCAGTCCGTGCAGTAGTTTGCCAATGCGCTATCGTTGTGGGAAAAAACAATAACAGGTGCAGTTGGAGAAGGAGTGCCACTCGGTTCAGTCGAGCAGACAAGAACAGAACGCAAAGTACAAAGGCAAAACCGAAAGACGGCTGATTCTTAAGATTGCAGATTCATATCTTTAAGACTTATAACACCTTTATTTCTGAATCCTCAGTTTGGCCATACTTCTTTATCAAACGGCATCCGATGCGCCATGGGTACAGAGTGGAACAGTGAGTATATGCTTTAGACAACTTTGCTGATCTATATTTGGAATCGGTCTTTTGATTGTTACCATTTCTGTTGATATGTTTAACTTGCATATAACGTGTTAACACTTTAATAATCTTATTTCCGTTCTATAGATTTCATTGTTTGCTGTTATTTTGGTATAATCTGCACCAAAATTAAATAACTAATGTAGTTAGTGCAGTTTAACGCTAGCATACGTAATAGAACAGAATGCTGGTAACGACATTACATTCCTGTAACCCTTCTGAGTAAAATTACTTAGAAAATAGTACATTATACCTTTCTAGCAAATAAAACAGAAAACCGACTGCACTACACTTTCCCTTCTATTTTTATATCATTATGGGAAATGTACCTATAATATGCTTCATGATATGCATTCCATTTTTCAATGATATATGACCAGACAAAGAATGTTATAACTGTTAGTATGAACTGCTATTGTAGTTAGGGATTGAAGTAACAGGCCTAAGTTTTTAGAATAATACGTCAGTATGATGTAAGCTTACTAATACCATGGGAATTGACGAAGCGAAATATCAAAACATGTCAATGACACATTCTGACAAGTTAGAGATCAAAGTATTAGTAAACCGTTAAGAAATACGTTGATAACAGCACTATTGGTACTTAATATTATTATTACCCCAATGTACCAATAGTTAAAAATACGCTATTGAGACATGCATTGCTATACAATGGCTACTGATGTAGTGAAACTGTTAAATGTGTTAACGAGACGTAAGCCTAGACTTGCTAATGCGTTCGGGAATGCCGGATGGTGAAGCATTAAAATTCATCAGTGACGTATACTGATAACTTAGAGATTAAAGTAGTAAACCATTAAGAAATAAGCTGATAATAAGCGCCAACAGTTTGAGATTAACTTAATTAAACGTTTACAATACGTTAACAAGAAGTACTATAAGTCAGTGCTCGGCGTATTTAGGGAAGTGTTGAATGCGCCAATGATACGTTCTATTAAATGCAAACTTGCAATGTACACGGTTTAATGTAGCAACCGTATGGCCTTGGCCCTGCTCATTTGCAATGAACTGATCGGGTGAGATCCTTCACCACTGCTGCCCGTTTGAATGGGCACCACGCCATTTAAGGTCCCCGTGTACGAACCATGTAGCCCGAGATTTAAACCACTATTGGTATGCGAACCGGCATCCTCACGCATATGGAAATAATTTCAGGGGCAAAAACTATAATGTAGCCCCAAACTTTGTCTAATGTTTCTGACTTCAGTCATACGTTACAGGCTACACGTAGCTCGCTCCTAATGAAATCATAGCACTACATTATTAACTAGTGGTTTTAAACCTTCAACGGCGGTGTTACATAAAATTTTTCGCCTTTAACTTGTGTGTACGAAACATGTGTACGGAAATGTGGAAGTACACATCGCCAACCGAACAGATACAGAAATCGATGCGGATAAAATGGAAAATCAACACAGCATCAGTGTTGCTCTTTTTCGGCCTAACAATTGCCGAGCAGAAGGCAACGCATTGTCTTAGATCGCCGAGAGAACAATCACTTCCAAAAAACGATTTGCCAGTACACGAACAGTGGTTTTATGCATGTATGTATGTATGTATGTATGCATGTATGTATGTATATATGTATGTATGCTTGTTTGTATGTATGTATCTTGGCATATAGCGTTTCTTAAGGAACTCTCAGAAGCGCTGGGAATCCTATAGGATAACTTGGGTGAGTGCGCATCATAAACTTCCCTGCAGGGTTGTATAATTTTGAGCTGCGTGTTCTGTTGTTCTGTAACCTATTGAATTTCATTCGTTTGCTCTGCATGACGTATTATTGTCCTGTATTGTATTTGATGTTGAAGTCAAAGTATCTTCGGCTGAACTGAAGCAAATCTTCTTCCTAGTGTTAGTCTGGCACCCTACAACTCATTTCGAACCAAACACTAATGCTATCACAGGGACACAACTAATATTGTATTGTATTGCATTGGTTGATGCATTGCACTGCATATTAAACTGTGCTGTACAGGCCCGGCCTTAGGGCAAGGCGAACGAGGCAGCCGCCTCGGACCCCGCGCTTTCAGGGGCCCCGCGCTTCTGACTAAACTTTTTTAGTACTTTTTTTAACCAACAGTATTAAACTATTAAGAAAAATCTTTATAATAACTGAATTATTTATGCTCTTTGGGAATTTGCTTATACTGCAGGATAAAAAATAGCGTAATAATAAATTACCTGCCAATACCATAGATTTAAAATTATTTTCATTAAGAATACACCATATAAATTTACACTGCCATAGAACAGCAGGAAGACAGCGTTGTTTTAATACGTCATTTTCATGATCTGCTGTCTGCATGCATCTTGCTTTTGCTTCAGGCGAGGTAAACAAGATATTTTTAAAATCTATAGAATAACTAACATATTGCAATGCTAAATTTGTTTTATTGTGTCATTCATACTCATAGTTTGGAGCGAATCCATCCCTGCTTGTATTCAGTATTCTTTTCTGTTTATCATTGAAAACCAGGCCTAATTAAATTACAATTATTATTAAAACCGCTTGTGGTATCAATGAAGATTTAACTGAGATAGTGTAGCGAGAACTGCCCGGTCTGCACTGTTAATTCCTGTGAAACCATTTTTTAAATTTTCAACCCTGTATGGTGTATAGGAATTTCTTCCAATACAAAGTGCACGGATCTTGATGGTTTCATGCTTGCTGAGGAGTTGCAGTCATTGAGTTCCATAATTCCTGCAATCACCTACAGCGATCCCGTTAAGATTTTGCAGTTTCTTTCAATAAACAAGCGATATAGTGACTTTCCTAACACACACATTGCACTTCGAATACTTCTGTCTATTCCTGTCATCGTGGCTTCTGGAGAAAGAAGCTTTTCGAAGCTAAAACTTATCAAAACCTACAAGCGACCAACGGTGCTTCAAGAACGGCTCACTAACTTGGCAATTTTGTCAATTGAGAATGATGTTGCTAACGAACTTGACTATAATGAACTCATTGCGGATTTTGCATCCATCAAAGCTCGCAAGATTTGCTTGTGAGTAGTAAAAACATGTTAAGCAGAAGATACAAACCACGCTAGTGTCTATGCAGTATATTGATAAACAACCTTTCAATTAGCATACCAAAATATTTTAATTATTAGCATCTTTTTTGAGTTTTCAGATATTCAATTAAATGAATAAAACTGTAATTGTTGCTCTTATAGTAAAGATTTTAGTATTTTGACTTTTGAGGCTGATTTACATTTTGTAAAATTGTATTCAATAACCAATTTAATTTGGATTTCGCATTATTTTTAATATATGGCGAAATGCAATTTTTTTGCATGGGTCCCGCTCATCGCTTGCTGCCTCGGGCCCGGCATACTTTAGGGCGGGGCCTGGTGCTGTATTCCTTTGTATCTTACTGTTTTGCATCTAATACTTTTCATTGCATGTATCGTACATATTACATATTATATAGTTTAATATATATTACACATATTATATTATATGTATTATATATTACATATTTAATTCAATATTATAGAGGCCTACAAAATTAATAGTCCTATGCATATTATACTTACTCTACATAAGCATATTATGTACTCCTATATGTCCCGGAGAGAAATTCTTTTTAAATGCAATTGGCGAAGCTGATTTACTCTCAGTTTTCTTTCATAGCTTTGCTTTTATGTTGCTAGATAAACAGTCTTTCATGCAGCCAAAGCACTCGCATATTTCAGCCCAAACAAGGCAATACACTTCGGGCATGGATTGCACCAGTAAATTACATCGACTCATCGATTTTTATGCACCATAAACGTTCGATGACCTAAGCACGACTGTACATCTGTTAGTTCATGTCGTTGTCATAAAACAACAGAATTTGCGCAGGAAAACACACAGCTAACCAGAGCTGTATTCTCCAATTCATTATAATCATATCGCCTCTCTAAGCCTTATCAAGCATGCTGCACTGACATAAAGTAGTCGATCTGAGACAGACCATTTTTATGGGTTTATTCTCAGCTGACTGATCCAAAAGCCAATCACTTACTTACTTTTAGACTATAGAGCATCTTAGGACAGGAACCAGTTGTCTTGAGATTCAGTCACATTTCCTCAATGCAGGTTGCTTATCAATTAAACAATCAACCGATTGGTTTGAACGCTTGCCGTGCAACGCAGAGGTAGCGGATTCGAACCTCACTTAGACTGTTACTATACATGCAGGAACCTTGGGCAAACTTATGCTATGTCATTTGATAGCGGCGCTTCAATATTAATAAACACAGAAATAATAATACTATGAAACATCCGCTTCTGAGAGTTCACCAAATAGGCGCTGGGCACTTTTTAACTACTTGAAAAATTATACAACTCATCTGGAAAAGATGCATGCGAAAGTCAGGTTACAAGCATAGCTTTATTTAAATAAGTCTCATAGTAGGTTCGGAATGTTTCATTTTCGGTGGATATTTCTATCCAGCAGTTGATTACGACTTCAGTGGTCATCGGGCGACGACAAAAGAACCGGAAGCAACCAGCGGAAGTGAGCTGTTGGTGGAAGTGCTGACACGCCATCTGGCGACGACCCGCTTCGTCGTCCAGAACATTCTAAACCCGACGGTCGTTGCGTTCGGTCTCCTTGGAAACTCCATCAACATCGCCGTCTTAACGAGGCGATGGATGAAGTCGTCGACCAACTACTACCTGACTGCACTGGCTCTCTACGACATCCTCTACCTGGCCCTGGCCTTCGTCATGAGCGCCTCACACTACACATCCATCGACATGGACCACGGTTACTTCCGCTATAGACACCTGCTACTGCGCCCACTGACGGACACCTGCAGTAACACTGGTGTGTGGATCACTCTGACATTCACCGTCGAGCGTTACATAGGGGTCTGTCATCCGATGAGGGGCAAGGTCTGGTGCACCCCACGCCGCGCCAAGTACATCATCGGGGCCGTCTGTCTGTCGACCGCCCTCATCACTGCCCCTGAGTTTTTCGAATCGCAAGCACTCGAGGTCCTGAGTCAGGAAAGAAATGCGACAAAGGTCGTCATCAAAAGCACGGCATTCGGCCAGACGCTCTTCTTCGTCGGATACAGATATGCTGTTCAGGCGCTGTTCACCTTCGTTCCGCTGCTGCTGCTGCTCATCTTCAACACCCTCCTCATTCGACAGGTGATGCTGGCCGCCAAGAATCGCCGGCGCATGGCCAAGAAGCCGAACGCAAGCGCCGGCGGCGACCACCACAGTCGCGACCAGCAGAAGATCACCGTGATGCTAATCAGCGTCGTCATCGTCTTTCTCACATGTCAGCTTCCGCAGTCGCTGCAGAACCTCTACAAGACCTACCTGGACGTGACTGGGTCGCTGACTGAAGAGAAGAAGCTCCTGTTGCGCATCACGGGAAACGTATTCAATCTGCTCGTCATGATCAACGGTGCGTGCAACTTCATCCTCTACTCATCGTTCAGCACCAAGTTCCGGCTGACTTTCTCGCGCATCTTCTGCAGCTGTCTGACGACGACCACTCTGCCTTTCCCTGGTTACGGCGGAGCCGGTCCCAGCGCCGACTATTTTTCCGAAGTTACTAGTTCACGCACAAAGTCTTCGACAACAACGACAACTTCTTCCAGCAGGCAGTCGTATACTCTGGCTGGCCAGCAGTCATTTTCCGCCTCAATCCCATGTACAATCCACTACTGGAAGTGATGTGTTTAGAAGCCTTACAATTGTGGAGCGTTGTGTACAAATGCTTAGACGTGGATATAAATCACGTGTACAATAAGGATTAAAAGTGTGTCTGACACTTACGAAATTTCAGTTGAGTATCGCGAACGATGCAAAATGCATTCACTGCCCGAACTTTTTGTTGTGAACCTCACATTAATTCAAAATCCAAACGTCAAGTGAATGGAATCGGTGCTTAATTAAGTGAAACTCGATGAGGTCGATTGTCTCTGGTTCGGTCACAATGTGTGAGCCATCCAGTACTAGGTAGTGAGTCATCAACGGCGCTTTTTCTTTAGCTTTAGGCGTTCAAGACTGACAACTTTCTTTAACGATGGCGTTTGTTCTTAATGTTCGCAGATTTATTTATTTTATAATTTATTTGCCTTAGTAACAGTTTTAAGCATTAGTGTCTACTTCTGAGCTGTATATTAACGCAAACTCCCTGATACTCACAAAATCCCCAAAAATTATCACGAGTAATTAATACTTTTCAGCCGTGTGTGTTAATTAATATAAGTTTATTCATACTCCTTTTCACCAAAAGTAATAGTTACACTTCGCGGTGTTCTGATGGCAGTTTGAAAGATTTGTTAATTGGCAAGATGAAAGAAACACATTAACCAGAAGGATTGAATTAAGTCTCTTGATTTGTAATGTTTAGACTTATACACAGTTAAAATAGCGGTCGAGCAAATGAAGAAAATTAAACACTAGTGTTCCTATTGAATAAATAGAAAGAAATAAAGGAACAGACAGGAAGACAGATAAACAGACAAATACACAGGCACAGACACAGACTAACGAACGGAGGAAGAGATTACTGGCATTGTAGGTAGACTTTATTCGTCAAAATTGAGAGGGTATTTTAATTCCCAAGTATCAGTTTCATTATTTCATGCATCTGTTGAGTTGATTAATGAAATCAGTAAATGATGAGTGGGTAAAAAAGGAAGAAAGGAAAGATATAACGCAGGCAAGATGGAACCAGACACATCCGAATTACTCCGCATCTACCTTATGGGAAAATCCTCGATCGAATAATCCTCTAAAGCCGGACTCGATTTCAGCTGTGGAAGCTTCCTTTCGAGGGAATTACGCGAAGAGCGTACAACGCCATCGACAGTATTCGTCTGAAGTTGGAGTCCTCCGGTTGGTTCCCAAGGGAACCGTTACCATCCGATTGTCACTCAGCCGAGTCACGTCGGCCCAGAAATCGTCGCAGCCAGCAGCCAACGAACGCAGGAGGACAAAATCGAATCCGTCTGACAGGCAATTACTCGCCAGTAACGATGTCGCTTAATTAAGTGATCAAGTGGCCCATCGTCTTGCCTGTGACGACGTCCGACGGTGCTTTGCACCGTCCCGACACTCTGCCTTATGAATATTTTGGCGATACCGTAGAAACAGAACATACCAGTAATTGGATTTGCAGAAAACTAGCTCTTTCGGCTATACTGAAATATTTAATGTTCACAGCACAACTAAATCACCTTTAGCAATTAGTCAAAACACCAGTTAATCTATGTACCAATCGGGAGCGGAGGGGGTAGTGGGGCTAAGACCAACACTCTTTGGATTTGTTTAGATCCGATGAGATTCATATGTGTACCTTTTCTCCGATCGATGACTCTTGATTTTGCTCCGTCGATAGTTAAAGAGTACCATACAATAAATACTTGTTTTCCAGACTGATTTGTTGACTATATATGTTACAAAAAAAACACAGACATCTGGCCAAACTGTGCACACTTTTATACTAAATGCTTCAAAATCCGCGGGCTTCTGGGGTTTCGCCCAGGACCTTGCTGGGTGACCGTACAACGCTCCCCAGACTCACTTGTTGTAGGTACTTCGTGCCTTCGACGCTTCCTGTCCAAGACCCCCTAGGTTTTCATGCAGTTGCTGGTTCCTCTGGCTAAAAGTCGATTTCGCCGCTGCGCATAGTCTGCCATAGTAGAAGACCTATGCTTTCAATATAACAAGAAAATGAAACAGATTTACATTCCCTCAACATGCACAGCATTAAAGTTATCTGTTGTATACACTTGACTGACTTCAGCAACACAGTATACCGCACAGACCCACTGGCCTACAGTCTGGTTATAGCATGTCTTCACGGCATCACATCCATTCCATGCGCAGTAAGATAGGACCCCCGTGTATACTTTGCATGGTCAAATAACATTATCTATATAACATTGCATACAACATTAACCCCACATAACTATAGAAAGTAAACACAGCCAGAGTTGAATTAATCATTCAACCCTGGCTGTGTAATTTTTTGGTTATGTGGGGTTAATGTTATATGCTTACCTTCGTGGTTATGTTGGTTTAGTGTTACGTTTTGCTACAGGTTAAGGTTATCTTTAAGCTGCTTAGTTTCGCTGTTAATTATCATCAAGGGTTTAGCGTTATAATAGGGCCAAGAATAAGATTCTGATAATATATTGTTGTGCTTAGGCTTGACGTTATGCCTCGGATAACAGCCTTCAACACTTAAGTAACGGCAGAAAATATGAAATGGGTTTGGTGGAGTGTTAAAGCGATAGTTAAAGGCATGAAAAACTTTTATTGCGTTCAATATACCCTCTCCGTTGGACGTCGATGGTGTTTTGCATGAAGGCTCTGTGACAGGTATGGCTTCCCAGAGGAACAAAATAACGATCGAGATGCACATTTACTAATTTCGGATACAGTGCCTGAACACGCTCCGAGTCCAACGCTCATCTCATATCAATATTTAAGCAGACTCATTGTCTGCTGCGTGGACCGATTTGACGAAAATGACGCCTTTGCGTAACCATGGCAACCGTTGCTAAATAATAAAAGCACTGTTCGGTCTCCTAGCTATTCAGGAAGTCGTTGGCCAGTGAAGTGGACTTATAGGAAATAATTTGCAAACACCCATCTCTCGATTCTATCCATCGATCATCTATCCGTGTAGATGACCCGGCCATTCGCTCTTTCCTGCTTCGATTAGAGAGCTTCATCTATCCACTCCGTCCAATTTTTCAGTGATTCATCAATTTATCTTACATTCCGTCAAACCTCATAATTTGATCCATTCGTCTGCAGGTAAATTGTTTCATCCATCAATCTATTATCCATCTGTCCATCTATCCGTCTGTCAAATCATCCAATCTATCCATCCATCCACCCCACGTCCATCCAGTAATTCAGCACCCAACGATTCAAGCACAAATACATCCACCCATGCAACCACTCAAACATCCATCCATCCTTTCACCCATTAAACCCCCCCAGCAACAACCTCTACCAAACCACGCAACAATTCATCCATTCATCCATCTATCTGTACTCATTGATACTTATCCATCCACCACCAACACACTACCCCATCCATCCCATTCATCATGTATCCACGAGTTCTATCCTTACATTCAAACCATTCAAGCTGTTGCCCTTATTCATACTTCTAACGTCCAGTCATTAACGACTCTCAGCCAGACCTACCCCCGGAGTAATTTGCCAGCTTTTCCTCGAACGAAATGGGAACTCGCTAATGAGAAGCAAAAACCAAATGATGAGAGGCAAATGGGAAACCGCCTTAGGTGGGGTAAGATTCATCAGCAGATATAGCAGCATACTTAAAATTAACGAAAAGATAACTCCAGCGCAAGCCTGACTTCAACTACCAAGTTATACTCGACACATACTATAATCTGCCCAGCCATGAATCTTGCCTTATCCGATGCGATTAGCCCTTGCCAAACAGATGACAAAAAGCGCCGTCATAAATCAGCGGCATTGGCGTCAAAGAAATCGCCCTAAATTATTCCCCTCGATGAGCTTCTGCTTCCGGGTGCATTTCTAAACGGAACAGATCCAGCTAATCCTCCTTCTCTCAGGCTCCCTCATTTCTGTATGTATGTATGTATGTATGTATGTAGTTTTTATTTATGTGTGCATGCATGCTTGTATGTATGTATGTATGTATTTATGTATGAGTGCATGTATGTATGTATTTATTTATGTATGCATGCATGTATTATGTATGCATGCATGTACCATGACAACTAATATAGTACCATTTAAGTACCTGTCAAAAGCAGTGCACACATGTCTATCTTACTGTTTTAAACAAATACGTTTTAAAACATTTTTTAAAATATATCCTGCACAGAGTAAAATGCAATGGTACGTAACTGTAACGGAAGACTGTTTCAAGAGGAAGAGGAAAGCGTAGCACCCGCATGTCTCCACGAGCAGCAGAGCGCAACGATCGCCAACCTGGCTGACGCGAGACAGGGACGGCGATCATAGCTAGATAGATCGATAGATAGATAGATGGATAGACAGACAGATAGATAGACAGATAGATAGACATATAGACAGATAGATAGAAGACAGACAGACAGACGGACAAACAGACATACAGAAAGAAAGAAAGATAGATAGAAGACAGACAGACAGACAGACAGACAGACAGACAGACAGACAGATAGATAGATAGATAGATAGATAGATAGATAGATAGATAGATAGATAGATAGATAGATAGATAGATAGATAGATAGATAGATAGATAGATAGATAGATAGATAGATAGATAGATAGATAGATAGATAGATAGATAGATAGATAGATAGATAGATAGATAGATAGATAGATAGATAGATAGATAGATAGATAGATAGATAGATAGATAGATAGATAAGCTTTGAGCACTATGATAACGGCACTATAGAAGTCACTAGATTAGATAGATAGATCGGTTGATTGACTAATTGATCGATCGATTGATATATTTAAATAGACAGTTCGATAAACAGATAGACAGAAATACTTTAGCTATCTTTTTAATCTCTCTTAGTTTTCTTAGGTCTGTTCTTGTATCTAGACATGTTGTCGCTTTCTCTATCATTGGGTCTTATTTTGAACTATCTGAACATCTGACTGTTTCCATCTCTTTCTTCATCACTGCTTCTGTCTCTCTGTCTTTTTATACTCTGTCTCCCAGCTCTGTCTTTATCTTTGTCACCGTCTTTGTGTTTGTCTCTGTCTCTCAGTTTCCGTTCCCCTTGTTTACTTCAGCCGAGCGGATGAACGTGGCTTCTGATTCCTTCCCGTCAGCCATCTGTCTTCCGGTTGACGTTCAAACGCTTTTTGCTTTCCTTTGTCTTCTTCTGCTCCATCTCCTCAATATTCTGACAGCAGCTAAACACATAGCAACCGTAACTAGAAGTCTGCATTCCTTCATCAAACGCAGGTTTAAAGTAGGCCTACTTAGTGTTTCATAAATTCCAGATTTTGTCCTTGTCATCATCACCGTTTTAGCAAGTGTAGTCGCTGTCGTCAACATAACCATCATCACCTTAATCGCATTCTTCGCTTTACCTTCTCCTTGTTTTCCTTTTTCACACTATCTTCCTTTGTTCCTTTATTTCTTCTTCTTGGTACTAAATGCTGTCATCTTCTAGAAAGTTGTTTTCACCGGCATCAGCAGAAAGCGTCCATCCGCCTACTGAACTCTAGCGATAGTCGTGGATCGGCCCATGCTGTTTGGACATCTTTCTCTTATTAGATGCCAAGGTAGTCGCTATTGCTTCGTAAACAGATAGGCTACGCACGTCGTTTGACAATGAAGAATCATTGACAGAAGAGCTATGGATAGGGACGGAAGATTTGTAGAAGCGCAAGCTCACAGAAGAATATGGCAGAAGCGATGGTCTACTGATAAGCATTTTTGCAGAAATACAGATGCATGTAGATGTATGCAGAGCACAGGCTAATTGATGAAGATAAACGAGGGAGGCATATTTGCAAACATTTCTAGATTCAGACACATGTACAGATTATGGTTAATTTCTAATGCGTCCGTATCTCAGATACAAAGCCACGGAGAGAACGAGACAGACGAACGCAGGCACAGACACAGACACTAAGAAGAATACTACAAAGGGACCCTTTTAGAGCCTCAGAGTATTGCACATTAACAGAATCATACAGCGAGACACAGAACGACAAAGGAGAAAATGTTCCGACAGATAGACAGCGAAACCAACTGAAAGGTACCGATGGACGGACGGACGGATAGGTAAAACAGAGATGCAGAGACCGGTGAACTGTCGTGGGGACTGAAGGATGGACAGATGCGCGGACATGTAGACGGAGAGATACGTGCCTAGGCTGCAGGTGTGGATCATCTATGGGGACATTTTGTGGTCGAACTGATCATGGTGTTTGCCAGTCAACGACAGCGCATTCTAAGAGTCGTCATTTATCTTCATATCATCGAATCGTTTATACAGTTGCTGCTGCTGCCTTGCATTCGTCTCTCCATCGTCACCTGTCGCCCAATCTATTCCCGTCCGTTGCCCATTTCCCTTCCCTCTGCGCCTCTTTCTTTCTGCTCGTTTCAGTCAAAGGTTTGGACAGGTTTCCTTATTTAATCGGCCATCTCTCCCTATGACTCTGAATTCTCGGTTTTACTACCGTCTTCCCCTCCCAAAACTCCTGTCTTTTATTCTGCCTTTCTCTGTATCCTCTTGTCATCTCTTTATTTCTGTCTGTCTGTCTGTCTGTCTGTCTGTCTGTCTGTATCTCTTTCTGTCCACATTCTATGCATCGCTTCCTCCAAAGCTCGCCCCTCTCTTGTTCTCTGCCTGTTTATCAATTTGTGCAGCGTCCTGTCCTCGCTTGAGCGTACTTTCAGTTATTTAAACAAAACTGCGACAGATAAGCAAAACAACTTGACCTTTTTCGGCTGTCTCTGGAGTCTTTTCCAGAGAAATGAACTAGAATATTCCATCTGTTCTAAACTAAGATTCTGGGAAGTGTCTGCAGCCAAAGAATGACGCAACTATTGTGAATTCACGAGGCACAATAGACTGTGAATGCAATCGTTGTTAAATTGAGCAGTTATCATAGTTCTCATTAGGCCTATTGCTTTTAGAAATTTGCTTTAAATAGTCCACTGCATCACTATTATTTTAACAGATGTGTTATTACTGGTTTGGTGCGCTAGTGTTTGCAGTTCATCCCTATGACCTTTCAACACGGGGATCATATTTCATGAAAAGTTTATATCTTAAACGAATGAGTGTAAATAACCTGTTACTTTAATCTATCTTTGTCCCTTGATATGTGAAACATATCCATAGGCCTATTCTATCTGAAGCGAAAATCTAGGCCTACCGCTGGCTTACATGTACATCTGAACGGTCATATTATGACTTCAGCGCAACTCAAATCTGAAATTAGCTTCTGGAAATATCCTTCGGTGCATCCATCGACGTATAGCTTCAGCAATTGAAACAGACAACAGACGACCAAAATTTGCAAAACAGGTTGTTCTGCGAACCACACGAGCGTCGTGTTAAAACAGGATTCGGTTCACATTTGCAAATAAACGACCACTAGATAACTCTGATTTATTTGCTTCTCATTCAGAGTTCGTTTGGCAATGCTATCAACAGACTGCGATCCGCTCTCCGCTTGTAGTTACAATATATTGACGCTGATGCGGTGAGAGAAAGTTGTTGAGGTCTGCCGCTTTCTGCGCCTACTCCTACATTCTTTTCTCATCATGGCTGCCTCTCTACCCCTCTATCTATCTATCTATCTGTCTGTCTGTCTGTCTGTCTGTTTGTCTGTCTGTCTATCTATCTATCTATCTATCTATCTATCTATCTATCTACTTGTTCTTCTGTCCGTCCGTCTGTCTCTCTATCTTTCTGATCTATTCCATGTATCTCTGCAGGCTATATGTGACTCCATCTTTTCGTCGTTTACTTGTTGATTTAGTTTTCAATCGTTATGTATCGTAGTCTTTGCGGTTCTTTACCTCTGCGTCTTGCGTCTTTCAGTGGAAGCATCGGTAATAATTACTTCGCTTTGATCGCATCTTCTACTCATTCGTTGCTTGACAGTCGATTTCCAGTTGTCTTTTGTAAGAACGAGACCACTACTCCAGCGTATTCATTCTTATAATGAGTAACTCAACTGCAACAAAATGGCCTTCTTTTCTTACAGGATTCCTAATCAACAACTGTTGAAACAACACCCTTAACAACAACAGCATAAAGTTTATCTCCCCATAATTATTCAACGATGTTCAAAGGATAGACTAACTACCATAAGCTCGACACGTATTGGCAGTGGACCGATGAAGTCTGCTGACTGTTCATAGAAGCAGTTACTTACAAGCAAAAACGGACTCAAATACTAAGCAGATAAGGTAGTTTGCAATCTGACATGTAACCTTCTCACAAATTTGCTGTTCAATGCATGGATCTTTCACCCCAGTTATGATTAAGTGTGGAATGTGTGTTTGTGTGTGACGCATTCGGTTAGCGTTAAAATGTTCTGTGGTTTATTCTGTGGTGTATTTGGTTAGCGTTAAAAATATGGTTATTCTATGGTCTATTCGGTTAGCGTTTAAATGTTTTATAGCTATTCTAGGGTCTGTTCGGTTAGCGCCCTGGGTCTAATCGAATGGTCGCGCTGAGCGCAAGTTGTTTGCGCATGTGTGCCTATGTCATCAAGCAGTATGGAAGGCCTACAATTTGGTATTGGCGTGAGTTGGGAAGTAAACGGTAAGCACCGTGATGCACTGGCCTCATAGCAGGACCTGCTAAAGCCAGCTAACGGTTGGCCAGAGAGTGGGAAATGAGCAACTTCACTATGTTCCATTACGAAACACGGGAGCTTTACTCTTTAATTACTATGGAATGTACACATGTGAATTTTTTTCTAACCATGCAACCGGTAACGAGAAATTGTTTGATTGTTGCATGATGTTTTTTCATGCCTTCGTTCAGCCAAAAACTCAACAGTCTATTTGTGAACGAATAAAGCGGACGAGTTCATATAAAATTCTTCATTACTTACCTTACGTTACCTCAACTTATCTCCTCGCCTATAATATATCCTACCTCTTACCTTTTCTTAAGTTACCTCAACTTATCTCTTCTCCTATAACATATCCTGTCTTATACCTCTCCTTAAGTTACCTCAACTTATCTCTTCGCCTATAACATATCATACGTTATCCCTTTCTACCCTCCCACTCCTGCATGCTTCTGTCCTCCACACATATTTGCACACACACGCCGAAATACTTCCACATACCAGATTAAGCGAAACATTGCATCGGTTTCCTCTGTATAAACAGAAGTGTTTCAAGATACTCCTGTTGGAATGATTCGTCCTCGTCTGCACTGCCCCAGCAGACCTCAGATAGCTGTATGTTCCAGTATTGAGTCAATCGGGCTTGTCAGTTGCGAAACACTCCGGTATACCCGTGGGGATTTGCGGGTGCCTCGCTCTCGCGCATCATTTCGAGCTCATCGAGCGTTTTAATTCATCTGACCATACAGTATATGAGTTCACAGAATTATGTGCTCTTTAAGGGACGAAGAAACTCGCCAAGAAGTTAGGTCATCAGTCGCATTCCCAAAATCTTCCAAATCCTCAAATTCTTACAGTACACTCAATATTTCTGTATTTTAAAGCCCCACTCCTAACCCCTTCCAAAAACATCAAATATGAAACGTTTCAAACATCAGCTAAACATGATTCCGGTCCGCTTGCTGCAACATATCCACCCCGCACAACACAACAGCCAGTCATTTTCAACGTTTCTATGAAGATATAACAAACAAAGTTATGTGTCTAAAATAACATTTTCTGACAGTGCAGCGTGGCTGTATAATTCTTCTTCGTAGATTGTTAGGTGCTTTACAGAAACCTGACTTTCAAACAGTTTCTTTCAGTTTCAGGATCAGAGTCTCTTTTAGTAACTCGCTAGATGCCAGCAGCAGTCGACAGCAACCACGCTTTGAGGCGGTTCTCTCAAAACGTCTGCGACTCATGACAAGAAGAGAAGGAAGAGAAGAGCCGTCCCTTGCTCTAAGCCCGATAGGCAGCTTTAGGTATGGAGTGCATATTATGAGGGCGGGTTACCAGTCTTGTATCTAAAGTCTTTTCCCTCGCCCTCTGATCTTCCCACCAAAGCCTACGGTCAATGTACTCCTTGTATAGCTGCGTTCGCTATGCGATGCAATTGAAGCAAAAATCTCGAAACATCTCTCATTCCTGGCAGGGATTTGAACCTCTGAGCAGGCTCTGAAGTTTGAAAGCCTAGGAAGCTAACTCCTAGACTACCGCGAAGCCAACTGTAATTGTAATCAGAAAGTTGTAAAGCGCCGCTTCAATGTAGCCTCATTAGAGGGGCTACTGGCACAACGTCCCTGAACTGAGGAATAATACGGTCTTCAAGCGCTTGCGGAAGAGGGAGGGGAGGGGGAGAGAAGCTCCCGACGAAGGTCTGCAGGTAAGTTTGATTAAGGGCTCCTTGAAGAAGACGTTGTGCTAGGCATCTATTGCCTCAGTAAAATGCCTACTGTAATAATTATCATTTTATGAAGCGCCGGGGAGGGGTAAGAACGAAATAGCAAGGGTAACACTGGAACTTTCAAGGGGCAAAGGCAGATGACAGCGCCTGGTTTTGAAGATAAGGCGCAAACTTCGATGCGCCAAAGGGGCAAATGTTATGTAATAATAGATTTATTTTTAAAGGAGTCTATTATTATTATTATTATTATTATTAGTAGTAGTAGTAGTAGTAGTAGTAGTAGTAGTAGTAGTAGTAGTAGTAGTAGTGGTAGTGGTAGTAGTAGTAGTGGTAGTGGGAGTGGTGGTAGTAATAGTAGTATTAGTAGTATTGTACTACTGTGCTACAGACATATACACACATAAATACATACATACACGCATATAAACTTAAAGGAAGATTTTTATTGCGACAGTTTAGCTTTCTTAACACTTTCTCTCTTGGCTTAAACGTTGATGTCAGCGACTGCTTTAGAAAATGGGTTTACAGAGTCAAATTTAGAGAAAAGGATATCAGGACGAACAGACGAACAGAGAAAGCCAGCAAAACAGAAATATGACAACCGAACAAGAAATAACAGCAGAGAGAGCGTGTGAGCCAGAAAGAGAGAGAGAGAGAGAGCGCGAGAGAGCGAGAGAGAGAGAGGAGAGAGAGAGAGCCAGAGAGCACTTTCCACATTGGTAGGTTGACACAGTAGCTCCCATTCCACGACGACGGAGCCTGTCGTATTCATTCTGCGCTGCTTAGCTGCAGCAGCTGCTGCAGCAGGACGCACATGTGCATCTCATCGTCGTTAGGCGAGTAGAAGCAGTGCTTGCTGCCAAGCCACAGCCCACCTACAGATGCGCATGCGCCATCTGAATACGCACAGCGCATGCGTCTAATCCCAAGGAGCCTGCATGCCTTAATTCATCGCTTCCTCTTCCTTCTCCTCTTGCTCCTTCTTTTGCTCCGGCTCCTCCTTTGCCTCATATTGCATCTGCTTCCCTGCTTGCAAGTCAAACCATTACAGGCGCTCGGATTGCGTGCGCTGGTGCATAGGCTTCAAGCGATTGAGCTGTCAGAGCTTAAGTATTGTAGGCCTGTCGGACGAAAGAGAGATCTGCGTGTAGGCCTTTAGCCTATGGCTGTAGCGTCACGACGTTTTCTTTATTTACGATCTCCGTTTCCATATATCGATCACCGAAGGACGGGACTAGCGGCGTTAACCGATGCAAACGGCTGTTTCCAATCTTACGTCCGGGGTCGAGCCCTCCAACTGCCAGCTGTCTCTCGTCCATTAGCCGCCGTTTTGACTGCCTCTTTGTCTTGCCCAGTCGCTCGGCCGCCCGTGCATGCGCTCAGATACAGAGCACGCATCGCTGGAAATTACTGGTCGTGACGTCCAGGGCAGAAGTGCTTATTTGCCAGCGTTTAGTTGAAACGGCGACTCGACGTCTGTCTTCCGACGCAGATCAATCGCCATCGATCGCACTCTGTTATTGCCGGCACAATTTGCATAGTATATAGGCCTTTAGTATTGGCTTACCTGTATCTCATATGTATAGACGTTTCTCTATAATACTTTGAGAGAATATTCGAGTTGCTCCAGCACTTCGTCTGTTCGCGTCTATTGTATGAGGCGCCACCTGCCAGGCGAAATAATCAGCACTCATGTGATTGGCGCTTGTTTTCTCTCCTCAGGTGAGAATCGTTATTTCCTATATGATTGCCTCTAATACGATCTCCTCTGAATTTTCACTCCTCGTCCAACTATTTTTACAGTTCAAATATTCAATTATCATGTATCAGGGTGGCATAATAGGCTGCATAAATTGTATAGCTTATATAATACACAATGAAGAAATGCATACATACATACACACATACATACATCATGCATGCATACATACATACATCCATAGGGGCTGTAGACGACTTTCGAAGTGTCAGTCGATCAGGCTTTGAACCGTCGATTCGCCCCTTTTGAAACGTAGCGTTAGCTCAATTATAGACACGCAGTCTCTGATTTTCTAACTTACAATTTAAACGAACAGTTCTATCACAACAATACTTGAATCGTCACAGTTTCTAAACACACGAATCTATCAACGACATTTGTAACTCAGACTTTCCACTCAACGCACGCCCCAGACCTCTGCTAGTTCACGCTGTCTGCTATAGAATCTTTGCATTCACTTATATAGCTTTTTCCCGCCAAGACAGCAGACCAGTATAAACTAGTTTAGACACCGACCTTTCTTTATTGCGGAATCGTGGATTTTGCACATACAAAAACAGCTGACTCATCACAACATAGGCCGCGCGAGTCCCCCGCGTGCTAAAGCACGCGATAGCAATAATTACTTCTGATATCAGCCCAGCTGCCCGCAGGGTTCTGTTAGTCAATATATGTTCGGTGCGTGCCAGCCAGGACGTGAACCGCGCATGCACAAACAAATCACTAAATCCCATAAATTATGGAAACCTCCTATACAAACGCTAGCTTAAAACTTGGTGATTATGCAGCGCAATATTACGTTCGCAAGGGCCTACACAAACAGGCACGTATGTAGGGTCATAATGTAATCAATTAATATATCCATCACGCTCTACTTGTACTTTCCTATTTCTTTTGCCCTGGATGCTTTTAATCTCTGGATTCAGATATAGGCATATATATACACGTGTATGTAGATATATATATATATATTATGTACATATATCCAGCGTGTATATATCTTGCAGTATGATTAATGCAAAACGAATAAGCGAGAATGGACGTGTAACTTGTAGTTTGTATCTATATCACAATACAGAGTATGGGATATGATTCGAGGGTCAGACGATATTTAGTGGCGTCGTTGAAGGTAAACAGACAAGACATAGCAAAGCAATTACTCCGGAAATCAATGGCCATGTCTTTCTCCCGTCATCGTCGTCGTTGCCATGAGGCAGATTTCGTCGCCTACGTCCGCCTGCGCTGACGACTCACACGACTTGCGCCCATTCAGTGATGCGTGTTCAGCACAGATGAATGCAACCGTAGAGCAGTTATAGCCATGCATGACAGATCCATAGAATCAAGGAGTCTTTGTATAGTGACAGGTGCGAGACTTATCGTGTAATGCATTCATTGTAAAATAGTGTAAACATTGCAGGTCTAGTAAACTGCAGAGATCGAATTGCGTATTCGGGAACAGCAGAATCTGTAATGTGAGTAAATGCACGCGGACTACGTGTGAACTTTATGGAAAACTTGCAGATTAAATTAGCATCTTGTAATGTGTCTCTTTGAAATATCAAAGTAAATGAAAACGTAAGTGTGCACGGTTTTATATAGCGACTGTATGGCCTCGACCCTGCTCATTTTTCAATGAATTGATCGGGTGAGATCCTTCACCACCGCTGCCAGTTTGAATGGGCGCCACGCCTTTTAAGGTCCCCGTGCACGAAAGTAAGAGTTCATATTCTTGCAGGAAGATGTAGAGCATTGTACACCACTTACTCGAGCTCCGAATTGGAGGGAGGGTGAAACTGAACAATATCTGACGATTGACAGCGTTGAATTTCTGGGCGTGTTACCATCATCCAGCTATACCGGTATAGGTTTTGGACACCATTCACTGCTGGCCGCATAAATTTACCAGCATTTTATTTTTGCTGGGTTATGACTTATTTATTTACACCACTGCACACATAGCATGTGAATTCAGCTGTGTCTTGTGTACGCCCAGCAGCAGCACCAGCAGCAGCAGCAGCAATCTTTTAAAGTCCTATTGGCCAACACACTCTCCATTGCATTGCCTATACAGGCTACGTTAGTAGATTTGCCGGATAGATTAGATTGGTAATTTTACACACACACACACACACCCGAATTCAAAGATCGACCTATCTAGTCTTGAATAAAGAGTTCAAGCTGTTGGATTTGTTTGAACCCTTTCACAACTTTCGTTGCATCACAATATCCAAATATTGTACAAATGTACAGCAGAGTTGCAACAGCCAACGAGGAACTACCTCTTAAGATTGTACTTCTGCTGCGAAGCGTTCCAGAAACTACAGAACAAGAGAATGAGGAACTCAAAAGATTAGGAAGAGCAATGGTGAACCTTAAGAGAGTTAGACAGCTGCACGTTCCAGTTTTAAGTCAGTCGCCATACATATATGCATGCATGAATACATACGTGTATACAGATAGACAGACGGACGGACGGACGGACGGACGGACGGATAGATAGATAGATAGATAGATAGATAGATAGATAGATAGATAGATAGATAGATAGATATATAGGTAGATAGATAGATAGATAGATAGATAGATAGATAGATAGATAGATAGATAGATAGATAGATAGATAGATAGATAGATAGATAGATAGATAGATAGATAGATAGATAGATAGATAGATAGATAGATAGATAGATAGATAGATAGATAGATAGATAGATAGATAGATAGATAGATAGATAGATAGATAGATAGATAGATAGATAGATAGATAGATAGATAGATAGATAGATAGATAGATAGATAGATAGATAGATAGATAGATAGATAGATAGATAGATAGATAGATAGATAGATAGATAGATAGATAGATAGATAGATAGATAGATAGATAGATAGATAGATAGATAGATAGATAGATAGATAGATAGATAGATAGATAGATAGATAGATAGATAGATAGATAGATAGATAGATAGATAGATAGATAGATAGATAGATAGATAGATAGATAGATAGATAAGCATAGCCTCTGCAGAGCAAGCAGGACGTAAATTCGTAAATGTGCCATATTTCCTTACGGTTATAATTCTAGATTAAGCCATTTTTATACAGCTTAACATATTCACTTGCAAAGGAGTCTAATGAAGAACGATATGGAATGGGTTTAGGGTGCTGTATTTCCTCATGACAGAGACCCATCGGATGGGGCCGTATTCGCGTGCCATTGATTGCGCTATAATAATTATAACGGGTCCATAGGGAAGCCATATCATTAGGCCTACATCAGATTAAATGTTTCTATTGGCGTTAGTGAATCTCAGCGGACTGACTCTTTGCATTCCTCTGTCTGTCTGTGTGCCGGTCTCTCTCTCCATTTGAATGTTTACGGTCTGTATGTCTGTAAGTATATGTAGGTCTATCTGCTTACAAATTGCCATAACTTCACCTCCCGTTTTAAATCTCAGTCTGACCAGCAGTCTGCTTTTAGCAGTGGCACCCGAATTGGGGCCAACGTGTCCCGCAGAATATTTTCGACAAAGACTGAATTAACTTCCACCCGAAGTAAGCATTAAATTTAAAATGCTCCAGCTGGGGTGATCGACCCTCAAAATCGATATGGCTTCTTCATATTATAAGCGCCTTATGTAGACCCTATTCCAGTCTCAAGTAAGAATGGCCTGCGGGGTTCTATTTGTCTTTTGCCTTCGCTTGCATATCATGCATTCACAGACATCGGTCTGTGTTAGAGTTTTTAGTCACATATTATGCATAGTTTAGGCAAAAAGTGGCGCCAAAAAGTGCTGAACCTCCTCCATGAAACTCTCTTAAGTGATCTACTGTATGTATCACTTCCGACATGTTGTTCGTTATCACTGTGCTTCATATTCAATTAACATGGTTCTTAGCGCGACCTATCTTGAATTTAATAAGTAAATTCTATGTAGATTTTCTGGAAGAGTCTCTATGCGCATATGAAGGAACTCGTGCAAAAATTTCGCTGGGTTTAGTCGCACAATTTTGATCTGTTCCAGCAGCCATGCTCGCAGTGGCTTTTGAGAGATTATCAAAAGGCGCTATGTAAATGTCCAGATATCTGTCTACACAACAAATCAGTCTGTGTTTGTTCCATATGCTTATGTATGTATTGTTTCATCACACATACCATCTGGACCTGACGGTATAGTTGGCGCCAGTGGTCCAGGCCTCATACTTTTCTACATGTTAATAAAGGCACTACGACTGCTGTTTGATCAGGTTGGGTACACGTGTATGTGTGTCTATATGCGCAGGCGTTTGCGTGCATCTGTGTGTTAATATAGCCTGTGCGTCTCTGAGCGTCGCATGTGCTCATCATTGACACTATCGCTGTTTATACACAAACCTTCGGCAATTTACGTTGTAGTTCACGATAGCCACAATAACACAGTTGAGTTACGTGTTTTATGGACGACACGATGCCCGGAGTTATGAACCCGAAGGTCATTCACGATGCATGAAACCTGCCTCAGTAAACAGCAGGAACGCCGACTATATCCTTGCATTTTTACTGCTAGATTTTCACCTGTGTTTCAAGGCAGTATTCAACGCTACGCCTAGGTATTTGTTTTACAAACGGCATGATCCGTGTGGGGTTGACCCTTATATACGAGCCCAAGCGCCCTTAATTAATAAGTGTGCACTGAATTATAGATTTATCAGTGAAGGCCTTTGAGAGCTCTGATTTGGACTGACGTCGATTCTGTTCATCGCGAATTGTAGGCCTAAAGTCTGTAGGGAACTATAGAGCAGTTGCAGTCAGTCATACAGGCTATTCATGTTGTCCTCCCATCATCATCAGATTCATCATCATCTCCATCACCAGCTTCATCATCATCATCATCAGATTCATCATCATCTTGATCATCATCATCGCCTCGATAGTCGGTACTGCCCAGGAATTACTCAGCCTTCTGACACCAGCAGTCATTTGGTAGTGGAGCATGGTGCCCCGTGATAGTTGTCGATGATACAGATAAGGGCGGATTTAGCTATAGGCGTAGGGGCGGTTCGCCCTCTTGGTTGTATCCCGGGGCCACTCAGACCAGACCCTTGCATGATGGACTGCCAGAATGTGGCACCCCTCTGGAAATGCTCTTGCCCCTCCACACAAGCAATCCTGGAGCCGCCACTAGATACAGATACGTAGTTATTGTGCTATTAGTCTATTACCTTACTGTATCACTAGCATAACAGTGTCGCATTATATGACCTGCTTCAACACCCTATGAGACGGTATCTATCGACTACTTCTGGATATTACCGCCTACAGCGCTTTTCAAGAGTCTTGAAGGCGGTGAAGCACTGCTAGTTGGCAGATCTAAACTGTGCATATTAACCTTTGTACATATAAATCATATGCTGAAATTGTTTCTTAGGCTGTTTCTGACGCAGGAGATCGGAGATACGATTTTCAGCAACAGATCGTTCCAGAAGTTGGACCAGTATAGGTCTATTTCTAGTTGTGTGTAAAAACGATAGAAACGGCTGTGCTGGAGGATTTTAACACCCCATACATCAACCCAAAATACTCCTCGGCCTTTACAGTTTGTCTATGCATCGGTGCATCTGCCTCTGCATCGCTGACGAGTATAATGTGTATACAGTGCCAGTCTGTTGAATGCCGCAATAACTGAGTGCTCAAGATAGTTGGATATTCGCTAACAACTCTGCTAGAGTCTGCTTGTAAACCTATACTTGTTGGTCCATAATAAAGCACAAGCGATGATGGCTGCTTATGTGGTAATTTCCGCTACTCCGTGAAAAACACCATCAGTCTTAGAAATGAGCACATCAACACTGTGATAATAAAGGATGCTTCCTCGTTGAAAATAAGATTGCGTCGGTTCTTCCCTTTGGAACAGTCTTCTTGTGAACATAGGATACGTATTGTCCTTTGGGACTGCTTGGGTTACAGACTCTTCTTATGTTATGTAAAATTCATCTGTTTAGATCCGGTAGACATTCATGTTTACAGCGCTTCTGAGAGGTCCTAAAATGCGCTATAAAAAGCCCAGATGCATAGGTGCAGAGATACCAAGTCCATATATTACCTCAATTCCAAGAAAACTTCCTCTGATCAAAGGCCGGGATATATGTGCAAACTTAATAACTGCCTCTATGTCCTTTGTTTCTTCGGTTCGGTTCCAGAAGCCGTGTTACCATTAAAAGGACTTCAAAAGAACTAAATCCATTTAAAAATTAAACGGAGGATCTGCTTCCTAGATTGGCAATGTGTCTGCTAAATGTTCAGATGTTGTCAGCAACGCATCACTGCATCCCTCAAAACCTACCTTCTGTCGGCCTACGTGATAATCTCACGTGAGGCTAATAAGGCAAAATAATTTCAATTTATTCAATTTTCCTTGCTATAACAGAAGTCGGAGTCGACTAATTCGCCTTGTTTGTTGTGCGCAGAATGATTTCGACGACATCTTCGGCGACCTTGAACTATTACGAGGTACTGGGATTGGACGAGATGACCTGTAGCGCCAGCGATGTCAAGAAAGCGTACGTATAATATTTAGCCCACATATAACAACTTGGTGCTGTGGATACAACACTGGTAACCACGGTAAAGTTAAGCGGTGCCGATCCCTGTTAGATGGGTGAAATTCCATAGATTACCAGGCTACCTGGGCCAACCAAGCTTCCATCCTTGCGGGGTCGGTAAAAATGTACTAGCGCAAGTAGGATGGATAAAAAAGTGCATGTCTTATTTCAAGCGATGTGGGGTCTTCGGATAATAATCAGGCTTGAAAAAGCATCAATGACGACACCTCGAGTTAGGAGCTTTGGACTTTTTATCCCATCACTTAATCGTAATCGTAATCTCGAGATTTCTACAGCGCACAACGACGGCTAAATCGTGGGAACCAGCTTATTCACAGGCGCTCAGTCAAAACAAAATCGATAGGCAAGAAGGATTCGGTTCCAGGTCAAGATCCAGGAGTCAGACAGTCGGACGGCTACGATGGATGATGTTTGAAATTGAACCGTCGTAGAATTGCTTAGGAGGCTACTGAGACTAGCTGTAGCAATCGGCGAGACAGGCGTATCGCTTGAGGACTAACGCCTTCATCAAACCAACACAGCCTGCCGTTGGAAAGGAGTTTCTTGCATCCGTTGATGGAAGAATTGGAGTAGACTAAACGGAAGTCTAGACATGGATGGTTGCTGAGCTTCGTGGTCGACCTAGTCGGAGAATGTGGCGCCATCTCTTCGACTTACTTGGCGATATCGACACCTTATCGGATGTAGCACTAAACGGCATGATTCCAGCTGATGAAAGATCTCTGTGACAGCGTCGATGTAAGGATGCCACTGTAGGGTTCCTACAGAGGGTGGCACAAACATCCCTCGGCACATTTACAGGTCCCTCTCGCTGTTCTTCGTATTTTTATTCTCTCACTTTCTCTTTCTCTCTCTGTTCCTCTACTTCTGTCGCTGTCTCTGACACTCTGTCTATGTCTATATTTCATTATGTCTTGCCCTTTGTCTCTCTCTCTCCGTTCCCCCTTTCGCACTGTTCCAAAATGCTGTCATAAGAGACACTTTCTATATGTCTCTTTTATCTGTCTTCTCCGATCTGTCTATGTCTATCTTTAATTTACTCTCACTTCTCCTCTCTTCTCCTCTCTTCTCTTCTCCTTTCTCTCTCTCTCCCCCCGTCTCTCTCTCTCTCTCTCTCTCTCTCTCTCTCTCTCTCTCTCTCTCTATCTCTCTCTCTCTCTCTACTTCTCGCCGCTATCTCCTTCTCAATCCAACATAGCTGTTATTTCCTTTCCTCGTCATTTAACTCTCATTCGCTTTCACGGTCTGCTCGGCGTTGTCTGTATATCATCGTCCTCTACTTCCTCGAAACTCGATAATCGGAGCCGGTATCTAATGCAATCTAACTAATGATGCGGCGCCTTTATATAATGCACGAAACATCAGTCGATATCACAGAAAGTTATCGATTGTTACGTTAAGCAACAAGACAGCGCATTGGTAACGATTGCAGCGAATGAACGATGGTGCCAGGGTAACAGATGGCTTTCCTGAATGTATGGTAGCGACGGGTTTTCAAAGCCTTCTTTTATGAGGCTGACTTGGTGACAAAGGATAATGGCAGTTGTTCCTAACTATCTATCGGCCGTCAGAGTCTGTACTTATCGTCAGTATGACAACTAAGTATGCCCGTGTATGTATAGCCTCGACCCTGCTCATTTTTCAGTGAATTTATTGGGTAGGTCTTTCACCACCCGTCTTTCAAACAGTGGCAAGCCTGGCACCCAGATTATTGGGAAAGCTCGAGCTTAGTTGGCTTATAGAAGTTCAAGCATATCTTTATGACTAGCAATACAGCCTTTATATAATTACTTCCAAGTTGCAGAGCACCAGTGAGCCTAACGACATAATCCGAGTTTGTCTTGTAACCTTTGGTAGATATCGCAAGATGGCGCTGAGGTGGCACCCAGAAAAAAATCCAGCGAACCATGACGAGGCAGTCAGGCGGTTCGAGAAGATCTCTGAAGCTTATCAGATCTTATCAAACTGTAAGTCTTATGTAATCAAAAACGAAATTCAATGTATAATTCTAATCTAAAATCACTCTCTAGTATGATATTTTTCTTCATTCTTGTGCATGCAACTCATGCAGAAACTCCAATCCAGTCGATTATTAATCGAATCAGTAAATCATTCAGACTCGTCAAACGAGTTGATAAATTCGGTTAAAGTGCTGATGGTAATGATGAAATTAATGGGATACTAACCATCAGCACTTTGGAAGACTCGTTGACATCAACTGTCTTGGACGTTTCGATGTATGTCTGTCTATCCGTTAATTAAGATCGTGCATCATTTCGGCCGTGTAACTGTTTGTGGTTCTTTAAACGAATGTTTTAGTGGCTAAAATTCTAGGGACAATTGCACACATGTCTCCCCATTTCAAAATCTAAGAGGACGTAAAACCCAAACTCTGACGCTTGCGCTGTCAGCGTCTCTTTGGTGACGAGGGGAGGGGAGGAGGAGGGAGTTGATCTACGTGGAACCGTTGAGAAGAGTAGGTAGTTAGATGGAGGTTTTGCAGGAAGTAGAGATAGAGCTGGGGTATCGTTGTTAGTAACTGTAAATACGTAAAGTAAAAGAATATCGAAAAATGAAGAAAAACAAGACGACAAGGCTGGAGTTTCCTTTAATAGGTTTCCACTCTGTTTAAATTATGAGCTTGTGACACACCGTCAGTGCCTCATCCTGTTCCATATCTGTGCCTTGCCACATAACTGTGCCTTGCCACATATCTGTGCCTTGCCACACATCTGTGCCTTGCCACATATCTGTGCCTTGCCACACATCTGTGCCTTGCCACACATCTGTGCCTTGCCACATATCTGTGCCTTGCCACATATCTGTGCCTTGCCACATATCTGTGCCTTGCCACACATCTGTGCCTGGCCTCGTATCAGTGACTGACCCTCGCCCTTTGAAAGTTTTTGTTGTACCCAGCGAGTTAGTTTTGACACTAGCGCTGTATGGTTTGCTCTGATGGAATAGCATTAAAAGCATTATTGACTAAGTCTGTAATTTTAACAATACATAGTAAGCCTTTGCATCATAAATATAAAGAACCTACTTTGGTTCATAATACACGAATCCCCTGTGGTCGTGTGCCATTAACAGAGCTATGGACGGATAAATAATCTATCTAAATGCTGGGATAGGCCACGTTGTAGACCATCTTTAGTGTTTCCCATGTGGTGTATCCCATACATTAAATATCTAGTGCATCCCATGCATTATGTCATTTTTCTACAGCACAGAACCGAGAAACGTACGATCGTTATAGATGTGCGTCAGCATCAGCAGAAGCAACAGATGCTGAGGAGAGCGCTTCGACTGCTGCGTCGGCGCCATCTACCGTCGAGCGAGAGGAGCAAAGGAATCGATTGGCGACGGAATTGCGTCTCATCCACTTGAAGCCGGCACAACAAGTCTTCGAGGAGTTCTTCGGCGGCAGGAATCCTTTCTCAGACATGTTCGGATGCAATTTAGGTTCACTCAACACTCGCTCATTATTACAAGGCTTTTATCTGTTCAATATGTTGTCGCCTCTCATCCATCCGTGCGTCCCTTTGTCTCTGTCTATCTTGTTGAGAATTGGCCACGGTTTTTTGTACGTGTGAGTTTACTCTAGATAGTAGAGTTGTTAGCGAATATCCAACTATCTTCAGCACTTAATTATTGCGTCATTCAACAGACTGGCACTGAATACACATCATACTCGTCCGTTCTTCCGTCCGTCGGTCCTTCCTTTCTTCTTTGCTTCTCGTCCGTTCGCCCTTCCAACCGTCCATCATTCCTTCTCGTCTGCTCTTCGTTCCGTTCGTCTGTCCTTCCTTCCTTCCCTCCTTGTTCGCGCTTTAGTTCGTCGGTCCACCCTGTCCGCCCGGCTGTGGGATTTTTCCAGTTGGTCCTAAATCAGCAGAAGCTAACCCTGAACGTTTTCCGACAGTTTAATTCAACATATAAAATTCAACAAAGATACATGAAATCTACAAAGTCCTTAGTTTAAGCTACCCATAGGCTACGCGAAATAGTAGCTTACAACTGTCGCGTTCTTCTCAGTCCGTCGAGAAAGACTTGTCTTTAGCGGACTTCTCTGTCCGTCGAGAAAAAAAAACAAGACTTCAAGTCTCGCCTGAAGGTAAACACGGTACAAGTACGGTTCTTCGGTACAAGTCTAATCCACTACCCCAGCGCCCTAGTACAACTCTCCCTTCTGGACCGTAAATATACAGTAAATGTACACGTTTTTCTATAGCGACCGAATGGTCTCGATCCTATTCATTTTTCAATGAATTAATCGGGTCAGATCCTTCACCACCTCTGCCCGTTTGAATAGGCGCCACGACATTTAAGGTCCCTGTGCGCGGACCATGCTAGCCCGAGATTAGAATGTGTTTTAAGACCATAGAGGCCAGAAGGGGTAAGGTAATGCCTATTACGATGATGTGATGATGATGATGATGATGTGACGATGATGATGATGGGTGGGTGACTGCATCACACATATATGAAAGCAGCCTATATTGGAGCCCGATGCCTAGTCTCAATTAAGCAGCGTGTTGTACATTGTGCACAGAAGGGTCGGAGATGCTTTACTGCAAAAACGGCAGAAGCGATGTCACAACGGAGACTCCGACACGACGCTGGTTTCCTTGCTTAGACGATCTACGACAGAGGATGACGCCTAACGACAAAGTCTTTACCCTCTCAGCGTTCTCCGAAGAATCGACCCCTACCAAACAGTAAGAAAATACTTCATTGGTTCAACAATTATGGTGGCCAAATGTTTTAGCTTAGCTGAGTGGTGCTCACTGATGGATTCAGAAGGGCTGTGAATAAGCTGGTCCCCGCGGCGCGGCTTTCGTTGGGCGCTGTAGAAATCTTGGAATTACGATTATGATTTGGCTTCTGTTTTCCTGTTTCCCTAGTTTCTTTGCTTCAACAGTTATTATTATAGCCGTTTTTAGGCCCCCTATTTGTAATATATTTAATATATTTTATATTCATATATTTTAGGGCCCCTATATGTAATATATTTCTGTAGGCAATCCTAGCCTTCAATTTCAAACAGCATCCACCGTAGCCGTCTGACTGTCTGAGTGCCTGACTCCTGGATCTTGACCCTTTTGCCTATCGATTTTGTTTTGACTGAGCGCCTGTGAATAAGCTGGTTCCCGCGACTTAGCTTTTGTTGAGCGCTGTAGAAATCTGGAGATTACGATTACGATTACGATAGCCAAAATTGGTTTGGGGACCAACTCAATGGCGTGACCATTAAAAATCAAATGGGGGCCATGATCAGATTCCCCCCGCCCCATGTGTTAAACAACATAACTCCGCGAGCTGAGATCAACTGTGCTAGCAGCCTTTAAATGTCATAAAACATTGACTTATTATATTATTACTAAGCTTAAACATCACCAGTCGTTTATAGCACTCGGTTTTGCTTCGTGTTGTTTTTCCTACACAGACATCCGGATCATTCGCTGAATACTTCAGCCAACACTGCGACTGTAACTAGCTGCGTACGACAAGTCTCGACTTCAACACGTCTGTCGAACGGAAAGAAGATCGTTACCAGAAAGTGAGCGAAACAAAAACGAATAGCATTCATTATAAAACATCGATATAATAAAAACTATACACGTGCGTAGTCAATTTAACGCATTTTAAAGAAGGCGACATAATTATAACCGCGGTGCCATCTGGCGAATAATATGAAAACAATGTAATTTTTGCATTGTGCCAGTAAGAGGGAAAGGGGACGAGGGGGAGAGCGGGCAGCACATCATTTTTATCTATGTAATAGCCTCAGATGCTTGATCCATTTAGTGCATTTGTGAAAGAAGACAACGCCGGCGCCGTCTCGCGGATGGGACCTAAAGGTTGTTGCTAACGGGGGCGCAACAGAAAATTTTCCCAGAATGGATATTTTGCCAAACTAGCACGCAGATGCTCAGTGTGAGATATGCCACGTGCACAGAACTACGCAATGATTAATTAACGCTCATTCATTACGGGACATTTAGGCTTCGAAGCCTGTCTTTCTATTTGCATGCACACTGAGGCTAAAAGCACGCAGCCAAATTGCGGGCTGAACAACTGTGTAGCATGACAGAGATGCCTATGTGAACAGAATTCAAAGAGTTAAGTTTATTCAGTTGCTGTGAAATACCAAAAAGGAGAAACTCAGTTTTGGATGGGTTTAAAAGCAATCCATTTTCTGTCATTCAAGACTGCTCGGTTTAAAATGTCAGATGATAGTGTGAGAACTGGAAGAAGGGGAATTATCAAAAGAAATGTAGAGTTGAGCGTCATCACAGCAACATGTTCAAGAAATTTATAAATAAAATTCAAGTTTGAGATTGGTCAGTAGTTTGACATAGTGTCGACATCCAAAATTGGTTTCTTCAACAAAGGGCAGACTATTGCATGTAAGAAACACGAGATGGAAAGGAGCCTTCAGCAAGCGACCGATTGATTAATGTCAAGATGATGGTACCACGCACATCAAAGCAGCTTTTGAGAAGGTGAGTCAGAATATTACTGTGTCTAGGAGGCAATGTTTTTTGTCAGCTTGCATGATCTAACACTGTTTCTGGTGCCTCATGCGTGACGCCGTGTTTAAAAAAACACTTAAGAAGATAGAGTTTATGACAACATCCACTGGTATATTAAAATGTTAAGAAGTGATCTATAAATATTTGGAGACCTCTGGGGCCAAGGATTCAGTTGATGACATGGCCCCGTTATAACCTCCCACTGGACAAGAGGATTGGCAGTTTTACAGATACACACCTCTTGGGTAGATTCATTGGCTTATATAGGCTAATCAAAACTTTCCGTGAAACACTAAAGATTTGCATTTCTAACATAACTTAAGTGATGTGATATAATTCATGTTTTAGGGTAATCGAGAATGGAGTTGAGACAGTAACTGTTGAAGAAAATGGCAAACTAGTCAAAAAAACCATCAACGGCATACCAGTCAACACTGATACGGAAGATCAGCCCAACATGACCTCCGACTGTAGTCCTGTTGAGACAGAAATGACACTTCCGACAAGTTGAAATTAAAAAACTAAAACATGCTTTTAACAAATGCTGCCTTTGTGTAAGTCTATGTAGCAGGACCTAAACACCAACTCATTAAGGATCGTCCATAAAGAATGGTGACAACGACAGGGAGTTACCCAAATAGGGGTCATAGAAGGGTTTTGGCCAATGCAGACATCCACATCCAATTTGGTAAATACTGTAGTTATTTCAGTTCAGCCCGTGCAATAAACACCAACATGAGTCAGACAGCAGAATTCTATATTGTGCTGGACCTAATTAGCGTCTCATCTGCTGGATGCGGCATTATCAAATATAGAAATCCAAAGCACCGTTAGCCACAAAAGTTCAACAGGATAGCCTATCTAAGACTTAGTACTCAGTTGCAAAGGGGACAGGGTGAGCGTAATACCAAATGCGGACAAGGGGAAGGGAGGGTCCAAACTACGTCATTTTTTGTGAACACCCTTTAGGTAGTACCCATAGATGTCTGCAGGGGTAATTGAGATTTCTACAATGCCCAACAAAAGCCAAGTTGCAGGAACCAGCTTATTCTTAGGCACTAAAATATGGGCTGGGATTCACTTGCACCCATGGAGTAAACCACTGATGTTTTCTACATAAAAAAGGAATGAAAATCCAAACAAATTAATTTTCAAAGCATTTAATACTTACTATAATCCATTTCTACATATGTAAAAAACAAACTGTGCTACAAAAGCAAACAGGTCTCTGCAATTTAACTAATTGCACATTCAGATACAGGTACAATTGTAAAACATCACACTGCATAAGAAGTCCACATGTTCCAATTTCTCTCTAGCAAAATTACAACCAAGTCTGATCTCAAACGAGATTGTCTGTAGGTTTCATGTAACCTTAGGTGTTAACCTTATTTGCTACACCTGGAAAACACTTATGATATCAGCCACTGGTAAGAACTGCTCAATGCATCAATAATAATATTAAATAAAAATGTGCAAGAATTGTAGAAGTTTAATTCACTGTTGCAAACACTCTTTAAAACCAAAAATTATTCATGCATTTCAGGTAGTCTGTGTCTAGGAAAACCTAGAGGAATTTAAATACAGTCATGCTTGATTCCCACATTTTCAATCCGGCAAACAGATTAAAATTAGAATTTCAAATGCACAATTCAAGTATACACATAATTAACTGCATTAATCTGCATTCAGATGTTGAACGTGAAATTGGGAATTTAGTATGTATAAGCCAAACAACCTGTAAGGGAAGATAAGCCAGAACTACAGTTTTCAGTGTCAAACTTCAGCTAAAACCTTATCTTTCAAAACCATCTGAGAACCACCCTTTCTTTCCTACAATATCACTGGAGCAGGTCAGGCATCTCTCACCTTTGCCTCTCAGATAATTGCAAATTGGAGAAATATGTTGTAACTCAATACGAAAGGTGCAACACTCAAAAACTGCTTTGTTTAAATTGTCTTTATCTTACATGAAATCAAGCTGTGCCGCACTGAAAAATGCATCCATGTCAACATATCAAAGCAGAAAATTACGAGCCTTTTCAATACCACTCTGCAACAGCTGATAGTAAAACTGTGCTTTGTACTGAATGTCAGCATCTCCAAAATTTACACACTTCTCAAGAATTTTACCAAGAATGTCTTGGCATTCAGCCGGTCTCTTGAGAAACAGCTTCATTGCCGCAGTGAGAAGGCTTTCATAAACCAGCGCATCACTCGGCTGAGACAGCTCTTCAGCAAACTCCTCAAGCAAGTATGGGCTGCTATCTAGTCGCTCCCCATATTCACCCAACAACCACAACATTGCAGGTCTTGCCTCAAACAATTCCACAGCACTTGCACATTTTTCTAAGCTTCGTAGAACATCCTCAAGGTTTGACAGTTGTCTCAAGTCTAGTCTTTGCAAAACATTCAGCACATCGGGAATGATATTACGGTCCTTTAAATCCAACAGATTCACCAAGACATCAACAGATCTTGACATGAGAATTGGAAACTTTGAGGCAACTTTGCACAAGCCATTAACAGCGCATCTAGCGACGTCTGGAACTGTATCCAGACTGTACATGCCAAGCTCTTCTACAATTTCAGGTAAGTTCGATTCAGTTGCAAGGGACGACAGAAGAGCAATTTTTTTAATTTTGATGTAAAGTGGTTCATTGTAACGACAAAAGAACAACTGATGATGTGGTTGAAACAGTTCAGTGAAGTCTGTTAATAATGTTTCAATAAATTCAAGGAGCACAAACGTCATTTCTGGATTGTCTGTATTCATCAGATGCAAAAGCTGGTCTTTGGCTCTCTCTGCTGCAACATGCTTTAGGTCAGGATTGTCTCCAACTAGCTGCAGAAAGTATTTGAGTGTCTGCACCAAAACAGAAGCACTGCTAGACCTCAGGTAGGGATCTATGATGTTCATAATGTCCAAGGTTTCCTGACTGTTAGCCGGTGTGTATTTAGCTAGAAACATCATCACAGTGGAAAGCTGGGTCTCTGCAAACATCTGAAACACAAAGACAACACAGGTTTAGATATCAATTATTTGGATTCCTGAGCAACAATGACTCATGGCCCAGGACAAGAAATGCTGTCTGGAAATTTACTGTAACCAGCCTGTGTGTGTCTGCTGACCAGCCAACCAGATTCAAATCAAGAACTCGAGTCCTGACATTTTAAAAAAAGTTAAAATATAAAACTTTTGGCACTAGCACTGACAAATGACTTTGGAAGAACCCTAGAAATAGCTCACTATTTAAGAAGTTGCACAAACTGTTGTTTCTACACTGTATTACACACTTCTTAGGAAAGTACTTCTTTGGAAAAGGGACACAAATTACTAAATTTCAAGAAATCAAGCATAATATAATCTGCAGATTGAACGTTTAGAGACACAACTATACTGGGTCAATGACCAATATGGCAGAGAACAACTTCTGAAAATGATCAGTGACATTTAAAAACAGGGCAGAAAATCAGAATATGTCTAGGCTAATGATGGTTTACCATGTGACAGTGGGAGGTACAGTTTATTAAAATCTAATGACATTCATGACTGTAAAGAAGGGTGTTCTGGAATCCAGAACCTTCTAACAGCAAAGCAAATGATCTATTTTTGTACTTACTCTACATTTAGTTTTACATACCTGAAGTTTATTAAGCAAATACACAGCTATGTTATGATTGATAATGACACCACCCTCAAAACTCAGAATTTCCTCAAGTGCCAACATAGCATCAACCACAACAATTGAATCAGAATCACGAATGGCTTCATAAAGCCTGTCCACAATGTCGTTTTCCATCACAATCTCGTGATTCAGGCGGGACAACATCACACATGACAGAACGGCAGCTCGTCTCACATACACACTCGAATCATCCAGTCCTTTCCGCACTAATGAGAGACTGTAGTCAAGCACAAAGGCATGTGGAATTGAAGTTATGGTCTTCAACGAGAAGCCACGGATCATAGGATTCGAATCATTGCAGTCTTTCACGAGTGTATTAATTGCAAGAAGTATAAACTCTTGGTTGCTGCCATGTTCACAGATAAACCAGCTGACTAATTTCTTTGTAATGAGGTCTGAACTTGACAGATGTTTCACAACTGCTGGAAAGAGTTTCTCCATGTTTTTCCCACCACTTGAAGTCATTAATATCTGTTCAAATAAGAGAAAATATGCAGAAATTTACAAAATATGAAATAATAGCTGGCTATCGTTTCTTAACAATAATCAAATTCCTTAACTTAGTATCAAATACAGTATAGCAATATAGTAACAATGGTGAGTCATAAATGATTGAAGTATTCAATTACAGTCTGTGAATTGCTATTAATTATTTCCATTTAAGTCTCTATCACTGTGTTGAATACTGGCAATAAGAAAACAACAATTATTTTGTGGTCTAGTGACTGGAGCGCCATGGAGTGGCTCATATAAGAAGATCACTACTTTAAGAACTACATGGATGGCAATAACATGTTAATATAAAGAAATATTGCATGTATATGCAAACTATGAACAATGAGAAATCTCTACAGCTTAAATCTTGCAGGCCAAAGAAACCAAAGAGTAGCCTGCAGTGTAGCTCTTGGATTATTATTATTGCCTGTGAATAATAAATTACACTATTAGTTTACAGGGAATGAAATATAATTGGCAATCATTCGTTTCAGGTCCTGAATCGTTTCTATGAAACAAATTGTCTTCTAAATTTGTGCTTGGCATGCATCCACATATTCTCCACGTTTTGTTTGTATACCAACGTTGTTTGGATCTACAAAGTTGCATTCATCCACAACTGCAGAATGTATGAAAATTGTGTGACTCACTTACTTATTAACTGGGAGTTTGTGGCAAGGGTCTAATTTCTCTCTGTCTGTAGAGGCCATATCGTTCTTAAGTAGGGCGACTGCGAGTGGTCTATTCTATGGGTTTACCCAAGATTACCCTAAATATGCTGATTTTACCTTTTCTTACTTGCTTTTGATTTCTGCATGGTAGCTTGCACATTATCTAATCGATTTTCGGGTTTTTATATTAGCACCGCGCCGTGGTCTTTTGGTCAATGATCATGCGGTTGCAGGTTCGATTCCGTGAACCGACCCTGGGCAAGTTGTTTGCGCACACGTGCCTCTGTCACCAAGCATTATGATTTGGTACCGGCGTAAGCTGGGAAGTAAATGGCAAGTCCTGCAATGCACTGGCCCCGTGTCCAGGACCTTGGGATTCGTCCACTGTCAGCTCAAGGCCAAAAGAAAAGGAAATAAGCGCCTACCCTACATTCCATGCGCTATGGTAGCTTTTCTTCCTTTATTTGATTTTTAATCGAAAGAAAACTTACCCTTCGTAACGTTCTGCGCGTTGTCAATACGTCTTTGTCTACATCCAATTTATTAATGACTTGGAAAAGTTCCTCCGCGTCGTAGGTATAACCAAACATCTTAATAACAATACTTTACTCTAAACACGAATGCATAAACTATACAAGAACGAATACAGACTAAAATATCATCACCAACTAAGCAACTAACAGCCACACGATTACAACAGATATTATTTAAGATTCGACCTCTTAGTGACGTAGTTGAAATTACGCATGCTTTAAGTCATTGGTGGATTCACTAGCGTCATCTCGGGATTGACTGCAGGGGCGTAGTGAGGGGTAAAATAAATGTACTGTAAAATGTACACATTTTCAACAGCGACCGTATGGCCTCGACAGTCCACCCTGCTAATATTTCAATGAATTGACCGGGTTATCATGATCATCCTTCACTACAGACGCATAAGAGACAGACAGCTTCGGGTGCAGGGTTGACAGAGGGCAAAACAAGGGAGCAAAACAGTAATTACCTCAGCAGTAACGTCATTTGTATTATATAGCTAGAGGTTGGAGATGTGATTTGAAATTGAGAGATATAAGTCAAAAGTGATGCCAAGATTGCGTACAGGCGAATTAAATGTGAATGTGAGCGTGGAGAAAGTTGTTGATTAGTGCTGCTGTCGCAAAATTTTCAAGACAAAGAATAAAAAAATGGACAACCGAACTGTATTGAAGATGGTCTATAGCTATTAAATATGACACTTCAAGCAAGTTACTTAATTCCTTAAGATCAGCGTCCAACATCGAGTTCGAGGCGTCGTGCAGAGACACAGATCTGATACCACAGTTGAACACAAAATATAATTTTAATTAGTAGGCTAATAATAATAATAATTAGCAACTTCTAATGCGCCAGTGTCTAATGCACAAGGCATCAACCGATGGCACACCAGAACCAAGCCACAATCAGGTCGATATCCAGAAAGTCAGTCCGCACGACACAGAGGCAGCCTATGGTGGATAAGCAATTTGAAACAGGTAAGTTTTAAGTTGAGAACGAAATGACAGGAGCGACTGAGCAGAACGAACAGACACAGGGAGGGAATTCCAAAATTTTGGTCCAGCAACCGAAAATGCTCGTTTACCAAGAACAGTTCTAGCCCAAGGTAGGCCTATGACCAGAGAAAGACAATCAGATGACCTTGCAGAATAATGGTAAGTCTGGGGAATAACGATTGATTTCAAGTATTGTGGTCGGCCATAGTTCAATGTTTTATAAACTGTAAGTCCTAATTTGAAACAAATCCTTTGCTGAACAGGAAGCCAATGTAAACATACGAACTCGCTAACGCTACACTTCTTGCAATCTCTGCGCAGGTCTTTCACTCAAAATTGAAAACACCCCTCTTCCACAAATCCTATACTGATTCCTCCTTTCCCTTATCTCTCTCGCCACTCCAATTCTATACACCATTCACCTTAGCCGTCTGAATGTCTGCTTGCTTGGCACTTGGATCTTGCGCTGGAACTGAATCTGACCTCACCTGCGTATCGATTTTGTTTTGACTGAGCGCCTGTGAATAAGCTAGTTTCTGTGACTTAGCTTTCTTTGGGAGTTGAAAGATTTATGTGTACTGACATTGCGCGCGTTACAAGTACTTTAAATAAATAAAATATATATAAATCCCCAGTTCTCGATTACCGTGTACTAGCAACTATAAATAGAGATCAGTGGTAGCGTTCATTCCTCTTGGCAACGGCATGGATGCCATATTATTAACAAATCCCACACAGAATGACGTAATTAAAAGTTGAAAAGATGCGCCGCCATTATTAGATTAGGCAATGGCTTTAATGAAAATGAATGCATTATTTTGTCACTGAACCTGAGTTTTACTTACATGTTCTTTTACAAAGTATTTAGTAAAACTAATTTGAAATTTTGTTTAATTTATTTATGCGTATCATATGTTAATGCGCATAAGTTCATTCATGTAAGCACCAGAGAGCGCTAATCAAATACCTAACGTCATACAGTAGATTCTGACATAATTCATCTTTAGCAAAGCATTCCGATCTGATGCTTGAAGGAGGTGGTCTTGTAAAATTCTGTACTTAAAACAGTTTATTTCTGCTTATTTGTGAGTAGTGAAGAATTTAATTTTGTAAAGCTTTTTGATTTAAGCTTTTATTAGTTAAGAGCTGCTTCAGTTTTACTAGGAAAATCTATTCGGGTAAAGATAATGTCACAAATTACAAACTATTCGTAATCGTAAACTCGAGATTGCTACAGCGCCCAACGACAACTAAGTCGCGGGAACCAAATTATTCACAGGCGCTCAGTCAAAACAAAATGATTAGGCAAGAAGGGTTTGGTTCCAGGTTGATATCTAAGAGTCAGGCGGACAGTCGGTGTGTGGTCTTTGAATTGAATGAGGGGAAGAAGAGGAATCAGGATAGGATCAGCAGAAGCGGAGTGTTTTCAGTTTTGAGTGGAAAACCTCCGCAGAGATGGCAAGGGGTGAAGTGACGGTGAGTTTGTATGATGTACAATTTGTTATTGTTAAGGAACTTATGTAGCGCCCTTGTGTAATGCAAAAGGCGTCAACCGATGGCACACAATATTATTGTCTGTTTCCTTTTATCCCACAAAGTATGAGACAGTGGAACAACAAAAGTGAAAAATACACAGTTTCAACTATTGTGCCCATTTTTGTAGCACCCCAATGCTGTAATTAAAGTTTTATTATTTTAATGTTCTTAACCACTGCCTTGACATTAGAATTTTAACTTAATGAGTGCTATGTTTTTTTTTATTTCAACAGATTAAGTGTCCCAGTCATTTGAGTTAGGTGATCATGGAGCACATGCATTTTGCTGGAGAAGATGAAGATGATCTGTATGGAGGTTTTGATGATCATAATTCAGCTCTAAATACTGAGGTTTGTCTCCTCTTGTATGTGTGTACTGTAATTTATCATAATTATATCAAACCCAGTCCACATGCAGAGCTAAAGATTTCTGTGAACATGTCTTATCAATAGGTCTAGTATGTACTGGATGTGAGGCCAGCTTTTGCTCCATTATGTGGTGGTCATGTATCTTTCTGATGGCCTGTCATCATTTTTGTAATAGTCCATGTCATCACCACTGCTGCTGCCACAAATGGTACCAATCTGATAAGACTTTTTAGGAACGCTGTGATGATACACAAAATGTTGATCAACTGTTGTCCCAGACTGATATAACAAACAAAATTGCAAAAATTCATTTTTTAAGAGTGCATTTTGAAATAAATGGATAATTGAAATTTTGTTTTTCTTTGGACAGATTTCAGGCAGTTGTATGGCTGGCATGATTTTGTTGTTAGATAATTAGTGAAATTTGGTATGAGGCAGTGGGGTGGACTGACCTCAACATTCAGATGCTTTAATGATCAAGTAACATACAGAATGTGCTTTACTTTCAATCAGTTTGGTAGATATGTGTAAATGAATGACCCCAAAAGGAGGTGCTTCAGGTTCCCACAATAAAATGGTAAGACCAAGGAATGAAGCAGTAGACAGTTTATACTCATGGGTTGCCTCTTGGATAGGACTGATCTCAGCTATATTATTACTTACTTTAGTGTGATGCAACCAATACATATATTAAGATTAATTATTTATTCCTTAGAGACCCTTCCTATAACACTGTCACTGCTAGCCATCTCAGTTTGCAAGTCATAATGGGTTTGTGTTATAATAAAATATCTTTATGAAGGCCAATTGAATTAGTTTTTAACAGAATCCATAATATGATTTAAGTGTGTTATATGGAGTGGTATGCAGCAGCGTATGGTGTGACAGATCATCATCTGAAACTGTAATGACAAAGCATTGGTAATTACACAGAACTGTCCACATTCTTCAGTGTTTCTGATAATTAAGGAGTTGGCTTATGATCCGGCTTTCCAACAAGCTGTTCGGACAAGTCATGGGAGGCGACCACCACCAACAGGAGCTCGTCTTGGCACGATGGCAGCAGGTCGAAAGGGAGGCCTTGTGGTTCCTCCATCATCGATGGGCATTCGACCTATTACAGGGGCACAGGATGGGGGCAAGAACCGACCAATGACAGCAGTGAAGGCAGCTGGATACACGTCTGCTGCAAGAGGTAATGTGATTGTGTCTAAACAGCCTCGGTTCTGCATTTAAATTAGGTTATGTTTAGTGCTTGTCATTTGTGAATATCGTTATTGTCTTTTTCAACTTTTTAAACCCACTGAAACGACATGAACAAGTTTACAGAGTGATGTAAATAAGGGGAAGTGAATGTCTACATAGGAATGAATTGTCTACTGTTGTTTAGCAGTTTGCAGGCAAAATGAAAGATGAATGTTGATGTCTGCATTTTTCACTTGTCACTTGCTTACTGGTGGCTTCATGGACTGCTGTTACCATCACTGTCATTGTCACTGCCATCATAAATGTTACTGTCATCAGCATTATCATGAAATTATGAAGAACTTTTTCAATATTTGTGTAGTGCCGTTATTGTATTCTTTTGAATGTATTATGCATGACATTTGAGCACTTTTATGCAATGATTTGATTGATGTTCTGTTCTTGTCAACAGGTGGCGTTTTTGATCCCCTAAATCAGAGTACAGGCAGCACAGCTGCTCCACTTGAACCGAAATCTGAAGGAGGGTTAGCTTTGTTTGTCTGTTTGCATTGTCATTGTTGTTTTACCTAAGCATTGCGTGATAGAAGTGATGATAACATCTATGACTGCTACATCAGTAAAACACAGGGCTGCTGTCATCGGTTGGATTTTTGCATAGCCTCTCCAGTGGATTACTGATGCGTGACAGGTTTTCAATTCAAAGCAGCCATAGGTTGATACCTTTTGTGTTACAAGATCTGTTGGTGGCATCTTCACAAAGATCAGGGGTTCTTGGCTGAGTCTAGACACTGGATTCCCTTGTTAGATGCTGTTTGTAAGATGCAATAGAAATGTTTCAGTTTTGGAGTGAAAAGTTGACTCATAGCTGCATCAGAAATCAATAGACAAACAAACAGAAGAGGTCTCTGTCTAGCACTACGAGCACTGTAATGTAATGTAATACATAATTTATATAACATCCTCTTTGAAGTATCTACCAAGAAGCATTCTCATACCAACCCTAGGAAAAGAGCAATCTGTAATTTGAGGAAGAATGTACCAGTTGCTCCTCTTGCCGTGAGATAGCAGGCATCAAGAGGTAGACCATTTTGGACAGTGGTACCACTGCTGCAATTTGCATGATAGTGTGAGAAAAAAGACAAGCAGTTCACCCAGCCATGGGACACAGTGTTCTGTGGCTGACCATGCAGTTGTTGAGGTACCATAATTCCTTCAATTTGCTCAACTCAGCTGATATGCTAAATAAAAAAATTTATGATTTGAATAGGATTGAAGAAAAAATAAAGCAGCTGGAGAGAGCAGTCAACTTACTCGTTGAGGAAAGTTGCTTAGCAAGTGCTAAAGGGGAACATAAACTAGTAAGATCTTGTCAGTTTCACGTTTTTATTGTGTAAACACATTGTAATTTTGTTCCAAACTAATGACACCATTACTTCAGACAGGCTCAAGACAGTTCTAGAATTTTGATTATTTAATCCATATCCAATGTTCTTTCTAATTTTTTTCATGGTTCTTCACTTTCCAGGATGTAGGATACTACATCATGAAACATCTTGTTCTTCCTGCTTTAAATTTCGCAATCACAATATACATGACACTGTTTACTGCTCATATTTGTCGTCAGTTTTATCAAATAGCTTGTAAAGGCCTACTGTACAGCTAATCTAGCAATCTCAGTTTGTCCAGCATCATAGAGCTTTGTGTCTGTCAACATGTGTACCTCAAACAACGTCTATTCTAGCTACTCGTCTTCTGGAAATCTGCAGTCCAAATAGTTAGTTGCTAAGTTCTGTTCCTTACCTCCAACACACTTCAGTCCTTCCAACTCTCCTATTTTCATCAGTTATTTGTTCAGCCTGCTTCTCTTCCACTGTAACGCTTCTCTGCCTTCCCATCACCTCATCCTTAAAATTTGGAAAAAGCTTCTTAGCTGCTCCATCCCTCTCGAATAAACTCCCACCAGAATTACAACAATTTTCTTATCAGTCTATTTATTTGCCATCAAACAGAAGCATTTACTTTATACCAGTGAGTTACTAATCGACTGTAAGACTATCTCATTTTGTAAGTTTTCTGTGTTTTTACTGTTAAAAGTTAAAGTTTCAGACAAAGCCAGTTTTTTGATAAAAGTCTTTGGCTTAATTTTTTTACCACAAAACTATTTGCTTATTTGAATGTATGTTGGCTTGCAAATCAGAACTTGGGATACAAGCCCACATATCCAAGACTGTCTGTTTCCATTCTGGCTGCTTTGCTGAGTCTTGGTTCTGACTGTTTTGCATATAGATCAGCGTTGATTCGGTTTAAGCAAGTCTTTGGAGAGTTAAGATCAACTGTATTAGTACATTTAGTGGCTAAATGGACTGAATTGCTTTGCTTCTTTTTTATGGCATTACCAGTCAGCAAGACCAAGTTTTTGTGTTTGCTTTTGTCAGGCTTTAGATATAGGTTCTTTTGTAGGCTTTGGACAAAGCACGAGAGGCGGCACGCAAGGAGCGGGATGTTGGAAATTTGCGACAGCAGGCTCCAAATCCAGAAAATGTCAATCTTGATCTCTCCTATTCAGTAAGTTTGCAGATATTGAATGGTTTAGGGTATCAGCAATAATGTTTGCATAGGGCCTTATGGTTCTATGGATTTTTTACAGTATACTTTAAATAGTATACTTTTCCTAGTATACTTTTACTTAAGCCTGTTGGTTGGGTTGTAAGTGTGTGTTGGAGCCCACCACTGGTGACTTTTCTAATTATTTGAGCATTGCCTGGTAACTGATAAACTTTCTATTCTTAATGAAAGTTGGCATCGTATAGACTAGTAGAGAACGTCTCTGATTGGTTTTTCTTGGAATGGCAAACAAATATCCAACCCTCAGATTCTGCATGACTGACATTGCATGTGTATTGAGTGCTTTAAATAAATAAATAAACCATGGATGATGCTTACTGTGAAGTCCGAGAAAAGGTTTTCTGTGATTTAGTTGTTATAATGGAAATCGACTTGCATATTAATAGAGTAAAATCCTGTTAAATTGTTATTACAGTGACTATCAAGGCTTGTCCCATGAGGGGGATCTTGTGTGGGAGCCAATGCATTGTGTTTTGAGTACAGTTTCAAATATGCTAGAATTTTTGCAGATTGGCCAACTGATTCGGGCAGCCCAGTTAAGAACCTCACAACTTTGGCAAGCATGCAGAGACAGAAATATGATAGTGCATCTTACTTGCTTATTAGTTTATTTTTTGAATTTTAGGTTTTATTCAACTTGGCCAATCAGTTGGCTGCCAACCACATGGACACTGAGGCACTCAACACTTACAAGGAGATTGTAAGAACCAAATCATTCAACAATGCAGGTTCGACTTTTATTGCCTTCTGTTTGATTTTTCAGTTTATGCATATTGTATGAATAAAAATATAATAAACATCTGTGTAATGTAAAATGTCTTGCAGATCTTAGCAAGACTGATAAGTTTCTTAAGGGGTGTTATATAAATTTGCAATTACAGTTACCATGCAGTTGCTTTCCTTGGATTGTAGACTCTAACAAGAGTTTAATGAAGTTGCTTCTTGCCAGAAATCTTCAGGAAGTCAATAACATTAATGACGAAGCCTATTTTGTGGTTTATTTCATTTCAGGTCGCTTAAAAGTCAACATGGGCAACATATACTTTCGCCAGCACGAATATTCACAGGCCATCAAGCATTATAGAATGGCACTTGACCAGGTTCCAGCAACACACAGGAACATGAGGTGGGAATAACAGTATCTCTTCTGCACTATTATTAAAATGAATTATTAAAGTTTTTATATTATTAACAGGTCACATCATGACTAAAAGTCTTAATTCATCATGTGTTGCAGGGAAGAAAATGTACTGTTAAAGGTAAACATTATTTGGTAGCTGTTTGTTGATGTCTGTGTTTACTGGTTCTATGTAAACCATTTTAATTGATTAACAGGACGAAAATTAACCAGAATATTGGAATAGCCTTTGTGAAATTGGGTCAGTACAATGATGCAGCCACCACATTTCGAACCATCATGTCAGAGGAGCCAAATTTTAGAACTGGATTCAACTTGATCCTCTGCAATTTTGCTCTGGGTGACCGTGAAGAAATGAAGCAATCATTCCTGAGGTTGCTGACTGTTGATCTGAAGATTGACAATGAAGATAAATATGTTTCCTCTACGGTATTCACTGTTTACTAACTCTTGAGTCTTGTGTTTTTAAATTTAGGCTGAGTTTTATGAATTTCTTTTTTTGGCAAGGATTTGCAACACAATTTCATTTTAACTTAAAAGCCTATAGTTCACAGGTACTAACAAATGCATATTTCTCAATATATAACAACAAGAAAACTTTGATACATCGCTAATTAACGTCCCCATCACATCATCTCATTCACCATGACTTTGATATCAACTACTGACCTGACTTCTTTCTCATTTCAAATTAATCATGCCTTCAAATTAGCCCTATCCAACAATTTTTCAGAGCCTGGATATCTTACTTAATTTGCTTCTGAGAAATTTGTAAGAGATGCTATGCAGATGTTCTGTTATATATCATAATCACTTCTTGGCTGTGATGTGCAGTAGATAAGCATTACCAGTATTCAGGTGGTAATACAGATGAAGATGTTTTTGAAGTTACTGTATTTGTTTTTTGATGATCCAGGATGATAAACAGTACTCACTGATACTTGAAATAATCAAGAATGATGCACTGCGAAAAATTGAGAAGCAAAGGTTAATGAATTTTTGTTTAAATGTAAAATTGAGATTTGTGTAAAATTTTCTGAAAATAAGCTGTGCAACAAGGTTTTAGTCATGAAATGTATCTGGCAAGATGTGATGATTATTTATTTATTTATTCTGTGCCTCTGTCAGCAATTATCCTTGGAAACAAGGTTCTGGAGTTAACGATTTTTTGTTTGAAACAAACAAATCAGCAATCCAAGAACACGACAACCTTCCTTTGATGGCTGCTATTTAACTCGATGCAACTTATTCATATACTGGACACAGACTGGAAGAATAATGTATTTTGTTTGCTTATACACCAGATTCTTAGTGCCATGTTAAAAAATTGGCTGGTTTTTGGTATATGTTTTAAATGATATTGAGACATTTGAAAGATTTACACTTCATTACACAAAATTGGCCAGGATACCATCCTATCTTGGATATGTACTGTTGGTTTTCTGTAGGAGGGCTGAGGCTGAGCAGTGTATAATGATGGCAACCAAGATCATAGGACCAGCCATCGATAGTTCTTTCGACAGTGGCTACAACTGGTGCATTGAACAGGTCAAGTCCTCACAGTACATGGAGTTGGCACATAATTTGGACATCGACAAAGCAATAGGATTTCTCAAGCAGAAGGACTTTCAACAGGTTTGCTTTTATCAGAGTCTCTTCAGGCAAGGTCCTTCCCTCAGCCCTGTAGTGTGTTTCATTGTGGGATTTGCGTTGGAACATACGTTAGTTGTTTATTTTATAGTTGTTTATTTTCGGAGCACTTATTAAGATTCAGGCTAAGAAGAAGGATGCAGCTGCCATTTAACTATGTTAATTCACTGATTTTAAAACTGATCGGTCACTATCTTTTTATAATCTAGCCACTAATAACGTATGGAATTAGTTTGCCTTAATGTTTCCTCAGCCAAAGTGAGAGCTCTTTCAGATTCATTTTGGACAAAACATTAAAAGAAACTCATTTATTTTAAAATAAGATTTACATATATTCAGGATGATGATAGTGATGACAAAGATAAAATTTTCGATATCAATCACAGAAAGTTTAAGAAGTTGCTGTAATTTCTTGGCAGGCGGTGGAGACGTTGAAATCATTCGAAAAGAAGGATAGTAAGGTTGCATCAGCTGCTGCTACCAATCTGTCCTTCCTCTACAATTTGGTAAGTAAACTATTTGATGCCCTATGATTTTGATATTAAAATAGATTTTTCATTTGTAGTAGTAAGCAATAATACTGTAACTCCTAGTATAGGAATAAGTTGTTTCCATATTTTCACTTTATATAAAAATATTTAATAATGGACCTGTTGTAGACTTAATTCCACTATGTATATGTACATAATTTAGTACAGTATAGACCTAGGAACTGCTAGCATATTTCTAAGTTGAGAACTTGTTGCACAAAGATTTTGTAAATCTTCATGTAAACTTCTGGATTTCAGTTAGATGCACATTATATTTTGACATGAATATCAATCTAGTATTAATACTAAAGAAATTTTCACATTGGATAAAATAAGGGGTTTTCTGATTAGCGTAATTACCAGATTTAAGTAGCACCTGCTTTTAAGTTGCAGTGACACACAAGTGGCCGATTTCTTGTAAAATTAATACATTCGATGCAATGTTTTCCTAGTTATGGCTCTGGTGTTCTGTCAGGTTGTAACATCAATAACTGTTTTTGACAAAAATCACATAAATAATTCTTAGAAATAAACTTTGTTGCACTTTTTAAAATAAAGATTTGCAACACTTTTGTTTAATGCCTTGTTATTGGACATTTTGGATGTTGTCATTATAGTATTATAATTATTAATCTTATTCAATGGAACCAAAGATACTAATTAAATAAAGAAAGATACTAGAACAAAAATTACAACAAGTAAGTAATTTAATATAGCTTAGTTTTTATGGGTTGATTTGAATTGAAATAGAGTGCTTGATAAAAATACTTTCACAATATTCATTAAGATCATGCAATAGGACAATGTTAATGAATATTATAAAATTATTATACAACGTACACTAAAGCAGATGTGTACAGTTAATACAGGTTAATATTCATAAGCATCATCCAACAGGTCTGTGTTAATGAATATTAGTATTGGACTGGCTGCATCTGGATTAAAAGACAATATATTCAGGCAGGGCGTGAAATAGGCAAACTTACGACAGCTGCGCGCAGCATGCCCCAGACACAATAAAGAGACCACACCCTGTTCACTAATAGCACTGAGCGCTGAGATAAGTTATGGGAATTTTGACTTCCTTCCCGTGAATCTACCCAAGCTGGACTGGACTTGAAGCCGATACAGCTGCTATATTGGTCAGCCGCACATCTCCAACAGCGTGGACAACTTGGTAACCCAACCAGTCTTCTGCGAGTTCTTTGTATTCTAATACAATGTCTGCAAACAGGAGACATTAATATTGCCAGAATCAAAAATTGACTGGTAATAAATCACAATCAGTTTGGCCTTTAACTACATTGCGATGTGATTTTTTAAAGTATGGACATCATCTGACAGCATGCTACAGTGCAAGTGCTTTCACATGAGACAGTTTATGTCTTTGAGCTTTTTAGCCACATTAAGACTTGTATAAATATTGCACTACTTTAGCAGTGTTAAAAGTCTAATATTCAAGCAGACAGTAATCAAATCAAGTCGTTCATCTGTGCAGGAAGAATACATTTTAATATCTTTGTCCTTCCTTTTAGCATTGCAGATTACATAGTGTGTTAATCCAACATTTGTCACTAAGTTGCCTCTTTAAATAAGATGCAACCCTACAAGTTTATGTAAAAACCGTGACTTATAGTTCCAGAAAATATGTTAGCTGATGAGTTTGTTCTTAGCTAAGTACTGTCTCTAACTTTGTTACTTGTTGTTTTGATGCATGAAATAACATGGCAGACAGCAATGGAGGTATATGCTTTACAGTCTAATGTTGTGGCCACCATAATTTTGCTTGCTTCTGATATTTAAAAATCTTTTTCCAGTGTTTTCTGTGCTTTGACTTCATTGTAATTGGCTTTAAGTTTCTCTAAGCTTTTTATATTGTGTGAAATGCATTAACCAGTTGTTTACATTTGCCATTAGTAGTTTTCTCTTATATTTCAACATAATTCCTTTATTTAATTTTATTTCTCCATGTTTTTTATTACCTTTCTAAGTATTTTACTTATTTTCTACTGTGGCTTGCTTCTTTCTTGCAGTAGCTTGTGACTTAAACCCAGATAATATTTCCATATCACAGCATCAAGTTTCTGACCATATCCTGTGTCACTCACTGTACTTACCTGGAAAGCTAGCATTTCACATTGCTAATAACTCAGCCAGCTGTCATTTCAGCAAATGTCATTCAAATGCATTGTTCTCTGTAATATACAAGTACATGGGTTTGAATGTGCATTGCGAAAATGCTAAGTGCCTTCTGTCTAATAAATCATCCCTTGCTTTGCTGTGTTTTATTGGGAATGTGATGTGATGGTATATTTTCAGCATCACTGTCACTGTTAACATCATATTTTCTATTATCATTGTCATCGTAGTCATTGTCATCATCATCCTTTTCATCAGTTTCTGTTACCAAGTACTTACCACTGAGGGATGGAGTTAAATTCCCTGGATCCATTTTTGCTATGGAGACAAATGACCCCATCCCCATTTCGTTGTAATTTAATACAGTATGCTGTACTACATTACAGTATAATGTATTTACAAGAATGTCAAATTGGACTGCAACATTTATTAAAGCTAGTTTTGAGAAGTAAATCAGAGGTAATAGTTAACATTATGAACAACTGTTATAATATATACATGTCATTTCACTTAGGCATGTCTAAGTCTTCTGCTGTGAAACAAATAAAAAATCTCACTGTGAAGGATTCTATTTACAGTTGAATTACACAAACATCTCATGAATGAAATATTAGGCTGTAAAGCTCACTATTCCTCTTGAAGCTGCTTTTAAACATACTTTGTAAAAGTTTGGTTTGTAAATTAGAATTATCAAGAGTCAGTTGTCAACAGGAGGCTTATGAATGAATTAATAATGCTGATGATTAAAGGAGGAGGACAGTAAGGAGAAGTAGGGCTCGGATAATCCAGATGATTAACTTATTCTGTATTGCCATAATGATGTTGGTTCAGATAAAAAGTGCATGTCGTGATCATTTGTTTTGCTTATGATGATGGCATTGAGGATAAGGAGAACGTTAGTGATTACAGGGCATTCAGTTTAGCATTGCTGAAGATTTAAATGTGCTTTGTGTGTGTTTGTGTGTTAAGGAGGGTGAGTTGAATCAGGCTGACAAGTATGCAGAAGTGGCCTTACAGGCTGACCGATTCAATCCTTCGGGTGAGTCTGTCCAGCCATTTGAGATGTATTGACCTCCTTTTGCAGTTAATGTATTACTTGCATAAGTGGCAGAGGTTATTGTGCAGTTCTTGGCATGCTACTTTTACAGTATCAGTTAGATTTTGGCATTTCAAGTTGTTTAGGCCTCTGACAGAAGCAAAATACAACAAGAATTTGTTACATTAGCTTCTTAGCTTTTGCTTCAGAATTTCTTCAATACAGAGGAAATTAAAAGTAAATTACCACAGTTTTTTGGGTACTACAGGAAATTATATGGACCATAGATGTGGGCACAGTAGCATATTGGATAGAGCTCTCGGCTTGTAACACGGATAGCATGGGTTCGAGCCTCCTTCGAGATGGTTTCTGTGTAGGGACCTTGAACAAGTCCTTAACTCACAAATTGCTCGGGACGATTGATTGATTCTAAGTTGTTAGATAGTGGCGCCTAATAAATGCAGAAATAAATAGATGTGAAAAAGTTGAGCCAAGAAATTGAAACGTTAAAAAACATAATAAGAAATGTTGTTGTGGTTGACTAGTAGTGCAACAAACAAATTGGTCTGATTTGATTGCATCTTACTTGTAACATTCGTGGTCATCAATTGAAAGAAGGAATAAGACAATATGAAATGTATAATATACTTGAAGAACTTCACAGATCATCTTCTGTGTAATGCAGATTTTATCCAAAAACAAATTTAAACAATAAACTAATAAAATAATAAACTGACACAAATTTTAATAACTAAATATTAAAAAATATGGTTAAGTGAGCTTATGAAAGGTCCAAGTCTCGAGTTTTGGTTTAAGGGACAACCATGTGAGCCATTTAAAGGAAACTTATCATTATTACTTACTCAGTGAAGTATTAGAAATAAACTGCTTGTTGGACACATGGTTAACCCTGAGGCAGAGAAGAACTGAGAGCAAATCAAAGACTACTTGCAGGTGAAGTAGGGATTGCTTTGACTTGAAATTAAATAGGGTTAAAATTGCTGTTGTTGTTGGCAGCTCTGGTAAACAAAGGCAATGTATACTTCAACAAAAACGAATTTGAGAAAGCTAGAGAATGCTATCGTGAGGCCTTGGAATCAGACTCTTCTTGTGTAGAAGCTCTGTACAACTATGGTAAAACTTCAGAGTATTTGTCTTAATATTTATTATGATGTAGTGTTTCTGTTATTATTTGATATTTATTGTTACCTTTAACATTTCGTTGCTGTAGAAATCTCTAGTAAATTAAATCTAAGGAATTAAATGGGAAAACACTGGAATTCCCTCACATTAACAAGTTTCTGTTTAAAAATTATGACATCTTATCAACATATAACTGTAAAAATTACATAACTTGCTGTAAGTCATTTTAGTTCAGAACTCTAGTATAATGTAGTAAAATGGAAAAAAAAATTATCAGTTGTGTTGCAGTAGTGGGTTATCTAAGTTGATAATTGCTACTTTCTGCAGCCCTAGGGACCTCTTTGTCCCATCCTGCCATATGTTGACTGGAGGACAGCACATTTTCTCATGTATTGGACTGTTTCTGTAATAAACTGCTGCTGAAAAACAGAACCAGTTATTCTTAAAATGTGCATTTTAAGATCTCTTTGATATCCATGTTCCAGTGCCTTTGAAAGTTTCTTAAAATGGGTGTTCTACAAATGTTCCCATACATACTTAAAGAAATTTAAATTGATAACTGCATTTCATCATTGCTGAAAGAAATCCTAGACAGAGGATTCATCTTATTCACAGGTGCACAGCAAAGGGGTTGTTAAAACTTTGGCCAGGTAAAGTGGTAAAGAAAAGTTTTTTTGATAATGTTTACCTATAATCATATAGTTGTGTTAACACTTCAGGAATCTGCAACAAAAGGTTACGCTGTTACGAAGATGCACTGAAGAATTTTGAGAAGCTGCATGCCATTTTGAAAAACAGTGCTCAAGTCATGTTCCAACTGGCAGATTTGTATCTTTTTCTGATTTCTGGGCGGTTTGAAAAATTATTATTTTTGCTCTAACCATTTTGCCTAGCGGCTTCTTAATGGTTGCACACCCATATACATAATTTCCAAGGGGTACAAGAGTAACTTATTTGGGATGATGGTTGGTGTCAAACTCCCACTTTTACAAAGAAATTGAAGACAGAAGACTTTCAGATGAAACTGTGCTTCTCTGAATCACCATTACTGTTGTCAGCCTTTTACTATTGTTTATTTAGAATTGTCTTTTAAAAATTATTTTGTTATCAAGTGCATCCTATTGTTAATACATGTTATCTATAATTGTAGTTTGCTGCGATAATGCTTTTTTTACTCGGTACTCTGGTTGTTGTTATTTCTTATTTGTTGCTATTGTTAATTGTTGATCACATGCAGCTGAAACAAAAATAACGTTTTAGTCGTTTTTTACAAGAATGTTGCCACTGTTGTCAGGGCCATGGTTGTAATCACCTTAGATACCACTCATTTTTGCCTCTTTAAGGGCTGAAATCACATGATTTTATTTGTTTCTTTACGTAAATTTTTGTCTGCCTGTTTCCAGTAATAATTTACCCTTACAATATCTGAAAGAGACATAAGTGGTCTGATATTCTGCCAAACTAATCTTCTTGAGATATATCTAATAAAACTTTACAATATATTTGAGGATTTTGAGACATTAACAAACATTACAGACATTACCTACTCGGAAATTCAGCTGAAGCAAAAGAATGGTTAGTAGAAAATCTTTATGTAACTGAATTTCTTCAGTCCTACATTTGGAAAAGTTCATGTTATGAATTACAATAGGGATGTTTAATAAATACTTGTGCACATCTATGTATATATACTTCAGCTATTGACCTTTCAACCTTGTGTCTGTGTCTCTGTTACTACCTTCTCTTCTTTATTCTGTGTTCCCTCTTTTTAGTTTATTTGAGTACATAAAATACAGTAGTCTTGAATTAGCATGGTAACAGGTAAAATACTGTTGGAGAAGTTCAATTTCCTTCAGTTGATCCCAGGAGGCCACTGTTTTAGTGAATGCTAGAGACTTGGAAATGAACACTATTGGCCAGTTCTCTCCCTTTCTGTCTGATCAGTGGTGTACAATCAGTGTACTTGTTTTCTGCTAAGTTCACAGCAGAGCACTTGGTGGAATAGAAATCTTGAGTATCAAACTGTACCATGCTGTCCTGTTGGGAATTTGAATCCCTAACCTTGGGTCACAGTCCAGGATGCTAACAACAAGACTGTCATGCCAGTGTAATAAAGGGATAAAGCACTCATTAAATATAATGTAGAACTATCCACCATAGCCTGCCTTCTGTTCTCCTTTGTCTCTTGGAATGTTGACATGGACTATATATAGTTTTGCTTAAGTTAGTAAGTAATGCATTTGTTAACCAGCCATATGTCCATCAACGGAGTAGGGAATTGTAGGCATGTGTGACTTTTAAGTGACCATCAATTGCCACTTTGTGTATTATATATTATTGGCATTACGGAAGTCTCTAGATAAGGGTAGATTAGATTATGGTGCTTCTTTGTGTGTGTCTAGGTACATTCAGCTACATGGATTGGTGCCAAGTGATGCCACTGTTCTGAAGCGCCTTGGAGACCTGTATGAAGAGGAAGGGGATTATCAGTCAGCCTATCATTATTACTATGATGTAGGTTCAGTGCTTACTAAACTATTGCCAGTCATTAACATCAGTTAAAATAAGCATAAAAAAGAACAGTGTAATCATCAAAGCTTTTGGAAATTGACTATAGTTGTCTTCTTCATGTGGTAATAGCAGCTTTATTTTTAATGAGAAATTCAGTTGCTAGTATTAATAATTACTTTCTGATATTTTGTATATCAGTCTTTCAAATATGATTCTACCAACATCGATGTCATCAAATGGCTTGGCAACTACAACATCCAGATAACGGAAATTGAGAAAGCTCTGCCATATTTCCAGAAAGCAGCTATGATTCAGTAAGTTTATTTAAGCTTATATCCACTTCATTTTCTTATGAATTAATGTTGCAGTTATTGTTCTATGCAAGTGAGCACATAATCAAATGTAATTGCTTGTTTTTGTCAACTTTAATATTACTGGTAGTCATAGATATTGACTGTAGGCATTCCAGAGAGACTTGTCTTGCTATGAAAGTTAAATTGCTTGGATCACTTGAAAATTATTCAGTAGGCATTACGACGTTGTTAGTGAACAGTAAGTTTCCTGTTAACAGTATCTATTGATGCTTTTGAAAGAATATCATTAAAGTGCATGAAAATATTTTTCTACTTTGCGTATCTGCAGTGGATCATGGTTTCTTCATTCATAGTTCAATGTTAGCTACATTTTAAGGTACTTCTGCTTTTTAAGAGAAACAAATACCAGCAGTTGTGGACAGCAGTTGTGTGAAATACCTTTGTCTCATTCAAACTTTTCTGTTTATTCTACACTTCTAGATAGGAGCAAGTTGTATTAAGTAAGATTTATTTACATTACATTAAAGTAGAGGAATGTATGCTTATGTTTAGTTCAGAGTTATTGGTGATTCTTCATTTAGACCCACTCAAGTGCAGTGGCCTTTGTTTGTTGCCATGTGCTTTCGAAAATCTGGAGATGTTCAGCGAGCTCTTGATGAATACAAAGCCATTCACCGAAAGTTTCCTGATAATGTTGAATGTAAGTGCTTGGCTAGAATTTCTCATAGCTGCTTCAGATGTAACAGTTTCTATGTGCTGCTGTTAATCAGTTATCTAAATTGACTATTAGGTTTATTTAAATATACTTTAAATGTGTATATGTATACCTATCTATCTATCTATCTATCTGTCTATCTATCTATCTATCTAGTATAAGAACTTGTATCAAGCCACTTTAATAATGCTTGAGACATCACTCAGTCAAGCTCAGATCTAGGGTAAAATCCATTTCTGTCAGCATGCATATGCATATATATATATATATATATATATACATATATGTGCATACATCTACATATACACATATAAATTATACAGTTTAGGCTGTTCCAGTCTCTAATGAAAAATTTCATGTTATTTATTTCTCTTCCTCCAATCCACCATTGTTAATATGGCATTGATACATAAATGATTGTGTTATATATATATATATATATATATATATATATATATATATATATATATATATATATATATATATATATATATATATATATATATATATATATATATATATATATATATATATATATATATATATAAACATGAATATTACTTTGTAGGTGAATAATAGAATATTACTTTGTTTTGTAGGTTTGAAGCATTTGTTAAAGATGCTGACAGATATGAATTCAAAGGATGTATCTGAGTATGCCAACAAACTGAAGAAAGCAGAGAAATCACAGAAATTACGAGAGGAGGTTGGCTTTGTTCTGAACAAGCAGCAGTCTAGCATTTCGAGTAATGTAATCATATGATAACCTGAATTGATCTGGATTTCTGTAGTACCATAATCATGATAAATGAGGTATCAGTCAGTATTTTAGCACCCTTTGGAGGTTCATAAAAGGTGCAGGACAAATAGCCAGATAAATACATACTTATATATAAAGCAAAGCCAATGTCAATAAAGTCTAGGAACTTGACCTTTGCAGGGAGATGATTACACATGATTTTGTGTTTTTAAGCATATCTGTTGTGTTTCGTCAGAGGTGGTAGGCAGAGAAGGGTTAGGAGTGCATATTTAAAACTTGAAAGCTCTGCATCAGAGTCAACAGAATTACAGTCATGAATTTACATGTACTATTGAATTTGCCCATGATCACTTTTAGCAGGGCCCTATGCATATAAAATGGCTATATCCAGGATTTTTGTAAACTACACCCACACACACACACACTTTTACTTGGTGTGGGCAAGAAGTGTCCAAACCATGCCTTGAAAACTGTCTGGGCCAACCCCTAGATTAAATCATGCTGATGCCTATGGATTCATCAGAAGCATAATCCTGGGGATTTATCAGCCAACTACAAAATGAGAACAGCCATTCAGCATTGAAGTACCTTAGTTTAAGGTTGCATACCTCAACAGTGCATTCTCAACATGCATTTACCAGTGGGATATTGTTATTATTATTTCTGCATTTATTAAGCACCCGTATCTAGTGACTAAGCATCAGTCGATGGTGCTGAGCAACTGTGACTTGCTGAGTTATGGCTCTGTAAATTAACCAGACCTCAGAGGAGGCTTGATATTAGAACCGTGGATGCAGTCACAGAAGGTGACACTTGCTTATTGTGGAGTCGAATGTGGCTTTGTTGATAGAGGGCATCAAGTGGCAGACAGACAAGTGGAAGAAGGCGACCTGATCGAGAAGGAAGTGCAAACGGTGGTAAGTCTTTTTCAGTACAGTCTAATGCAGTCTTACCATGGACTTAGCGTACTTTCAGAGCAGTTTCAAGTCTGGTTTTAAAAAGTAGTTTACTCATTTCCTAATTAACAAGTAGCCCACAAAAATCTATACTGCTAATGTCAAACAAGTTGAAAACTGGATTTTATATAAACAATACGACTGTTAATGAAAGTAATGAATTTTAAGAAGAAATTAGTCTTCGGATTGGCTTCGTTCAGCAGAAACATGATGGAATTTGTTGTCAGTCTTAGTTCGAAAGCTGGTATCACTTTAGCTTTTTAAGCAAAATTTTCAGTTCCTTGTAAAACTCTATTAAATTCTGATATTAACACTGTCACTAGTTGTTCTATAAAATATTTTGTTTACGAAATTACTGTTCATAAATAATTGAAAATGGCATATGTTTAGAGGGTGGACGACAGTTAAGTGGCCAGGCACGCCAAAGAACAGGGAACTATGATAGCAGGAATGGATCATATCAGAAGCCCGAATCAGGTCTGTTAATTTTGTTGATTAGCCATCAGCTCTTCAACTAACATGAAATAATGACTAGCATTAGTGTAGATCACTGCATAGTACTAGAACACTGAAACAGGCTATTCACTGGATAGTTACAGTATGTGCTTCTGCTAGGCTTTCTTGCAGTGGTACATGTGTATATATATATATACATACATATGTATATATATTAGAGCTGCATTTTGATTAAAAATTTTAATCGTGATTAATCGATCGATTAAAATTTGTAATTGCAGTTAATCGCATTTTAATCGCATGTTAGAAAAATGAGCAATTCCAGTTGCATTGCAGTTTTACAGTATTTATTTTTTTTGTTTTGATTTACATATATGCAATGTCCAAAGCAAAGATAGTAGCTTTAAAATGTTTACTCTTTTAAATTCAAGCAAACAAGTTTATGTGCATTATTTGGGTCCAGCAATGCCCGTTTCTTATTTACAATGTTTTCTGATAAAGAAAACAGTCGTTCACAAGGGACAGTCATTGCTGGGGATGACAGATACTTTTTAGCCATAGTGGATAAGATGGGATATGCTCCTGCATGTGATTTCCACCACTCCAGTGGACAGTCATCAATTTCAATCTCTGGTTCTGCTTTGTATCGTTGCAGAACCCCTTTTGAGTTTGTTGACTGAGGCATGAGTGGTTCATCTTCCGAATCAGATGATAACTCGTACATTCGAATTCTTTTCTGTGGAGGTTCTAGGGCTTTGTTGTTTGCAGTTTCATTCCTGATGTTGACGTCTATAAGTGTCTGAAGCTCCTTCCACACTTCCTCGCGCTTTTCTTTTGGCACACACTTGAGTTGCTTGAAACGTGGATCAAGTGCTGTAGCAATGTTCAACTATGACAGATTGAGGTTCTGTTGCCGATTCTTGAGATCGGTTATGAACATGTCCTTGAACCGCACAATGTATGCTGGGTCATCATAGGAAATTTTCATTTCAAGAAAGAGATGGCAGAGTTGGGAGAATCATGGAGCATGAGATGTATTGCTCTCCACCCAGCATTCAGTTGCATAGCGACAAGGCTCAAGGATTTTGCGCACAAGGTTCAGTTTCTCCCATTCGGCAACCGTTAGAAGTGTGAGAGTGTTTGTGCTTTGGTTGTTCCATTGTTGCCAGTATAGCCTCTGTTGTTCAGAAGCTGCTCTACCATCTGTAGGGTTTGAGTTCCAGCGTGTTGACACATCCTGGATAAGTGTTTCTGTTTTTTGATAGAGTTGAAGTTGTTGGGTTTTCAACACAATCGTATTTGCAGGGCTGTGTTTAAAGTGGCCAACAACTTTGTGACACTTTGTCAGTACACATTTAATGCCAGACTCGACGATAGCTCTATTCACAGATAGCTGCAGGTTGTGTGCTATGCATGGCATATGCTGAAAAGGTAGCAATCTGACTGCAGCCGTCACATTTCTTGCATTGTCTGTCCCAACTGTTGTTACTTTGTCATAAATTTCCCACGATCTTGTCACTGACAAGAAGTGCTCAGCACGGGCTTCAGAAAAGTGTCGTTCTTCGACGTTGAAAACCGCAAGCGCAAATGACTTAAAGTCCCAGTTTTTGTCAAGCAGGTGTCCAGTCACCCCTAAGTAGCTATCGTTAGCCACAGAGGACCAGTAGTCCACCCTCATAGCAACAAAGACCGCATCATCAAGCATCTGACAAATCCATTCCTTCTTTTGTTGGTACAAATCGTCGATGTGAGCACTGATAACCAAATGTGAGAGAAACGTGTAGGACTGATTACCAGCAGCGATACGAATGACATCCTGCAAGCCCTGGTCTGTTGCGATGTTGATGGGTCGGCCATTCATCGCAATCCATTTTGCGATAGCGTTGGTTATGCCTTCGCATTTGCCCTGGTCCATGGGCTTAGCCATCTCCTGCAGTTGAACCAGGGTCGCCTGGCATAGTGCAGGTTCTGTTTTACCATCAGCCGAGACAACGTTGATGTTTATCAGGTGCATTAGCGGTAAATGCATGCTTTGTACGCAGGTGATAGTTTAATGATGAATTGCTATGGTGGTACTTAAATTCTCGTTTGCAACATTTACAAACGACTGTGTCATCTGTTTTAAAACTAAACTGTCCACCCAATATTGTCTTTCCTATTTTCTTTGACTCCATTCTTTACTTCAAACCTAATTTGTAATGGCCGAATTTAATATCGCAATCGAAACCACACAAAAGAACCGAAAACAAAACAACCATAGATATCATGAATGTCGACTTGGGCAAGCATTGAATACTTTCTAGATGAATTTTTATTGCGATAAGTTTGGTCGACAAGAATGAAAAACTTTTAATGCGTTAATCGTTGCGTTAAAAATTTTAATCGCAAAAAATTTTAACATGTTAATCGCACACGTTAACGGCAATTAATCAACAGCCCTAATATATATACTTATATATATATTTATAGAGTAGCATACATAATTTCAGTGTCATCGCAAATTTGGATAGTGCCACTTCAAGAGAAACTGATCAGACAACACAAAACCATGAACGAATAAAATGGTTTTCAAGCACTTACAGAATGGAGGCAAAGAAAGGCTCAGAAGCTTATGTTGCTGGTTTACATGGCAGCTTATTCCAGAAAGACAACAGCAAAGTTTCTGGACTGTTTAATTAAGTATGCAAATTATACAGAAATGGAATTAAAATAATTACTGAAATGCTAAGCTGTTGAATGCTCTAGTTTTATTGTGGATTTATTCTTGCAGATGGCGTCTATTCTGATCCTCTTGGTCCTCAGATGGAAAGGCCTCGCACAGCTGCTCGCAGAAGAGACCAACCGGCAGACGACTTTGAAAATGAGGAAATTGGGGATGACCTTCTACCAGACTAAATGACCTTGTACCAAAATAAATTACTTGTCAGCCTAAATGACCTTCTTACAGGCTAACTGACATTGTCCAAGAATAAATTCCCATCTGCTAGTCTAAATGACATTCCAGACTAAATGACCTTCTATCCCACTAAATGACATGTAATACCCTGTCCTAGAAGAAGTGACCTGTCACACAAATTGACCTTTGTCTAATGATTTTCAGCAGGTCAAAATGACCTTTTTAAAACGGGATGTTCAAATTGTTATGCAGGCATTTATTTATTTGCCAAATTTAATATCAACTTGAAAATAATTTATTATTTTATTTATTTATAGCACTTATTAAGTGCACAAAGTCATTAAATCTGAATGTATTTTGTTGTTTACAGTCAGAAAGATACCTGGCCATAAAAATACTCAAATACCCCAAGTATTTTTAACCAAATGAACCAGTCAAAGGCGTTTTTTCCTTTATGCAACTGGTGCAAAAAGCATAAGCAACAATGTGCTTTTCCTTCCTTTGATGCAAAATATGTGTCTTTAGGAATGGAATTATGGGCATAGCTAGCTTCTCAGCAACTTAGTAAATGCATCTGCTAAGAAATATCAATAATGAAAGTCAGTTGCTTCTGAGTATCCTCCTATTTCAGCCAAATGCTATGCAAATCACTATTCAGAACCACACAAACATTGTCATCTTATTCGCCGGCACTTGGTCAAAAGACTTATATAGACCAAAGTCACTTTCTTACACTGTCTGATCATTTTGACTGAAATATGAGAGCATTTTAAGAGATACACTTTTCACTTGATAATGCTAGGCCAATGAAAAGATTTTAGAACTGGATTAATGTAGTGGTGCTTGAAGATTATCAATGGAAGCATGGGTAGCAGTTTCTGGCTTTGGACGGTCTTTGTATTTGAAATGTCTTTATAAAGAGAAAATTACACCAATCAGCCTGGAGACTTTTGACCCTTAACCAACGAGAGAGTTATTTCCGCCTAGGCCCTGACGACGAGCGATTTTACCGTAAAACGCCCTAATAATATAATAACCTGTAGTAAGACCACAACACGCCGCCATCTTGGGTTATTTAAATTTCGTGACAAATGTCCGAATCGGACATTTGTATAGCGCATTGGTGCTTAAAATTTATGTAGCTCATTTTAATCCGGCATTTATGTAGCGCATTTTCCACCGGGCATTTATACTGCACATTCGTCGTGGCTCCTATTTTGCACTCTAGTGCACACTCGTCGGTATTGGGTTAATGCTAGCACGGGCAAGAGTATCCCTTTTTAGAGATGCTTTCCTTGAAAGTCCATATTATGGAAAGTAATTACTTAATGTTAGTCAAGTCTGGAATGTACAGTTGAGGTGTCTGTTATGCAGGCAGGTCTTAAGAGTCAAGCATGGGAACAATTTGGCAGTCATTAGGAATATGCATGAAACAAAGGCAAAAAACTGGGTTATATGATCAGCAAAGGTAAGGTTTTCTTTAAAAAAATGACTGTTAAATTATGGATCAGAAAAGAGCAAGAAGAAACATGAAATATCAGGTTATCTTTAGAGACGCCCATCGAGTAGTTATGGTCCACTTTAAGTTGACACAGTCAACTTAAGTTAAACTTAAAACAAGATTTCTGATTTTGACATACTGAGGTATAAAAATTTTTGTCATCCAGCTCGATGTCTCAGTGATAGTGTCACAAAGAAGAATTTGTGCATCTGAGAAAGTTTGCAAGGAGAAAGAACTTAAAAGTAGAGTATTAATAGCATAGAGACAAAAGAGGAAAGGAGTTTGGTAAGCAGAAGTAAGAAAAGGAACAGAGGAGGCTTGAGAACAGCATCTTGAGAAATGCGGTCAGTGAGACCACGAGAGCGCAAAAGTATCCAGCAGTGCCAGCAACTGATGCTTCATAATTTTATAATGGTGCATGATACATAAATAAGGAAATAATAACCTAACATAAAAGTAAAGGACCAAAAGGAAAATATGACTAAATCATGGATAGGACAATACTTTGATTTTGAATACAGAAGAGGCATTTATATGAATTTAATGATCAATTGTGTCAAAAGCAGATCAGAAGACTGATTCAATGCTAGCCATAAGTAACAGCAGTGAATGGCTGGCAAGTAAGATCAAAAACTTTTGGGCTTTTACACACTACTTAGCAATTGGCTAAAATCAATCTACCTGTACTTCATTTAGAGTTTCCTCACATCACCTTCTCAGTCACTGTTTATGACCTTGGCATTGAGTTGGATCAGGAGCTCTCTTTTAAGGCTCAGGTACATCGTCTTTGTCGTAATTGCTACTACCAGCTACGGCAACTTCGTGTTGTCTCACGTTCTCTCTCAGTCACCTCATCTAAGACTCTGGTTCATGCATTTGTCACTAGTCGGCTGGATTACTGCTCTTCTCTATATGTAAGACTCCCTGATGTACGGCTTTTGTGCCTGAAGCGTGTTGCGGGCGGCTGCACGGCTTATCGGTGGCATCTCTAGGTTTGGTCACGTCTCTGATTTCATGTGGGACGAGTTGCACTGGCTTCCCATGAGTCAGCGCATTCACTGTAGGGTTATCGTCTTTGTTTGGAACTCCTTGTTGGGCATTGCCCCCTTTTACTTGAGGGAGCTTTGCCTACCTGTTCGGTCCAATTTGGGACGTGCTTCTCTTCGCTCCGCTGCTAGTGGTAATCTATTAGTGTCTTGCACTCGTACCTCGACCATGCAGCGTCGTGCTTTCTCTGTTGCTGGTCCAACCCTCTGGAATGGACTTCCTGTTACTCTCCGTCTTCTACCCCGGGTCTTTACTTCTATCTTCTATTCTTCTCTTAAGACTGTTCTCTTTCGCCAAGGTTGGTTTGGGAGCGCTTCTGAGTAGTTTTATTGAAGGGGCGCTATATAAGTGTTCCATATAAATAAATAAACTACTGAATATAAATATATATTCCATTTGAAATAGAATTCTGAATCTGAAGACTATTTTCATAAAAACATTAAAAATTAACTCAAACAAATGTGCCTATTATACATTATCCCAAAATTCATATAATTAAACATACAGCAATCAAGTTTTTCCTGAACAAAAATTATAAGCATTCTGGAATGCTAAACAAATATAATAACACAGCCCAAAAGATATTCCAAGGTCCAGCTAAGCTACTGCATATACTCTAAGCAGTGTTACCATATCAACCAAATCTGAGCAAGCATCATCACATGGTTACAGTTACAGCTAACCTTTCAGTCCCAATGTACAAAATTGCAAAGTTATTTCCACAGTTTCAGCTTAATTACCCTCACTTATAATCAATCCTCTTGCATTTGCTCAGTTATCAGCTCTAAACAAACTGTGATTAACAAAGCAGTTTCTCTTTCTTAAATTCATCCGACTGCTGCAAATTTCACAAACACTGAATGGCAATGATCAAAAACTAAACCTTTTGCAGTAATTACCATAAATAATAACAGCTGTGCCCAGTGTTAGCTATAAAGACAACCACTATGCACTAACAATCTTTACGACTCAAAGATGGTTACATCATAACAAGTTCCCAAAATGCAACTTAGTGTAACAAAGAGTAACAAAAATATTGTTAAAAGACGGAATGTAATATACCACATTTACTTAAATCTAAAACAATCCTGACTTTGTGTTTTCAAGTTGTATTTCTTCTACCTCGTATTTTCACTTTAATAACTTGCGCATTTTATCTGTATCATAAATTCTCTCTTGTTGCGCTTTACAGTTACAGAGAAACAAAATATGAGTGATTCCAAAATACATTTTCCAATATCATGCAAGCCAGACATTTTAAAACTTCATTTACCTAAAAATATACAAATAAAACATTGTTTAAGTGAGTATTTTAAAAACTGCAAACACCTTGATATGATGAAAAGAAAGCTCATTAGCTTAAGGCAAATCTCAAAACTACAATAAAAATATCAGATTTGCACAAATCATTTGAAGCTTCTTTGTCAGTCAAGCAGTTACTTTCGACGTAGAGCATTAAAGATCAGCAATCTGAAATATAGCTAACGCCATCGAAGAATGTGTCCAAAAAATGTGCTATATAGATGCAAGTCTTCATTTTTCTCTAGTGTATTCAATCCATCTAGTTACCTTTCCAAAAAATACTTCCAGATTAACAACTATATTGATATCATTGTTACTGTTGTTACAAATACCCACAAACAACATCTCTATAGTAATTATAATATCAGTCTGTTGATTTATAGTGCACCTCCATACAGAAGCAAAGGTACATCACGTAAGCCATGCAAATGCATCCAAGCTACAACATCTTCAAAAACAATGAGGAAAACTGACCAACAAATTACTGGTAGTTATAAACAGTGACAATTATATTGGTTGCAATGAGTGAAAAAGCTGTAAAGAACAGATCCTTACTCTGCACCACAGTATTCTGTGATTTTACAAGATAAACAAATAGAATATTGACTCTAAATTCTGCTAGTGAAATTGAAACAACCACAGCGAACACTTTAAATGATCTGAGCACTTAGAAGGCCAGCACAAGGCAATTCAGGTCACATTAACTGTCAGGTTCATTACATTAACAGTTAATTTTCACTGCGATCGCAGAACCTTTCTGATTCTTTTAAAACAATAGGATGCATTACCAAATACTACTTTTAAGAACAAGTAACCATTCTTCACAAGCAATATTATCTTTTAAGACAAATGATTGTTTAAATTATTAGCGATATCAGGGTATAAAATTATGGACAACATTGCATCACCATATCTCTTAAAGCACTCTAACTGCTTACCATAGCCATGGCCAATAAAAATCTAATGTGTCAGGCCACACGATCACAGAACTGGACCAGATCACAAGATATTCCCTTCAACCAGAAAGATCATGCCATCAGATTACCATCTGTGCTTCAAAACAGTAAACAGGGTCATGATATAAGTAAAAATGAAGTCAGCAAAAGGGCAGAAGACAAAGGAGGTCACAACTGTCATGCAGTCATAAATGAGGACGTTGAACTACAAGTAGTTTTCAAACTCCCATTTCTGTGAATCGGCTCCTGTGCATGGCCTAATGAATAAGTCACCACCCGTTTTGCTGTCTGTAGCATCCAAACAGTCGCCTCCAACATGGTGAATTGCCCCACTTGTCTGGAAATTCGTTCAAACAACAAGAAATATTAATTGTCACTTGACATCAAAGTTAACAAAAACATTAAGAATAATAAATTAATGCATAATATTGAAGCTGTTTAAAAGCATCTTCAATAATTGACTTTTGCATCATTTATCTTTAATAATTACTTGGTTACGGTTAATTTATTATGAAAAAGTTAAGCCAATCAGGAAAATGAGATCAAAGTGATGCTTACAACTCCTCGTCTGTCCTAACACTTCTTCTCCCTCCCGTCACCTCATCCTTAAAATTTGGAAATCGCTCCGTAGCTGTAGCTGCCCCACCCCTTTGGAATAAACTCCCGCTAGAATTGCGACAGTTGTCTGGTCAATCATATGAACTCACCAACACTTCACCTCTTTCAGTTTCTGCACAGATCTTTCACTCAAGACTGAAAACACTTCTTTTCCAAAAATCTTATCCTGATTCTTCCTCTTCCCCTTATCTCTCTTCTTGCTTCAATTTCAAACACCATCCACCATAGCCGTCCGACTGCCCGACTCCTGGATCTTGACCTGGAACCGAACCCTTTTGCCTATCGATTTGTTTTGACTGAGCACCTGTGAATAAGCTGGTTCCCACAACTTAGCTTTCGTTGGACGCTGTAGAAATCTCGAGATTACGATTACAACAGCAGAGCACCCAATGTTATAATGACAAAACTTAGCAGAAAAACCAGCATCACAAAAAAGCTAATACTGTCATCAAAACTGACGAACATGTTTTTGAACAACATAACCAGCCGTGCTTTTGCAGCAAATGATAATAATTACTGCAAAAAGAAAAGTGAAAGGAAGCTTCACACCAACCCGATCATGATTCCACTTTTGGTTTCCTTCCTGGCCATGACAGTTCAACATTTGCACGGCTGTGTTTTCAAAACCTTCAGCATCAAGGCATACCTCCTCTCGCCTGATTTCGTTCAATTTGCTCCAAGAAAATACCTGCATAAAACCAGCATAGGTTTGATGATGGCATTTAAAACTGTCTTTTGGCTGCAATGGCCTTTGAAGTAAAATTTTTTTAAACTTGCAACAAATTAGATTTGCAAAGGAACAAGAGAAAATGCACTAGCTCATCTACGTGTGGAACTTTAAATCTTATGCACTTCCCTAGAGCCAGAATTACCTCACCATCATCATCTATCATCATCAGTTATCATCACCATAGTTACCAACACATTCTCATCATGCTAATGACTACTAATTAAAGTCATGGTCACCACCATCACCATCCATCAACGTCACCAACACCAACTTAACTGTCATCATCAATTATAGCTGTTAGCAGTCTCACCTCTGAGGCACTTTTTCCATTTTGACAAGGATAGAGACCGACTTTGAACGCCTGTCGTTCATTCTGACCCATTGTGTCCAGACAAAGGTTGCTTGCTGGATTACGGATCTAGACATGTAACATCAACAACAGCTCCACAATCAAAATAACGCAGTGTCTTGGAGAGCTTCTTGGAGAGGCACTAGATATAAAGGTTCACATCCTACGTACACATAGCAGAGATCATATCAATATGATGTCTATCAATGCAAACACTGTAATTATTGATTACACACTTGAGATATTCTTCAATATTAGTGTTTCTCGTTTTTTTTAAATTATCAATTTGCATGATGAGGTGGCACAATCACGCAGACTTGTGCCTGCTGAGTGGACACAATACCATTTCTCTATGCAAACCAGTTGTCCATGGCAGAATTAAGGAATCAATGTCAGTTGAGAAACAAAAGGCAGGCCATGATTTCAGGATTCATCCCCAGATGGCTCAAGAGCCAAAGAGTAGTAGATTAACACTTCCTGTACTCCCCAACAGAAGAAATGGAAATTTGTATAAATAAGAAAAAAATAAGCCAAAAGGCAAAGAAGGAAACTGTAATGCATAAAAAAGCAAAGGTAGAGGTGAAACCCTTGTCTACACGCCCCTACAGAAACTCGTTAAATGCATGACCTTGGAACAGAAGGATCCTTTGGCAACAGCACAACGACAGCAATCCAACAACAGGAAACCCCTTTAATCTTCCAAATTACATTGGTACTCATTACTAACCTTTATAAAGCGTTAGTAAATGAGCAGGCGGCGTTAATACCAGATGGCCTGACAATGCATGGATGGTCGGACATTCATCCACGTACTGACTGTGCTCAGTGTTACTTAACTTCACTTCAATTGTCAGCATCATATCCACACAGCCACATACACAAAACTGCATATTGTAATTGTAATTGCAAATTTACACAGTGCCACTTCAAGAGAAAGTCACAAGAGGCACTCGAGACTTGACAACAAAAAATCACAATTGAAAAGAAAGGTTTTCAAGCACACAAAGAATTAAGCAAATAAAGAATAAGGAGTTCATGTTGCAGGTTACTAGGCAACATATTCCAGAAAGATGGAATATATGCAACAGGCTGCACATGGCTGCAAGAACCACAAAACCCAACATCCTCAAAATCAACCTCTAAATCAAGTGCAGCTCAAAAAGGCCAAACGTGCTTTGCAAACAAACAAGACAGAAACATTTTCATTAAGCTGCGTAAGGAATACCATACCATTCCATAAGCTTGCACGTTTTCATCAGGTATAAATTTCTCCGGATAGATATTATCCAGATACCATTTGAAACTCTTGCACTGGAGACGCTCACGTAATGCCAGTCGATCAGAAAAGTCACCAACGTCCTTGCTCTAACAACAGACATTCTCTCACATAAACAACTAATTTGACAAACAATTCTTCTAGTGTATGTGGTTCGTGCCCAGCCAGTTGCAAATGTCATCACCAGTGAGATAAAAAGCCAACAGTCCACCGCTGAAACGTGTTTGCAGACACACATTGATAATGTGCGCATTGTCTGCAGAGCACCACAGTTGCATGAAGGATCAGTAGTCTGGCCCCACATGACAAGGTTGTATGCATAGCAACCCTGGCTCATACAAAATCGGTTAAGTGCAGACCACTGCTATACAGTCATCGAGGCAAGTTGAAACCTGCAGGACAGACAGACGGCTCAGTGATGAGGGAGTGGTTATTCACATTCGCTGCTACCCATTTGTCCCTCCATGCCGAAGTAGCTGTCATGTCCCCAGACAGCATCTCCAACCAAATTGGGCATCTCGAGGACAGGAGTGCTGGCTGGTGGGTGATATCATCATAAAGTGGCAAATCCCTGTTCGCACTGATCTTTTTTCAGAAGCCTAGATGAAGCCTCCTTTCTATGAAGATAGGGTGGTATGATGTTGCTTAGGACGGGCAGCCATGGCAGCTGGGTTGGGCAAAGTGTTCCTGACATAATGTGCAAGGCAGCATGGAGAGGGACATCAACTAGCCGTACACAGGTCGAGCAACACCATACAGGTGCACAATACTCTGCTGCTGAGCAGCAAAGAGCAGGGGCTGAAGTTCTTAATGTGTGGGCACTGGTGCCCCAAGTCGAGCCTGCAAGTTTGTTCAGCAAGTTGTTTGGAGCACTGATTTTGGCTGCAGTCTTCTTCAAATGGATATGGCATGTAAGTGACCTGTCCAGAGTCATGCCCAGATATGTACGAGTTTTCTCATGATCGATGCATTGGCATTTGAGTTTGACGTTTGATTTGTGCTCAGCCCTTGCATTGTGGAGGTGAAGACGCTCGAAACAGTTTTGGACATACTTGGATGAAGTTTCCATTTCTTACAGTAATCAGCTGTGATCTCCATGTCTCTGTTCAGTGTTTCCTTGAAAGAGTGACTCTGAGACCCAAGACTTAAGTCACCAGCAGCATCGTTGAAATGAGCATCAACCCAAGCGGCTCCAAACTGTGGTTGGGAGGTGCAGTGGGGCGGTGGTGGCTTCAGTAGCGGTAAGAGGAAGTGGACGAAATTGTGCAAATGGGGTGCCAACAGTGCCTGAGAGGTGCGGTAGGGGCAGTGTCGGATATTATTTCCCATATCTAGAGGGTGAAAAAACATCAGGTGTTTTCAAACCAGCCTTTTACATCTACGAGTCTCTCAAATATGCTGTACTAAAACATACTAAATAATCTCAGCAATTTGAAAGACCAGTCATTCTTGCATCAAGTCCTGCATACTGGTGTTGGTGCTAAAATAGGTAAATTTCTCTAAGTATACTGTACAGAGGTAACAAAAGTAGCTACTGACCTGTCAGAGGAAGTAAGGTAAAGTAAAATAGGGTAAGGCAAGTCAAGTCAAGTCAAGGTGCCAGTGTAAAGTTCTCAAAATGTGTTACAATGTTACATACATGTTCAGATGCATACTCAGATACCTACACACATACAACTGCTAAATGCCATTGTCTGATGCTTCATCAATAATTAATAATGCCGCTGTATACAGCAAGAAATAATAACAGATCCCAAAACAACAAATTCAGACTAGGAAACAATTACCAGCAGACATACTTACAACGAGATCCTGACGATGAGTGTAATAAAGCCTCTTATATCCATCCATCCATACCTCTGCCAAACGTTTCGAATTTACACCGTGTGAATCATCCTCTATTTCCAGTGCACATCATTAACACCAACAGAAATCCATACCAAAGAAATAACACAAACATCTCTTCAGTATAAAAAATTAGAAAAACATTTACACGACATTGACAAATAAAAAATTTCCATCAACCAAATAACAAAACATGTTCAACAAACAACCAGTTAACTGGTGTCTAACATTCACTTCAAACTCATCGGTGAAACATTTCCATTTCCTATAGAAAAATCATTTAAAAATTAGTTGGTGTAAATTATAAATGCATCAACAGCCACATACAACTTAAGCATAACACTGGAGACTTAAGCAGCTTTGATAGAAGCAATCTGGCATGCAACACTGGCCCACGGCAGCAAAATTCCTAAATTCTTCAGCAAGGTTTAGGTTGGGAGTGCTTCTGAGTACTGGTAGATATCTGGAGGGGTACTAAATAACTGTTACGAATGAATGAGTATCTGACGCCCTATCAGATCAGGAAGCTAGCTTACGTGGAAATGTGTAGGGGTGAGCAGCACGGAAGATGTGTCCAACTCGACTGCATGGGGAAAACTCCAAGATTCCACCACACATCCATATCTAAAAATTAAATATTGGGATTAAGGTCTACTACTAGAATAAGAAAGTTATTCGGAAGTGCATCAATCAGTGTTACATTTAAAAGTAAATAAACGCAGTCAATGCAATAGCTTGTTTCTACCAACAGAAGCTCTGTGAATCATCCTCTGGATCACAGAGTTTCATCCAAAAACCTGCTTAATGTTTCAATCTGCTGCCTTAGACAAGAGTTATAGGTTGCTTAGGGAACACACACCGACTCAACACCAACATGAAATCTGCAGGTAAGGCACTACAAAAGATAACAATAAAGACAAAGACATACCCTAAATGAAATTTCCAGGTTCTCGCCTCCCCAGACACTCATGCCACGGTCATAAGCTCCAATTTCATAGAAGAAATTTCGTTCAGCTGCAAAGAGTCCTCCAGGCATCGTAGGAGACCTTTAATGAGAAAAATCACAGTAAACAGGCATGAAGCATGAACAATAGTTCAATCTACCATGACAGAGGAATTTGTCCCACATATTATAACCCAAATTAACTTGTAAGAACTTCCAACAGAGATGAAAACAGATTTATACCAATAAAATCCCTGAAAGGCAAAAGTTTGCATTATATTATAACTAACATTAAATTCTTATAGGACCCTAAGTAGAAGCAAAACATTGATGAAAAGGCCCAGGAAGAAAGCAATTTCATTAGTCCTCTGGGTTACTAGTGAAAGCAATCTCATTAGTCCTCTGGGCTACCAATTAAACCAATCTCATTAGTCCTCTGGGCTACCAATGAAAGCAATCTCATTATTCCTCTGGGCTACCAATGAAAGCAATCTCATTAGTCCTCTGGGCTACCAATGAAAGCAATCTCATTAGTCCTCTGGGCTACCAATGAAAGCAATCTCATTAGTCCTCTGGGCTACCAATGAAAGCAATCTCATTAGTCCTCTGGGTTACTAGTGAAAGCAATCTCATTAGTCCTCTGGGCTACCAATTAAACCAATCTCATTAGTCCTCTGGGCTACCAATGAAAGCAATCTCATTAGTCCTCTGGGCTACCAATGAAAGCAATCTCATTAGTCCTCTGGGCTACCAATGAAAGCAATCTCATTAGTCCTCTGGGCTACCAATGAAAGCAATCTTATAAATCTTTAGTCCATCAATTACCTGACAGGATCTGCTTCGCTGGTTCTGAGCTTCATATCGCGATCAGGTACAGATCGCCATGTGAAGTGCAGACTCCAAGTGAACCCTCCCACAGCTAATCCTCCTCCTCTGCCGTACTCCAAGGTTTTATCGTTAATGGCATCAATCATCGGACAAACGACAGTTTTACGATTCTTTGAAATGCGATCCAAAATGTACTCCAACCTAAGAAACAATCATTCCCCTCAAAATATGCAACACAGCATAATCTATAATACTCTATGTAATGAAAACCTTCATGTGTAGTAATTTTGACAATTTTTCTGACTTCTGTCATCATCTTAGCTGAACCAACAGAGTCTTCCTTAAACCACTTTATTCAGCGAAGTTGTTGCCACACCCCAATTTCTTAATTTTGAATGTTTTGTATCTTTCACAGCATTCCAAAACATGACAAAGTAAAAGCTATACGGACAAGTTACTTTCTGCAGTTTCAGCAATTACCATGAATCAACGCGCAGGTTATTTCTAATCAAATCTCATCAGTCACACACACATCCTCAGAGATGCAGCTTTGGCGTTGCTAGATCTTAAAGTGAAAGTGATGTGAGACAATAGCTGAATAGCCTTTGCTTATGAGTGGTTTGGCCCAACAACACATTATGCCAGCAGATCTTAAAGTGAAAGTGATGTGAGACAATAGCTGAATAGCCTTTGCTTATGAGTGGTTTGGCCCAACAACACATTATGCCAGCAGATCTTAAAGTGAAAGTGATGTGAGACAATAGCTGAATAGCCTTTGCTTATGAGTGGTTTGGCCCAACAACACATTATGCCAGCAGATCTTAAAGTGAAAGTGATGTGAGACAATAGCTGAATAGCCTTTGCTTATGAGTGGTTTGGCCCAACAACACATTATCCCAGCTTAGTCAACTCTCTAAACTGGGACAACATAACACATTACTCTACAACAACTGTACTCAGTGAACCACTCATTTCTTCATTTACACAGTCAATATGTGACTGTTCAGGTGTACTGTCAAACTGTAATATAATCACGAATTTGTATAGAGAAACTGCTCAGAGGTGCTACAACTATGTTTTTAATAACAAAGCCAGTGACTGACCACTGGTCGTTGACTTCACAGTGAGCATCAAGAAACACAAGAACTTGACCAGAGGATGCGTCAGCACCAGCCAATCGTGCTCTGATCAGACCAAGTCGTTCTTTAGATCTGACAAGCTTCACTACACCATCAGGCCAGGTTTTATCAATGTAGCTCTCAAAGTCAGCTCCCAAATCCGCTACAATTAAACCCATAAAACATTTCTGACAGTGCTTCACAAACCACATGTTTATATCAGCTTAAATAATTCCTTTAATTTTATTAAGACTGAAACTACAACACAGCTGCATATAATGCAAAATATCAACACCTTGATTTTACATTTACAAGCAAATGAAAAAGACATCAGATAAATATAGGTGGCTCATTACCAGGCTGTTAACATGTTTACTTCATCTTGCAAATGGGATTTGAATTTCATTGTGTAAGTGCAACTGCAAACTTGAAATCAAGCCACGTAACCAATTACAAGGAAAGATTTGCAATTGAATCAAAATATCGTTCAACCTCAGGAATACGCCTCTTGGAAATACTGTTAAAAGAGGCATGCAATAACGAAGTGATAATTTTGCCTTAACTTAACCATATATGACTAAAGCAAGCGCATCACGCATAAGGGGTATTCAGTTGAAAAAGCTTCTATTTCTAACTTTGGAATTTTTCACCCACGTCTGTTGCTGGAGTCATCCAAGAGAACGACCTCGTGAAGAAGCTGCGGCGGCGTTCGGTTAATGACGCTGTGAACTGTTCTGTAGATGGCAGATGGCGCTTCATTACAGAACACTATTACAACGCTAGCATTTGGCAGCCTCTCAGAAAACTTCACAGATTTGCAGCTACAACAAGAAATCAAATCCATTATTATGCACCGGCTGAAGTAAAATGTTAAACCTGGAAATGCCATCTGGTTGTTTTAAATGGTGAATTAAGCTTCTTGTCTTTGATATTAACTAAATAAGTTTGTCATTTCACATCTTTATCCCAAAAACCCTTTAATGTCAAAATGTGCCTCTGAAGATAAGTCAACTAATGTACATAAAATGTGCATTCAAATTACAGGACCGAGCCTTACATTACCTTGTCTATTGATACTTACCAAATTACGAAAGTCGGTTTCCCTTGGATTTGACAATAAATTTCAGTGCTGGGAACTTACTCGTCTGGTCGTAGGTCCCTTATTCGTCTATCCATCGCCATTTTGTTGCTCGCAATAACGTTGAATGTTTCTTTTTCAAATAGCCGGTCGGCTTCAGCCTGCTCTTCTGGGTTCAACGAAACTGGCTCTCCTCCCTCTCCTGGTCCCTGTATGTCGGCCGGTCTGTTCCGAGCCTTTTCGAACCGTTTATTTCTGAATTCCATTACATCGTTCCATGCGTCAAATCCCGTCGGCACTTTTGAGTCGCCAGCTGGGAAGTGAGCGTGAACTGGGTGTCGCGTTACATCGCTACGATCATAGTGCTCTAGCCGACTTTGATTGGAATAGACAAAATATAGCGCAATGACGTATATGTAAAGAACAAGTAACCCAATTAGAATCCATGACGACCATCGGAACCATAAACGAGCTAAACACTGAGTGGCCATGGTTCTTTCGTGCTTTTTAATAACGATAAAACAGGGAGGGGCAATTGTTGTTTACAAATAACCGGAATACAGCGTTGCTATGGTTTGTTATCATAACCCTCTAATATTCGGGCCAGATATCCACCAAAGCGGAGCCGCGAAAAGTCGAATGGCACACATGCTACACATGCTAATAAACGAGGTAGACGTAATAAGAGAAAGGGCTCACTGAATCAGATATTATTCATTCATTCATTCATTCATTCATTCATTTAAAGCACTTAATACGAGCGCAGTGTCAGTATATCTGAATCTGAGGCGTGTTGGGTCACGGGTCATTGGGTCACAAGTGTCCCTTATTTTACAAATTTACATAGAATGTAAAGAAGAAACACTCGTTGATAGAATAAGGAAAAAAAGACTAAAATGGCTAGGACATGTGATGAGAATGGACAATAACAGATTACCATCAATGGCTTTAAATGGATATATAGAAGGAACGAGGAGCAGAGGAAGACAACAGAAGACATGGATGGACAACATAAGAGAAGATCTGGAAGGAATGAAAATGAGCATGAGAGAAGCAAGGGACAAGATCAGCGACAGAGAACTGTGGAGACGACAGGTTGAGGACTCATCGTCGGCGGTGGCTTGACGGAGGAGAAGCAAAAAAATAGAATGTAAAAATAATTAAGGCTCAGTTAGGATAGTTCTGCAGACAAAGAGTTCATAATTGTAATACTCTAAACTAGGTGAAACTCAACTCCAAAACATTGTTGTTGGTAGATTCCATATACCGGCTATTTTCGCTCTGATTATGAACTGAGTGAAGGCCTACTACAAGTTGAACTTACTTCTCGCACTACAAGTTTTCTGACCTGGCACAGAAAACGGCCCCACAAGTTGGCCTTGCGGACTTGATTTGATATAACGCCGGTGAATAAGCTGTTCTACCTGAAACAATTTTTGTGTGGCGCTGAGACCTTCCGGAGTTTTACATTACATTATATTACATCACAGCTTTAAACTCCGAGGAGCTTAAATATACTCACTCCTTGTTCCTTAGTCGCTGGAAGTTAACTCGATGTGTAGCCAACTCGGAATGGACCCGGATGACATAGGCTACTCCAACTTACTTCCTCCCCAGCGTCTGTTTGGGGCCAGTGGCATGGCTAAGCAATTGCGACGGGTGCTGTCGCCCCGGGCAGCACTATCCAACGGGCCAGCAAAGAGGGCAGCAAATAAATTTTTTAAATATATTTTTATCATCTGCACCCAAAATTTTAATGGTGATCACACAAAAGGCAATGAGAGCCTGTGTTCCAAAGATCCAAATATTATGCCGATAAAAACTTTCACAATCGGTAGGTCTACTGTAAGCCTACACAATCTCTTTCTCTTTTTTAATAAGTGCCCCGCACTTACTATTATATTTGTATATTTAAATTGATAGGTCACTGATGTCAAATTAGCCCTTTCTTGGGGTCTTCTCTCTACCCGACTCCCCAGCGTGGATCGAAACTTTTAACCCCATTGGAACCTGAAGTCACGACCCCATCAGAAAGGTTAACGACAATATCAAAAGTGAACGACCCAAGTCTTGTTCGAAAGTCAAGACGGGTGTGTCATTTTGAACCTTCTATTAATCCCCAATCGTATGTGCACTAGATAATGTCCCTATCTATGTCTTAGTCTTATATTCAATAGAAATATTTCAAACATACCCTATGAAATCGTCGACGGCTGGAGCTTCGCCCGGGATCCCACTGGGGGAAGCTTGCAACCCCTCATTCCTCTAGTCTAAAAACCTCATCCGTGGAGCACTTCCCGCCCTTGAATTTCGCTCCCCGCTAGCAGCGTAATACTGCATACATCCATTTATCAAGCTAAAAGGCAGTTACGCAATTAAGGCATTTTAAGGATTGAATTAAACAAAAATAAATCTGTAAGGTCGATTTCAGCAGCCCTGCAGGCGGTCACAGAATGACGTTAAACACTGGATACTGAGCACTACTACTACTCCCAATACCACTACTAAGAACCCTATTTCCCTCATGTTTCGAAACTGGCACTACTCCAACCACCACCACTACTACCGCTACTACTAGCTGGATTAAGTCCATGAAATATTATGCCCACACTGAGTAGGCTTGTCTCAAGGTTATGATACTGACTAAAGTGTAATGTTTTAGGTGTGTGCGTTGAGCTAACCACCAAGTAGGCCTATCAGTCATTCTGGTCATTATTAAAAGTCCATTAGATGAACTAATTAGTCAAAGTGGGTTAAACATAGCTTCTAGGTCCTAATTTCGCATATACCGTCGTTCATTTGTTGACTCTGTGCACTTAAATATAAAATCTAACGATGGGAGTCTGGCTGTTTGTATACATCGCTAACTTACACTTCTCATAAGTATGTTTAAAGTCGGCTGTTTAAATGACTCCCGTACATCCAGTTCGGCTCCTACCGAATGTGTAAACCCACTTGGTGACCGTGGCCTTGCTCCAGACTGGGACTCGGAAGCACCAAATCACCGCCAGGCGTCCAGGAAGAAGGAAACTCGCAGAAGGAAATGAAGTGGCAGGATAGAATGGAAAACGGGAAAGTGAAAAGAATTGAGGTTAACGAATGGAAAAGTTAAGGGAAACTGGATCACTGCAAAAAATCGACTCGCATAGGCCTACGTGTTTATACTTAAATTTTATTTATTAGAGGAATAGGCCTACACTAGTGCGCACTTTACCAGGGTTCTGATTATATCCCTATCTCTGGAAACTCGCGATCAGAATAATTCTTTTTAGCAAAATGTGGTTTCTGTAGTTTCTTAGAGTGTCTCCTTGACGCTAGATTGAACGCGATGTTTCTTCATGACCAAGAACAATAACATGTTGTTCTCATTGTAGTTAAGAATTGATTAGCTGCTCGTATATAAGACATCAACCATCGATATATTATTGTGTTATAGGCTGCCCTAGATTAGCGGGACCTTGGTCCCTTTTGGGTAGACCTTTGCATCCAAATAAGTGTTCTTGTTATTTACATTTGCAGTGTTTTTTATTCTGTTTTTTAGCAATAAACAACTTATATGTAAACTGACACTGTCGAACCTACAGAATACATGGAATTTCAGGTAACATGAGGAGTTGAGCATATAATATGGTCGACTATATGAGTGCACGCGGTTTAGAGAAGGGAAGTGGAATTCCTCAGTAACGGAATCCAGAGATGTATTTGAGGAAGTTTTAGCTTTTAAGGCTGTGTCTATTGTCGTTCTGTTCGCATTACTTTTTGACTGGGATTGGCAACAAGATAAATCTTTGCATCGCTGTACAATTGCTCCTGAACCGTGGTTACATCTATAGCTGACGTTAACTGTGGCTGAAGTCTAAGTCATTCTCTTGAGAGCCATGTTTTAGAAATGCAAAGAGCAAACAATAGCGCGCCCGACATCAAACATGGCAGACCTCTCTTGTCTTGCTCTCAGTCACGTCAACAACATCATTCTGTAGTAGACTGATTTTCGAGGCTGTAATCGATTTACTGGCTTTTGAGATGGACGACTACGCAGAAAGGTTCGGACAGCAACATAAAAGCAGATGTAAATTATTATGTCCAGCTATCGATCCTCAGTAGCACATCTGGAACAACAAAGAATAAACGCGTACTTGGACGAAACCTCGACTAAATTTACATGAAATTTGAATAATGCATGCGTAGTCTAAGAGCGGAGTCTACACTGCACAAGTGCATGCGGCCCGTAATGCAGAGCGGAATTCGGGACGTCGACCTTAGAACGACTGGCTTGTTTTGCTGAAGACTGTTGTTGTTGTTGTTGTTGTTGTTGCTGCTGCTGCTGCTGCTGCTGTTGCTGCTGATTTGCATGACATCTAGATCTATCGTCCTGTCGTAATTAGACCAGGGAGGTTACGATGCGTCGATGCCATGGCGAGGAATGTCCTCGACAGACATTGACAGGCATCTAGCCTCGACCTTAACAAAGCTTTTAAATTAATCAACTGCAAATTAAGGAGTATATTTCACTAACAAATGAAATCTCAGCCTAAACGCGCCAATCTGTCGGAATGGTCAAGGTTATCTTTCTCGTGTTCCCGCTCTTTCCTTTGTCCTGTCATTTCCTTGTTCTTTCCAGTTCCTTTCTTCTAATAACTCATTTATTAATCTGTTTCTAAGCACATCTCACTTCGATTATGCATTAACAACATCAAACGTCGCTATCGCAATATATTATAGGGAACAATTGAAGGTAGCTTCACTCAGGTTAAGCTCATATAGTCAGAAGAACTTGATTTCAAGCTGAGGGCAAATCACGGTTCAAATAAACTGTAGGATGCAAGGCCATCTTTTAAATAATTTACGCATCATCATTGGAAGAATCGAGTGAATTATGTTTTGAAATTATTATTATTCGCTGTAGTTTCAATGCATTATATTTTGTGGAAAGGCTGCGTCTCCAGAATCGGTTTTTTAGGATTCCTTACAGATGTGCAATGAAGAAGCAGCAGAGTAACGATGCATGCACAGACGAATGACATATAGATCTATCGTCCTGTCGTAATTAGTCCAAGCTCTAAGAAGCATTGAGACCACAACGCTCACACAAATTGTCTGGTATAGTGGAACAGTATTTGCGTCTGTAGACATGAATGCCTACCTGATTACAACGCTAGACAACAAAATATCTGGTTGTATACACTTCAGCAACTTCTCTTATTGGCCGACACATTAAGTTTTCGCGGCACACTAGTGTCTACTCTTACTAGAAATGAGTTTAAGAGTGTATTAGAAAATCGATGTTAGGGCTACAAGGCCGGTGTATTCAGCCGTGGTCATCTGTCGGACACTTTCCATGCATTAGCAGAGCGTCTCATATGCGCGGACACCTGTTCTGTCTCCACAGGGATAAACGACGCCTCTGCAGCCAATGAACATGTTGACGCGATCGACCTACTTGAGAAAATCGTTGTTTTTTCTTTCAACATGATTAAAGTTCATATTTCCAGGAGTGGACATGCAGGCTTAGGCACAAGTCAGGTTTTCCAAAAAAAGTTCCAATAGACCTTTAAACATTTTTATTTGATTTTGTTCTTTCTCTCTTTACTCTCTTTGTCTGTTTGTCTCTCTCTCTCTCTCTCTCTCTCTCTCTCTCTCTCTCTCTCTCTCTCTCTCTCTCTCTCTCTAGGCTTATAACCCCCTCTCATTACTCTTTCTCTTTCTTTCTCTTTCCTTCTCTCTCTCTCTCTGTCTCTCTCTCTTTCTCTCGGACATCGTTGCTAGTATTCAGCATTGTCAAAGTTTACAAAGTATATACTTCTATCAGTGGATATGCAGGCTTAGCATAACAGCTTTTCAAAAGCTTCCAGTAAATCTGAAAGATTGACAAGATACCGTCTAGTGTATGCCTTCTCTGTCGTTCTACCTACTTTGTGTGTATGTGTTTCTCTCTGCGTAAAGCCTTTCAAACTCCAAGGATTGCATTGCAGATCGCGTTCAAAACAATTCGAATGACGACTTCGTAAAGCCAATCCCAGATAAATGAAATTGTACTATAAAGTGACATTTGGCTAAGAGCCTTCACGTGAGACTAAGCGGTTAGGCCTATTTCATTTTAATTTGCTATTCGAGGGGTACTTTTGAGACCGCTCTTTAAATATCTAGATAAATAGATAAATAAACAGATAAAGTAAAGCTGAACACGGCTTGCGTTAAGCATTTTACTAAGCGCAGTCCACAATTCCTTCCAAAGTCTAACGCCCTAACTTGAAATACCCAAAACACAACCCAAATATGCAACATGAAGTAGCACTTCGGAGACTTGAACCTTGTCGGCAAAGCAAGTTCGCCATGCGTGCCGCGCTCAGCCTTCGCACCTATAGGATGAGCCGAGACTGGAAGCTGCTGGTAAAGAGGTAGTCAGCGTCTGGGGAATTACTAGGTTGCGACTGCATCCGTTTTAAAGCCACTTGAGCGATTTGTACGCGTGAGTAAAAGCTCTGCCAGGTGTCAACTTCTTTCAGCCAACTGTTCTTTGACTGTTTGTGAACTGCAATCCTCCTGTACATTGTTTTTTCCATGATACACCATGATCCAGTAGCACCGGACTCTTCAACGGCGTCCATGTGTAAATATAAAGCAGCGATGTCATTCGCTATTGTTGTCAAATAAGAATTTTGCAAATTCTGAAATAGGAAATGAAGATACAATATCAATAGCAGGTAAATATGAAAGTGATTGCACCTTGCTACCAGTTATAGGCCTAATGTAATGTTCTCTAACCAGTAATTAAGCTATAGCGTCTTTCAAAGGCGCACTGGACCATGCATGTATGCATCTGGCTATTTATATAGCGCTTTTAGAGAACCTCTCAATTATACTAAAACACTGCTATTTAACAGTTCTAGACGGCGCGTCTTTAGGTAGTTTGAAACTTTAAACTGTTGCTTGAGCTGTCTCCGATGTAAATTTTAGGTCCATGCTTAGAACCATGCTACATGTTGACACGCTGGTTGTGCTGCCTGTATATACTAATACCATCATGAGCCATTTATCATGACACTTTAATGCAGGTTAGCAGAAGAGGCGTCTGCAATATTTGAACACGATGTAATGCTTATCTACTGAAGCCCATGCTAAACCCGCGGAGTCATCGGAAGACGACATTGATGGATGGTTTTCGACCTATACTGGTGCTGCTATCTGTCGTACGCTGTCGTTAAGAGAAAGCGACAAGTCGAGGTGTTTTGCAAGACAGTAATAAAAACTGGTGTGTACACGTTATGTGAATCAGTTAAAAACAACTGACTGACTTGCAAAATAAAACATATACAAGTAATTAACAGCAGCAGTAAATTCAAAACACTAAATGTAATGCCTTTAATGCTCTCGTCTCACTTGGAATATGAGACATACTATAGCTTTAAAGCTCGTTAGAGTGCAGCGGTCTCTAGTAAGGCTCTTGCCCGTCTATTCTCCCTCCCTCCCTCGAACCCAGACCCGTCCCCTCTTTCTAATTTCAATGAGAGACCTACCCTGAATAGCTTATCTGGAGTTCGGCACTGTCTTCAGTTGGACGTGGAAGTCTGTCGACTTGTTATCGTTTGTAAATATGGTAACAAATGGACCTGCTTGGCAACATCTATGTCTGTTTAAGATAATTTGTCTTTCTGGTCTCGTCATTTATGTTGGTCTACAAATGTGGTACCATATTATAGACCTGAGTACTAGTGAACTACGAGTTTCCGGCTTCAGACATAGGATAATAGGGTTCAATATTTGTAAATAAAATGAGTTAACTGGTTGCCCCGCCAATCTGTAGCTACTAAAGTAAGAAAAGGTACGGTAAGATACGCTAGTGCTCATTTATTAGGCGCTTGGTATTTTGTCGTCTTTACGATGTGACTAAGAACACTTTTGTAAGCTATGACTGCCTCAGAGCCTCTGTGAGGTTCTTTGGTCTGCTTGACGAGAATATCTCATTCTCTTCTATCAGTCTTGACTCGTTGTCAAGATTGAAACGGAGAACGCGCTTGAAGCTAAAAAGATTATAGACGAGGTAGAACCCCGGAGCTTCACTTTGGTCAGACAAACAGACAGACAGACAGACAGACAGACAGACAGACAGACAGACAGACAGACAGACAGACAGACAGACAGACAGACAGACAGACAGACAGACAGACAGACAGACAGACAGACAGACAGACAGACAGACAGACAGACAGACAGACAGACAGACAGACAGACTAAATACAATATAATATAATACAAGGAGCTTAAAGCATTCCTTAGGGTGATATTATTCAGTTCCAAACTGCACTGCCTGAACGCCGAAACAGATCCTATGTTGGGATGCTGCCGCCGCAGGTATAAATCATCCGAAAAATGTAGGCCCTCCTCGTTCTTCCGCGTGCTTATGCGAGATCTGGATTAGACAGCGGACTATTGTAACGCGAAAGTAACGGGCCATCCATAAATAATATCAGGCAACATGTGCAGATTTTGTCTTCCACTTTAGTCACACTTCGTTTCACAAAAATTCAGTTCCTCTTCTGCATGACGTCACAGAGCTCTAAACCCATTCAAACATGCGTAATAATAATAATAATAATAATAATGATGATGATGATGATGATGATGATGATGATGATGATGATGATGATGATGATGATGATGATGATAACTCTCGGTGGCTGTCCAGCAAGGGAACGCCATCTGCTTTTCAGGAAACTTTCCATACTAAACTGACAGTCCGTCTGATAATAATAATAATAATAATAATAATAATAATAATAATAATAATAATAATAATAATAATAATAATAATAATAATAATAATAATAATAATAATATGCGCATCAAGGCGGCGAGTGAACGCCACCATATTGTCATCGACCGGAAGCGACGTACGAACCGGATATTGACCGCTATGGCGGTCGTCTTCGTCCTGTGCTGGCTTCCGATCAAAGTCATCCTGCTCATACTCGAGTACCACGAGGGCGTCGAGAAGTGGAACTACTTCCTGTTGACGTTCTTCAAGGTGTATGTCACGGCGAAGAGCTCGACGATCTACTACCCGGTCCTCTATGCCTGCATGAACGAAAATTTTCAGGGCAGAGTTCGGGCGGATGCTGCAGAGCCTAATCTCAAACCTCCCACACAAACCGGCATCTCTATCTCGCTCTATTCGACCATGGAATCAAATGCGAGAACGGAAGTTACCCGGCCCACCGAGAACTGGCAGCAGAAGATCCCGAAAGTGGCGTGCGACCACGTCAAGAAGCAGTCACATAATAATAGTAGTAGTAGTAGTAATAATAATAATAATAATAATAATAATAATAATAATAATAATAATAATAATAATAATAATAATAATAATAATAATAATAATAATTCTGAATTCTGGGATGGTCGTAGGTCAAGATGGCGGCTATCATCTTTGCTTCAATGTTAGGCTGATTTTAATTACTTTTTTCACTTTTCCCGTTGAGCTTTTGTCATTTTTCTGGATTAGTTTCGTGGTTTTCTGCACAGATCTGTTGAGTTTTGTGCTTTTTGTTTGGTTTTTTCTGCTTGGATCGCACGTTTGAGGTTGTAAACTTTTTCGGCCAGAGGTCTGACGTCAGCCACGCCCCCCGTCTGACTCGGTCTGTTTCGCCGACGGTTGTTTGTCATTGTACATCTGGTATATACTATTTCAGTAGTTGTCCTAGTAAAAAAATCTGTGCACCCATTACGCAATATTAAATGGATCCCTCTCGGAGCCCGGCCTCACCGCCTCCCCGTACGTCGCAAAAAGCAAGTGGGGCATGCAGCGTGTGTGGGGTTATAAGACTGTTGCATGCCAAGGATGGCAGAGTGCATCTGAATGGCCCCCGTAACAACCCTTGCCCTGGTTCTAAACAGCCACCCGCAGCTAACATCTCACAGACTCAGTCACAATTGACCCAAGGTAATTCTGACTCAACATTGGTTACTCCCCAAAGTGAAACTTCTCATAGTTCAATGCACCTAAACTCCTGCTCTCAGCCTAGCGGCTTTTGCCACTCAACTCTAAAAGGTAAAATCTTGAAGCACATTCCAAGGGCGCCCAGGCCATGCTTGGGTAGATTACTCATCACTATCATAAACAGGATTCTAGCAGAACCCCGCATTCCCCATCATTGGCAAGTCCTTTTATCATTTGGAGCTATTATCCTTGAACAACCGAATAGAGGAGGAAGGCGTCATAACTTAACATCTACCATAAAAAAGCGGGTTGATGGCTTTTTCTCCAACTGGTCAGTTAAGGAGGCTTTCGTTTTTGCCCCGTTTCCTCATGCTTCCACACCCTCGGGCAACAGGAAAAGCAGTGATCAAACTATTGCAGCATCTGTTGCATCAAAGCTGGAGGATGGAAACATTAAGGCAGCCGTTCGAATCCTCTGCTCAGAGGACGAACCCATCCCCATAAACACCGAGACACTTGCTGAGCTTAGTCGCAAACACCCTGCACCACCTTTGGGTCACCCGCCTCCCTCCTTACCACCGACGGCCATGGTTTTCCAGGTCACTGAGGATAAAACACTAAAACACATACGCTCCTTCCCAGCGGGTTCCTCGGGGGGCCCGGATGGACTTCGCCCTCAACACATCCATGACCTAGTGAGTTGCGCTGAAGTAGGCCCAGAACTAGTAACAACAATAACTGCCCTGGTGAATACTCTCTTGGCTGGGGTTTGCCCTGAGGAGCTTCGCACCATTCATTTTGGTGGCACCCTATTTGCTCTACGCAAAAAATCCGGTGGTCCGCGCCCGATTGCTATCGGATATTACTGGCGCAGACTAGCGTCAAAATGCGCCAACACTTTCGCTATCCCAAAGGTAGCGGACTACCTATCACCCAGACAGGTGGGAGTTGGGGTCAGCGGTGGGTGTGAGGCAGCGGTTCATGCAAGCAGGCGTTTTCTTGAAAGTATGCAGCAAAATTCTATACTTGTCATACTAGATTTTGCACACGCATTTAACAGCCTTTTCAGGAACCAAATGCTTTCTGCACTATACAGTATTCTGCCAGAGCTAGCTTCTTATTGCCATCTGGCCTACGCAGAAGCCACTACACTTAAGTTTGGCAACTTTTCGCTATCATCCCAGATGGGTCCACAACAAGGAGACCCTTTGGGCCCACTCCTCTTCTGTCTGCCGCTTCAGCCAGTGTTGTTGAAACTGTCTTCTCCTCTCACCCTCGGCTATCTCGATGATCTTACTCTGGGAGGGGAAGAATCTATGGTGGCTGAGGATGTTGACATGATTGAGCTGGAATGTAGTAAGCTGGGCTTGCACCTCAATCGTGCCAAATGTGAGGTAGTTTCGCGATGCCAACTCACGACCAAACACAGTTCTCTAAACGAATTCTTGTTTATCAAGCCCGTGGCTGCTTCTCTTCTTGGTGCTCCACTTTCTAACGCAGTCGCTCTTGAGCATGTTCTTGAGTCCCGATGCCTTGAGCTATCATTGGCAATTTCAAGGTTGGAAGATGTTGCTAGACACGATGCACTCATTCTCCTTAGAAGCTCTCTCAGCCACTCGAAACTCCTGCACACTTTACGATGTTCTCCTTGTGTGGACCACCCTTATTTGAAGAAATTTGATTCTCTGCTGCGCCAGGGCCTGGAAACAATTCTGAATTTGTCTCTCTCTGACAATCAATGGCTCCAGGCCTCCTTTCCAGTCAAGGCTGGAGGTTTGGGCATTCGCCGGGTGACCTCGCTTGCGCTTCCCGCCTTTCTGGCTTCGGCTGCAGGCACCCGGAGTCTTCAATCCTCCATGATGGACAACCTTCAAGTACCCGAAGATTCATAGGCCAAAACTCTGCTGGATCGCTGGTGTGCCGATTGTTCAGTGCCCAACCCAGATAATGCCTTTGTCCACAAACAGTCATACTGGGACAAACCAATAATTGACCGGGATACCAACACCCTCTGCACCTCATTCACTGACGCATACCATCAAGCGAGGCTTAAGGCCGTTGCGGCAGCACATGCGAGCGATTGGCTTTTTTTACCTATTACTGCCTGTGGCCTGAGACTGGATGACGAAGCCGTGAGAGTCGCAGTAGGCCTCAGGCTTGGAGTAAACATATGCGAACCTCATGAGTGCCCTTGTGGTGCCCTTGTCACGGCCAATGGCTCCCATGGGCTTTCTTGCTCCCTTGGACCAAGTCGAACCTCTAGACATGCGACCCTCAACGACATAATCTGTCGGGGTCTTATTCGGGCTGATTTCCCCTACAGTGAAGGGACCGCCTGGACTCAGTAGAACAGACTGAAAAAGACCTGATGGTCTAACCCTCATTCCGTGGCGGGCGGGCCGAGCTTTGATTTGGGACGCCACTATAATAGACACCGTGGCCGCATCTTACCTCCCATCTACATCAACCTCAGCTGCAGGCGCAGGCGAATTGGCAGCAGATAGGAAATGCCAGAAATACAGCACTCTTGCACAAAACTACCACTTTGTACCTTTGGCGTTCGAGACTCTCGGCCCGATCAATAACAGTAGCCTAGTCTTCATAACAGAGTTAGGGCGCATTCTCTCTCGTTTGACCGGAGACACGAGAGAAACCAGTTACCTTTTCCAGCGCATTGCTATCACAATTCAACGCTCCAATTCTGTTGCCTTCCACGGTACTTTTGGTCCGCCAGATGTTGACGATTTCTAGCCGTCCCAGAATTTTGTATTCTCCGGAGAATTTTTTTTAATCCTGAGGGATCATATATACCTCGGGTAAAAATAACAAAAAAAAAATAATAGCCGAATCCAATGCCCAATACAGAGGCTTCAATATCCCACAAACAAACAACTTGGGATCGCCCGCTTATCCAGAAGGATCTGGCAGTCAACAAATCCTCAATAATATCCGAGTATCACGAAGCCAAATTTAAGGCAGTTTCTTCACGATACTGGCGACTGACTCTTGGCGCTGCCCATAAGTGCTTGTGGCATGAGGCTGGACGATGAGGCTGTATTCATCGCAACAGGCGGACGGCTCTCATGGCCTATCATGCCTACTGGGTCCTGGTAAACAACAATTAATTTATTATTAATTACACTGGTCAACATAGAAATCGTTACTGACTGGAAAAGGCCCTAATGTGTAGCATCTTGGTGTGCTGAACACGAATATAACCATAAAAAATTTTTATTGCCTCTTGTTTTGAAAATATTTCATATAGTTCATTTTTTATGTTTTACCATGTAAATTTATGCAGTAGGACTGCGACAATATCCTAAATAAGTCTAGAATGATGTAATATTCCACCTCATTGCATAATCCCATCATGGACACATCATGCACAGTTGATTACGTCATTTTCTGATGCAATGTAAAACTACAGCCAGTCGGCTGCTGACGTAAGATGACGTCAGCAGTGTACTATATAAAGCGAGTCGGAACGGTTGAGCATTTACAATATTACAGACTTTGTGCGAGACAGTTTAAGTTACTGTTTTATAAAACTATTATTACTTTATCCATTTAGATACAATACAGAAGAGTAATGCCTCGGAAGTGCGTAAATACTGTGGACAACTTTTGTTACATTTGTGGGGAAGTGACATTTGCCAACCAGAAGAAAAGTATCACTTATCAAGTCAAGAAGGCATATCATGCTTACTTCGAATGCAAGGTTGGTGACCAAGACAAGCCATGGGCCCCGCATATATGCTGTGCTACATGTACAACACAGCTTTCACAGTGGTTGAATGGCAAAAGACCATCAATGCCGTTTGCAGTTCCCATGGTGTGGAGAGAGCAAAGCAACCACGTAGATGACTGTTACTTCTGCTTGGTTCCTCCTCTTTCCGGTGGAATAACGAAGCAAAAGAAGTCGACAATAGTCTACCCAAACATTCCGTCAGCATTGAGACCAGTTCCACATGGTGATGGACTTCCTATTCCAGAACCTCCAGCAGAATATATTTTCCTTGATTCATCTGATGAGGACAAGGGTGAGCCGACATGTTCTTCTCCTGGTCCGTCAGCGTGCAGTGATCCCGATTTTCACTGTGGTGCATCATCAACCCCACACAGAATAACACAGGAAGAACTAAATGACCTTGTTCGTGATTTGGACTTATCCAAAAACAAGGCAGAATTGCTAGGATCAAGACTCCAACAATGGAATCTTCTAGAAGAAGATGTCACAATTACTTCATATAGAAAGCGCCATCAGCAGTTGGAACCTTTCTTTATGAAGGAAGGTAATCTGGTATTCTGTTCCAATATTGACGACCTCATGAATGCCTTACAGATCACTCATGACCCACAAGAATGGAGACTCTTTGTAGACTCTTCAACACTGAGTCTTAAGGCTGTGCTTTTGCACAATGGAAACCGTCTTCCATCTATTCCATTAGCGCATGCTGTCCACATGAAAGAGACATACGATAGCCTAAAACAGCTACTGCATTCCATTGACTATAACAGGTACAAATGGCACCTGTGTGGTGATTTGAAGGTAGTTGCCATTTTAATGGGACTGCAGCAAGGATATACAAAATATATGTGTTTCCTGTGTGAGTGGGATAGCCGAGCAAGAGAGTTGCACTACGTGCGGAAGGAATGGACTCCCAGACAAAACATGGCAGTTGGACAGAAGAATATCCAGCACCCAGCTCTGGTCGAGGCTCACAAAATCCTACTACCACCCCTTCACATCAAACTAGGTTTGGTGAAGAACTTTGTGAAAGCCATGGACCGCACTTCGCCAGCTTTCCGATACCTGCATGAAAAATTCCCTCGACTCAGCGAAGCAAAGATTAAAGAGGGAGTTTTTGTGGGTCCTCAGATTAGAGAACTCTTCAAAGATGACCGCTTCAACAACTTGCTGGAGGGTGATGCGAAACAAGCATGGAATGCTTTTCGTCTAGTGTCTACAGACTTTCTGGGGAATGTTAGGGCAGAAAACTACAAGGAACTAGTAGAAGACATGCTCAAGCAGTACCAGAAATTTCGCTGCAATATGTCTCTGAAGATGCATTTCCTTCATTCCCATCTGGATTTCTTCCCTGACAACTGTGGTATGGTTAGTGACGAACATGGCGAACGTTTTCATCAAGATATCGCAACAATGGAGCAAAGGTACCAGGGAAAATGGTCCACTACAATGTTGGCTGACTACTGCTGGACACTCCGCAGAGATGCTCCCGAACAGCTGTACAAGAGACAGGCAAAAAAATCTAAGAACTAGTCTATGACCTGGTTTTTACAAATATTAACTGTAAGTGTATCACTATTGGCATGCATTGTGCGATATAAAATTACTTCATTTCAGATTACAAAAAAACTAGAGCCAATTCGGCATTTTCACTGTCATATTCGTGTTCAGCACATACAAATTGATAAGAACTGACTAATTTCATTTCAGTAACATGACTTTTGTAAAAATTTGTTGTCCAGTGTTATTATTATTACTCAACGGACATTTATAACAACAGCCTTAAAGGCAACGACCCTAAAAAGTCCTGCTGAGTAAAATCGTGTGGCGCTCCCGCGTGAAGGCCGGCTTTCCATCAAGTAAAAAACCCACAAGATTGGTCAGATCCGACGGTCGTTGGTCTGATGGCGCAACCCCCACTCCTTGGGGGAGGATAAATGTTTGACCTGGAACGCAACAGTAATCGACACTCTGGCAGACTCGTATCGATTCAGCACTGCAGTGGTCGCAGGTGCCGCTGCGGAGAACGCAGCAGAACGAAAGATGGCAACATATACCGATATCCTATCCACACACTGCTTTGTCCCTCTGGCCTTCGAGACTCTTGGTCCCATAAATCAGGAAGGCTTTAGCCTTACCAAAGAAATTGGTCGCTACCTAACCCAAGTGTCGGGAGACAAGAGGGAGACTTCTTTCCTGCTTCAACGCCTTTCTGCTGCAATCCAGCGCGTTAACGCAGCTGCTTTGTACGGCACTTTCTTGGTGGACCAAAGTGCATAAATCTCAGCATAATTGAGAATCGAAAACTTATATGTCAGTGAACGAAACTGTGAAATTAGTAGATGTAAAAAATTATATAGTGAATTTGATAATTTATTTTTTAATGACGAATTTGTGCAAAAACTAAGAAAATTCTAAAACACTACTTGTCGACTGCTTAGATTAATGGCAACAAATTGATAAACTTCCAACTATCGTAGCTTCTAATCTAAGTGATCCACGTTTTTATAAACTATTTTGCAGTATAAGTGAAGCAAGTATTCTAAAATGTAGTTTGAAATAAATTTATTTATATATTATAGGCATTCGGATTTAATATATTGTTTGTGTGAAAAACAGCGACACATTTTGATTATATATTCAAGAATTATTATTTTACACACATGAAAATGATAGCATATAAATAACCTTATTGTTTGTATGAAAGACAATGACACATTCTGAGGTTATATAGGTAGCTTAATTTTATTGTGACGTCACATTTCTCAACACCCTTATCATCACAACTGCTGCACGTGTCTAAACCCTCCCGCTCCGGTCCCTTAGTCTGCGTGGCACGGCGTGTTTTACTTTTAACCAGCATCTGACAGCAGGAATGCTGCTACCATGCGGTCAATCGAGAAATATCGATAGTAAGGCAGCGTCCCTTGGATCTTCAGCCGTTTCAATTCACGACGCCATATAAAGCTCACGAGAGGTCTTCGCTTATATCTCGATACATCTCCAGCTCTCTACCGAGTCCATCCAATTTGCAACTGTTGCTTCTCTTCGCAACGTAAATTATGTTACTCGGTAAGGTGTCGAGATTGTACCGGTCAAAGTCAAAGCTCGTGCAAAGTCACTTTTTTAAAACGCGCAAGATACAAATGGCAAAAACTGCGCCATCTATATCCAGCCTGTCGCAAACTCAGTCGCAGAAGGCTTTTGTGAAACCTTCATATCGATGTTGGAACCTTTCCGATTCTCGACTGCTATACAACGTATATCAGCTGAAGAGAGGAAAAGAAACTGGTTCTATATATGTATCCCATGTCGCTCGGACGGCACAGTACACAATCAGAGTCGGCAATAGCCTCCCAGCTCGGTCATTATCCGGTAAAACCCGATTGAATGGAAATAGACTATACAGTGTACTGCGGATATAATACTATTAGCCAGAATGTTGACTGTGTCTCTGCTACTTTTCTCTTTTCTGTAGTCTTTCTTCGGCTTGTTTCCTTCCATCTCTCCTCTGTCTGTGTTTCTCTCATTCTTCCTTCATTTATATGTACCTCTGTTCCCTAATCTGCGCAAGTCCATTTGTCTCAACTGACTGTATCCCTAAACAAGATGTTCATTCAATTGGTCTGTCGCGATTGTCTTTTGCGAAATGACCCTCAAATCTATGGAAACGGCCGTAAGAAACCCTACGGCATATAAATGGCAGACGCCCGAAGAACAGCTTTACATGTGCCTGCACAGCAATAGAATGCACGATTTTAAATGAGAACGGCAAAAGCTTTTATTAAGGTTATTGCTATTGTTAATGCTATCGTATCGTTATTTTGTAGTTGTTATTGTTATTATCATCAATCAGTAGTAACTTTGTTTACCAACCAGCAAGTTTAATAAGCTATGCTGACAATATCCTTGACTGATATCACATTCTGTTGGAAAAGCACATTGACAGCGCACTTTCGTCAAACAAATTCATCCCATAGATATTTCATGACGCTTGCGTTTTTCTTACAACAGAACATGTTTCTGAGTGCACCACTAAAGAGAGTGTGTTTTTGTGCATCTACTGAATGCGAAAAGCTCCTAGCAACAAATTAACGGAAAATCGAAGCATTAATATGTGCTTTAAATATTGCATAGTACCAGGTTAGATAAAAGACTAGCTAATCGTAGCAATCAATTCTTTCCGTCATGATCATAATGCGTTGAGATTTTAAAAGCATTTACACTGGAAAACAAATTTTTAAGAAAAATCTGCTTCCTGACAGTTCTTTGGTGATTATTATATAGGCCTACAGCTTCAAGCTGAACACAAAAAGTATAATTTCCAATTGACTGTATCACGCAGGAATTTGGAGTAACATGAAATTAACTTACCGAATTTAACGCGTTTAATTGTAGTTATGCTGACATGTTGCTTCTCGTTTCAGTGTCCAACAATATTCGACCAGCATTGATGGTTTCCAGTTGCCCTGATTCTGATTTTCCATATTCGCAATATCCTGATGAAACCTTTGATCATGTTCGTCACTGACTGCACCAAGATTAGCAGGGAAGAAGTTCAAGTGTGAATGCAGAAACTGATTCTTCAGCGACATGTTGCACTTCATGGTTTTGTATAGCCTACTAGAAGCAATTTGTCAACCAGCTGGACGTACAGTAGTTTGGTGCCAAGAAAATTCTCAACAACATCCTTGAATACTTTCCATGCGATTTTCTTTGGCTTCAATATCCTCGAACAGCTTGTTATTGATGACGTATCTGATATTTGGACCACTAGAAATGCCTTCCGTAATCTTGGCGTCACTTATTCTTGGAACATCGTTCTCAAATATCGAAATACGTCACGAAATTTCTCATCAGTTTTATATGAAGAGGAGGCCAACATATCTTTCTTATGTTGACAAGTGCTTTATATGCCACACTTTTCTGCTCCGGAATCAAACACTTACGCTAGTTCTTTTGAATGTAATGAGACTCTGTAGCACGGCTGTCCCATTCGCAAATGAAACAACAATTGGTATATCTGAGCTGTGTTTCTAGTAGTAATGCCACTACTTTTAGATCACCACAGGTGTTCCACTTTGCAGGACGCGGTAGTATTAAAGTACCTGCTTAAAGTACGTGACGAAGCAGAACAGTTTGCCCTGCAGATTGACAGGGATGCGTAATCTAGCCTTAGAGTGCGGAAGTCTGCAAAGGGGGACAGCGGAGGGCAATGCTAAATGCGGAAAGGGGCAGCGAGGGGTCCAAAGCAGGTCGTTTTTACACACATCCTTTGTGGGCTTTTGTCGCTATGGTCCTTTTGTCGCTATTGTTCTGCAGCCTACACAGTATATACAGTTGTGATTATGTATGATAGAACAAACGTCTATGTACCGGAGAATTTACTTAGCTTCAGTTAAAACTGACCAGGTTGAAGGCACTACTGACTAGATATATTTAAGAGGGGATACATAAATTTGCACAATGAATGAAGAAACCACTCAGGAAAGCAGAGACCCTTGCGGAAACAGATGAGGTGCAAAGCAACGAGCTGCAACACTCCTGCCTCAGCAGCCACTTAAACGGTAAAAGGAAAACGATAGAACAGTTTTATGCGCCACTATAGAGACTCCTCACAAGCACGCTTGCAAGGTCTAAGGATTATTTTTGCTGAGGCGCAAAGTCGACCACAATAACCCAACGTCAGGAAACCTTTTAACTTTCATGACACTTGCGTTGATACATATTTGCCGACCCTAAAACGATGGAGCCTTAATGGGCATTATGTCCGGTGGTATTCCACGAATATTTACCCATTGAAGTACTAACCGGGCTTGGCCATGCCTAACTTCACCATACCATCCAGCGTCATATAAAAATGATCTATAATTGTTTAGATAATAGAAGTGATGATATATTGCAACAAAAACGCTGTCGAGGATGGTGTGAAGCAAGAACGAGCTAGCTAATTAAAAAAGTGATGCGAGAAAGCAAGTAGGGAGGTGAAGCACTTCTATCTCGACAAATTGGCTGCAAATGTCAGATCTTCTCATTATTTTGAGTCACTCTGTCTTTGTTAGAATGGATTTTGCTGCTTTATTAATTTCCAACCAGGCACACTATACAGTAGGCTATTTTATTTAGCACGCTAAGACTTTGTATGTATGTATGTATGTATATATGTGTGTGTATATATATGTATATATATAAAGCCTTATAAATACAAACACAAAGCCTTAACTTTGAGTAATATAGGCTATACATCTAGCCTCGATTACTCTATCAAAAGCATTTTATGTGATTTAGGTAGAAGATTTTGTCTGAAATAAAATGAACTTTGTCCGGATAAAACGTTCGTCGTAGACTGCGAAGGTCTCGCAGTTAGTTCGTAGCCCGTTAGAGCTGGGTAGATCTATGCATCGCCACCTGCTGAGCCTGCAGTAGCAGCAGCAGCAACAGCAGCCAAGGCTTAGCATCCGTCTTCGCTAATCTCCAGAAATGCTGTGCGGCAGAATCTGTCGGAAACAGGAGTTTGGATTGGATCCATCTGACTGCATTTGTTTCTAGTCGACCGTTGTCAGCAACATTTTCCTCTGCATTTCATTGTCTTCAGTTGCTTTTTGTTTCATTAGTAACGATACGATTGAGCCGCTTCTTTGACGATGGTGCACAGAACTTACTGGCCTTTGTGTGGAACAATCCTAGCAATTGTCTTGGCAAAAGGTAAGTGACAAATAGCTTAATCCTATTTGTAAAAATCTGATCTCAAGATGGAGACTTTTGGTTGTGCATATTGTACAGTAATTTTTTCAGTGCAGGAAACTTTTACATAAGACCATTAAATGCATAAGGTAACATCAGGCATTCGAAGGTTCTTTCTACCGATGCGAAAACACAATAACACTCATTCGAACAACCAATCACTGGGGATTTATTGAACCGACAAAGCATGGCCGAAATTATAATTTCACAAAACTCATTTGAACTTTTCACTGACTTGCTGACCGAAGGACCAACCGACCAGACTGACTGACTAGCTTACTTGCTTACTGACTAGAAAATAAAAGAAGGAAGAAGGGTGTCAGCATTAATTTGTATGGTTGAGCTGTGGTGGGTGGCACTGGGGGATGCGAGAGTGCGTGCGGCTCGGGAGCTCATTCGCTGATGCTTTCAGGTCGGCAGAGGGGTCTGGGTTTGAGAGCAATGTGTGTATATATGTCTGATTTTGTATATAGATGTAAAGTTAGTCGGTAGTTGGTTAATCCTTCGCAGTGGTGACGGTCGATAGTTGACTTATGTTTATTTGAGAAGAAAGATTTTAGTACAGAATATAAAAGAAAAACAGTGATATATTTGATGTAGAGATAGCCCACCTTATCTCATACGAAAGATTATAGGTAGCTTTTAGGACAGTTATATTAGTCTAGGAGATTAGGGACTACTGACAAAGGGACAGAAGGAAAGAAGGAAGGAAAGGAAGCGAATGAAAGAAGGAATTGATAAAAAGAGGAATGGAAAAGAAAGAAGGTCAAAAGCAATTGGCAGAGAAGGAAAACATGTTGTATGCGACTATGATGATGGACCATAACAGACAGTTGAACATAATTTAATGAGCAAAGTATTAAGTTGACACATAGATTCATTGATGCCCTGTGTCGCTTTTTTCTGGCAGTTGCCCTCGTGTCAACAGATGAGTCAGAATACCGTCTTATAAAGGATCTCATGCGTAACTACGACCCTCGTATCCGACCCTCCATTAACGCCTCGGATTCGCTAAACGTCACTTTTGGATTAGCCCTGGCTCAAATCATCGACGTGGTATGTATAGCCCTTTATATAAGTGTAACAGAATATAAATGTATCATATATATTGTCCACGATCTTGCGAAGTGTCAATCGTTCGGGCTTCGAACTGTCCACTTGCCCGATATGTAGGTATTGTCAACTGGAGAAAAGACACAAAGACTTTGATTTTCTTCAGTATAATTAATGAAACAAAGTGTTCAATGACAGCAGTGTTTGAATCATCAGCATTCAGACCTCAACAATCACGAATTTATCAACGATATTGTTACTCAAGCTAACTTTTGAGCACACGACAGATTACCGCTACAAGATCTTTTTCAGGCTCTCTTAACAATGCATTTGCGATCGCTTCATATAGGAATTTTCCCGCCAAGTCAACTGAGTCAATGCGTGCGAAAACCCACCAATCAAAAACGTATATTTGAAACGCGCGAGAACGAAGACCAATCGGAAGCGAATATTTCAAATGTGCACGGGCCTGAATTATTGCTAAAGTCATCTTGGCTCAGCGCTAGTCAGTCATAAACAAGTCAACAACCAGGTTACTCATCGATATTACCTTACAAAAATCCCGCCTTAGCGCGGGGAGATCGTCAGCCAATCACAATCAACAATCTGATGATTCACCAATGTGACATCTTAGGAATTTCCGATGCACACGCGCTTAACACCTGCTTACTAGATGGCAGAAAATTACGATCGCATAGAAATTTATAAGAATTTTTCAAAAGCAAAAGATGCTTTATAATTACTATTTTAAATATTAAACATGTATCCATTCCCATTTGTAATATTATTGCGGTATATTAGTTCAATATACAAAATTAATAGGCTTAGTATTCATATGCTGCTATTTTTGTCGTTGCTTCTTTGTCGTTGTTTTTGTTTTTGTAATAAATCTGTTAGTCTACTTGTATTATTTCCTTTCTGGTTTTATTATATTTTCAAAAGAATCGAACGAAGGCGCTGAACAATTTCATGGAAGAGTTAAATGAAATATTTGTTATTGTGTTCACACTCTATCAGTGACGTGTAATAATTAAGTAGGCCTCTTCATGAATACGACTCATGTCTGCTGCTGGCAGATTCTTGATTCATAATCTACAGCCATGCAGTGAAAAACGAGTTATGTGGCTTCGTCGTAGGACGAAAATTGTGACCAGTGCGAAGATCATTCTTTATGCGACACATAACTTGTCCCCAAAGGCAGTCGGCGATGCAACAATGACTAATCGAAGTCAATGCGCCAAAGAGATTTAAGACATTCGTACGTCCTGTGGCGTCAGGATCACTGACGCGCAAAATTATCTAGCGTCTTTATCAAAATCCCAGAGGTTTTTCTGTAACATTTTAAACAACAGGAGCAGGGAGGTTTTCGTCGTTTTAAGAGAAAAAATCGCACTTAACGTTCAACAAAACCAGACTATTATTAACTAAGGCCTATATAAACACGTGGCCTGTGTCTAATAGGTTATGTTTATTAAGAGACGTTTTGCAGGAAGGAACCATATTGGGTCAATATACCCTCCCTTAAAAATACAATTTTCCTTTTTACAGAACGTTCCAGGAGCGAAATGTAAGAGCACAGCCAGCCACAAAATAACTGTACCCTGACGCATGTGAAACACCTCGTAGAATATGTAAATAGATAAACGTGTATGCATAGCGTATACTGTAGGTTTAAAATTATAATCATGTCGTTTAGGCTCTGGTCGAGTAGCAAGACGTGGGCTCATTAATTATATCTTTTGCCGAGCCCTCAATAAAGCTGGCCTACCGTCATCAAACGAGCCAGCTGGACTTACAAGGTCCGATGGGAGGCACCCCGAGGCATAACCCTTACTCCTTGGGAGGGAGGAAGATGCCTTGCCTGGTAGGTAACAATCATCGACACCCTGGCACACTGATACGGCAACGAGTCGCCAAACAAGCTGTGTGGTGTCGCTGAGATCGTACCCCAAAGAAAGGTGGCTAATTATGATACCATCCAGTTAGATGACTGCTTCGTTTCCTTGGCCTTTCAAAGTCTTGGTGCCATCAGTCTAGATGGCATGGCTGTCATTAACAGCCACGATAGACAATTGACCTAAACAACTAGTGATAAGCGCAGGTGACTTCATTTCTCTTCCAGCGCATTTCTGTTGCCATCCAGCACTTCAACGCACCTGCCTTTTAATGGCCATTGACAGAGTTGGACCATTCCAGAACAGAGCATAATAAATTTATTTGAAGTCCTGAGGGATCCTTTCTGCCTCGGACAAATAATAATAGTAGTAGTAGTAGTAATAATAATAATAATAATAATAATAGTAGTAGTAGTAGTAGTAGTAGTAGTAGTGGTAGTATTGGTAGTAGTAGTGGTAGTGGTAGTGGTAGTGGTAGTAGTAGTAGTAGTAGTAGTAGTAGTAGTAGTAATAATAATAATAACAACAACAACAACAACAAAAACAACAACAGCAATAGTAATAACAACAACGAAAACATGAACAACAATAATAGGTCTATATGTAGGATACCTTTATTCATAACAGATTTATTAAGCGCCATCCGCCTGTTTCTCTGAGTTTAGATGCAATTTAAGTGCAATAAAATCAAACGACTGGAATTAATGATTTTATCCAGCACCCAAGCATGACGACAGCACTGGTTAAATTCTCATTATAAAGCGCCGGGCTGCTAAGCAACAACTACTAAGGCTATCAACAGACCGTTGCTATGCGGAATAGCTGTTATTAAGACTTCCGAAAAGTTAGCAGAAATTCCCGACAATAAAGTATCAAGCAGAAATATTATTTAATTGTACTCTTAAACGTAAAGTACGGAAGCAGTAGATACTATAGTAGCCAAAACATTCGTAGGCATGAATTGTCTAGTAGTAAAGCACAGTCACTTTTGCGTATAGCCAGACATTATTGTTGTATAATCATGTAATTAGTTAAAAATGCCAGGTGGCATTGAATGTGCTTTGACACCAGACAGTTTATGCCTGCGAACGTTGTAGCCACACGATGGCCTAATTTTAACAGACACTTTTAAGAACTTAAACTCTTGAAAGTTCATATAGTTCAAAAGTGATACTTAAAGGAAATCAACACATAACTCCCGTCAACTGCCCTGTAGCTGATCTTTCGTGGGTGTACATTTGGCGCTACAGAAATTATTCGAGTAGAATGCTGAGGAAACTAATGGTCGTGGTTTCTGCTGTAGTGTGGCCTTGGATTAATAATTCGCGTTATCTCAGGTAATTACTTTTGCATAAGTTAAAGCAACTTATACCCTATAAGTCGTCCAACATTTTGACGACGCTGATGTTAATAATAAGCATGACGTTGATTGTGATGATATTGAAGAAGAAGATGATGAGGAGGATGAAGAAGAGAAGGAGGAGAAGTAGAAGGAAGAGGAGAAAGACAAAGACAAAGAAGAAGAAGAAGGTAAATGTGAACGCAATATAGGCCTACGTTGATTAGTCAGCAAGTTCTAAGCGCGCGTTATATAGGAAATTTCCATGACATCATACCGATGAGTTGTTTGAGGACGTTCCGATAGGCGCAATAGCGGGAAGCATGTCAGGGCTTGTCTGCTGTCTTGGCGGAAAATGCTTATATAAGCAATCGCAAAGACTTTTGCTTAGAGAGCGAGAACATTTTGTAGTAGTGGTCTGTCGTGTGCTAAGTTGAAAGTTTGAGTTACGAGTGTCGTTGATAGATTAGCGCTTTTAGAAACTGACGATTCAAGTACTGGTATGATTGAACGGTTCGTTTAATCATAATTACGAAAATCAAAAACTACGTGTCTTTATACTCGAGTTAACGCTATGCTAAAAATAGGGCGGGTCGACAGCTCAAGGCCTGATCGTTGACACCACGAAAGATCGTCGACAACAATGATTATGATGATGATGGTGACAAAGACGATGGCGACGAAGAAGACGAGGACGACGATGATGACAGGCGGTGGTTTGGTGTCGTGGGTACGGCGCTGCTGAGCACAACGTAATAAAGGAATATTGAGTTTAGTGCTGTGATTTGTGACCATTCACGAAATACCACAGCATATGGGTCGACTCAACACCTATGCTTTTTACATAAAAGCCAGCGCAAGTTAGATGTCTCGTTGGTGGAATGCTTATGTCGTGTTAGCGCTTCCCAGACACTACCCATCTGCGGAGTTTCTGTAGAGACGAAAGTTTGCCCAGGCATGATTAATTATAATCCGAACAATTTCGACTCGGCCTTTAGCCATAAAGATCCTGCACATATATTTGTGTGTACATCCGATATATATATATATATATATATATATATACGCACAAGAAGCGATCATCATTAAATGTAGTTTCATAGACAGACGTATGTTGTCCTCTCTAGAACGTTAGCGTGAAATTGGCGTGTTCATATCATGGAGATATGGTTCATATAGGCGATAACTTTTCTCAGTCAATCAGGCTGGAGCCCCAGATAAATTCTTGCGGTGGCGTTAAAGAAGCATTCTGCGTTACGATTACGGCTTCACGTGAAGCAGTGACCTGCCATTTATCACTGTAATATTTTGCAACTGAAAAACATGTGTGACTTGGAGCATGAGTTCTTAAAAAACTGGTCATTTGCCGTAAATCACTGGGAACATCAGTCATGAGTGAGGCGGTGTTAAATCATGATGTGGTCGCATATTAGGTTTTCAAACATCGGAAATATTAGACTTTATGCGTTTGATGAAAGGTTGGTTATAGCTTTACTTGTATTTGGATAGAAAAGTCTGTTACTTACACACAGCCAAAGTTAAACAACTGACTAAATGTGTAAAGTAACCGGTCTGTGAAATTTACATCTTTTACTTTCTAACTGACATATAATCTTTTACGGTGTGCGACTCTAGTAATTCGTGCAATTGTTTTGCAATAGAGTTTTACTTATTTTTATTCATTTAATTATTACAACGGATGAATTCATGATGAAGAAAATTAGTTTTGAATTGCCTCAAGTATAGGGCCTACGCATTGAAATATTTGTATGCAGATTGAATTACATAAGTCCTGGAATGTGTCAGTAAGTGAGTCTTATAACCATAAACCGTAATCTGAAGTGTGTATATATAAATGCGTATATGGTATATGTGTGCATATGTAATATGTATGTTTGTGTGGATTTATCTATGCGTATATATGTGTGTGTTTATACCAGTATGTGTATGCATATGCTTGTACGTATTTCTTTACCACTACGCTTTCTGTGGATGCGATACAATAAGACTACGGCTGCATGCCTGCAAGTGGCAAGAACTGTTGTAAACCTCGTTCGTATAGCATAATAATGAACGTGTTCTTAACGCAGAGCTGCGTTGCATATAGACGAAGTAGGTAAACAAGTTGACACAGAAAAGTGATCTACGTCCTGCCGTTAACACTGTAGCACTGCGTTGCACTGACGTTTTTGTTCCCTACCTTAATCCCTAATGCAGTAGGCTACAACGTTTCATTGCCGTAATAGTACGTTTCACCGTCGTATTTTCATGATTTACTACGTTCATCCCCATACCGCATGAGTACCTCTGATTGATGCAGGGTTACATCAGTATACTAAGGCAATCTCTAAATGCAATAACAGCACTCCTTTGCAAACGTAACTGTCATTGTGTTTAGAGCTTTCAGAACTGTTTCAAAACGTTGTTTGTAGATTCAGTTTCGCTGTTCTTGTTGCCATTCGCACATGGTTACTGTATCTAATTTCCTCAGGGATTCTCGTGGTTCAACCCCGTCAAGCAGTAAATCACAGGCGCCTCTGATTAGTTTCTCTTCAAGCGGCGGTATGCAACATTCTTGTACAGTTATAAGGGCGACATTCAAACCCAATGCTCCTATGCATAGAAGAGTAACTGTAAAATCTAAATGACATTGTATTTAGAAATGTAAAATGTAACTGTCATTGTATGTAGAGATTTCTATACACGGTTTTCTGTAGCGACCGTATGGATCGACCCTGTTCATTTTTCTCTGAATTTTGTCGGGTGAGATCCTTCATACCCATGAAAACACCAATAATGAAGCAGTGTCAGAAAATTATCTCACGTGGCAATGTCAGTTTCAAAGTCCTTCAGGATAAAGGAAGACACCAGTAAGGAAGTAATAAAACAGTCCTAACAAAAAGTTTGCATTTACAAACTATTTAACCCTTTCAAGTCAACTGACTTATCACTGCATGAAAGAAAAACAGCAAAATAGCCAATTGTCAACAGCAAGTGAAGTGCATTATTATCAGTAATAAAGTTAATATCTGAGGTATAAAGTTTAGCACTGATAGTAATACTCGCGCAGAAACAGTATGGCCTACCTGAATAAGACTGAGACACTGCAACAATTTAATTCGTACTTACAGAGGGAGGAGAGGACGTCGACGTAATTGCCTCTGTCAAATATTAAGTCAATCTCATACTTAAGACGATGCTGTTAAGAAGGCTACAATACCGTAGCAACCTGCGATATATATATATATATATATATATATATATATATATATATATATATATATATATATATATATATATATATATATATATATATATATATATATATATATATATATATATATATATATATATATATATATATATATATATATATATATATATATATATATATATATATATATATATATATATATATATATATATATATATATATATATATATATATATATATATATATATATATATATATATATATATATATATATATATATATATATATATATATATATATATATTAACAATTAATGTGATACAACACTTTGATACAATAATACATCCAATATAACTTAATACAGTAATTATTAGTGTATTGAATTTTATTCAATGCATTATTGTATCATCACATTAACTGTTGATGTATTTGTATTGTATTGAAATACTTATTTACCGATATATACGTATATATATTTAGTTTCAATGCAATCATCAAGAAAACTTCTATTTATTTATCTTCCTTATCATGCTTCAGGTATATGGTACAAAATATGTTGTTTTTCTGACTGCTTGCTTTAATTAAAAACGTTCTTTGTAAATTAAATTTCGCTAATCTTGTTGCCATTCGCAAGGGCTTAATATATCTTTTATCATCAGGATCATCTGGGTTTAAACCCGACAAACAACAAATCAGACAAAAACAAAATGCTTTTCGAACCCTCACAGGCGTAAACCCAGGGTTAAGGACAGAAGTGGTTTCTCCGTGGTTTGGGGTGTCTAATTTGGCGAACTGCGCCCGTAAAAGGGAGCGACGTGGGGCAGCTAATCAGACTGTGGAAGTTTTTGCTTTGATTGAAGCCTAAATCTCCGATTGCAACGTCATCAACCTAGCTCCGAGGATATATTGTCAAGTAGGGAGCTTTGTGTTCGACAGACAATCTTCGAACATACAGAGCTTCAATCAATCACCAGCCGAAAAGAAACTCCTGTAGCAAAGCTTCCTGCAGATTTCTGAGAAGTTTAGAAAGGCGTTATACAAATATCTTGATACGTACACGCATACCTACACACATATATCTATTTTCTGTCTGTGCCTGCCTGTGTGTCTATCTGTGTGTCTGTGTGTGTGTCTTTCTGTCTATCTATCTATTTTAGGTTAGGTTAGGGTTATCTGTTTATCTATCTATCTATCTATCTATCTATCTATCTACCTATCTATCTATCTATCTATCTATCTATCTATCTATCTATCTATCTATCTATCTATCTATCTATCTATCTATCTATCTATCTATCTATCTATCTATCTATCTATCTATCTATCTATCTATCTATCTATCTATCTATCTATCTATCTATCTATCCCTCCATCCCTCTCTCCCTCCATCCACCCCTCCATCCATCCATCCATCCATTCATCCATCTATCTATCTATCTGTTTACTTATATGTCTACTGTATCCATATCCATCCAGCCAGCCAGCCATTCAGCCATCCAGCCATCCAGCCAGCCATACCTGTCGACCTCAAAACTTGTGATGGGAAAGAGTGCAACCCACCCACCTACGAAGGCTGATAGCCTTCTCCTTTGATGTGCAGCGGGCATCATAAATCAAAGGCCATTGCAAGGTGGCACAGAAACAGATGCTTGATACATTTGAATTTAGTTAACTTTGTGTGTATACATGCATTTTAAAAGGCCGTAAGTTATAACTATGGAACGTAGTAATTCTTAGAGTGCATACAGTAGTCTTTAGGCCTACAAGCTTTTTCTGGCTGTTTTCATGTGCAAAGATAAACTGACATACAAGCTAAAGCGAATATCACTCCTAAAACAGAAAACAGCTTAAGTGGGGTTCAAACTGAGAATATTAGAGTCTGAATGTGCAAAGGAGAATGATATTGAGTTCTAGGGATGTAAGCTATGAAGAAGGACTGAAAAGGCGTGGGTCGACAACACTGAAAGGAAATGGGATAGAGGGGACTTGGGAACTCGGGGCCCGGACAATAATTATAAAAGCAGGCCCAGCCACTGATCGGGCCGCGGCAACATTTGGGCTGCAAAATTGTTAAAGGCAGCTATTTGTGCACGCTGACAATATGTAGTACATTAGTGACATTGAAATAGGCAATGCAGGCCAATGCAGTGTTGTATATCTGCCTGCATTAGGCTTATACTGCATATTAAAGTAAAAATGACAAATGTGAACTATATATAGTACGTTTCAAAGGAGGGAGAAAACGATTGCGATATTGGAGGCATCGCTCCTAGGCCCCGATTACTGACTGATGCTTCGCGCTTGTTATATGCCAGGCCCTCAATCTTCACAGCGGATCAACGCCTCTGGTTGAAGCTTATAGGACTATCACCGTAAAGGAAGCATTTCCGTCGGAGAGGTTCTTATCATAAAACAAGGCGACCTAATGTTGTAGACATAAATTATTTAAGAAACTGAGAGGAACATTACGGCAAAAATTCTTCAGCGCAGGAGTCAGTTGTGGACTTGTGGAATAGTTAGATGACAATACGGTTTTGGTGAACACGGATATTAGGACGAATTGGGCATTGAGTGTAGCTGGTAAATTGCCATGGCTGTAACACTTAACCACTTGAAACCCATGTTATGTGATTCGCCGACGAACACAAATCTTGGTTTCAGTGCTCGGTGGCGAGCGGTGCTAATGATTAGCGGCTTAATCTTCGGGGGTCTTAAGCCTTTTCACAGCACGTGGGTTCTTGAATTGAACCGCCCAAGAAACAACGAGACGTAATAAGCGATTATTTCTTTGCACGTATATTGACAAGTATAATACAACGCATTTACAACAGCAGCAGCAGCATCATCATCATCAGAGTCATTGATTCGCTTAGGCTTAATCACTTCGCGTGGGCTCCGTTTATGAGATGCACTAACGATTATTTCCGTTGCTCCCCAGAACGTCCAACGCCTTCGGCCGTTACTTAGCGAATTCATCTTTCTTCGCTTCGTTCCTCTCTTAAACTTTCGCCTCCGTCTGTCAATCATCCCACCTTTTCCATTTTCGCCCTCCGATCGACGTCCGTCTGTTCCATCTCTCTCTCTCTCCCTCTCCCTATCTTTCTCTCTCTCCCCTTCTCCCTCTCTCTCTCCTATCTCTCTTTCCTCTCTCTCTCTCTCTCTCTCTCTTCTCTCTTTCCTCTCTCTCTCTCTCTCCTCTCTCTCTCCTCTCTCTCTCTTTCCTCTCTCTCTCCCCTCTCTCTCTCTCTTTCCTCTCTCTCTCTCTCTCTTCTCTCTCTCTCCGCTTTACTTCCCTCTGTCAATCTTGCATCTAGGGTCTCCTATCCCTGAAGAAACTCTGAAATATGTTAGAGATTTACAATACAACTGAAATTTAATAATGCCCCAATTAAAATAACTCAAAAGTGCAGCTTGAAGCCGAGCAATAGGAACATTGAACCAAAAGCACAATGAAAGTGACAAGTTTTCTGCTTAGAGCTAAACATTTATTCAGAGTCGCGAACATTAGAAGATGGAGCATTCCAAATGGTGAGAAGAGTTATTATGAGTGAGCGTCGACCAAAGACCCAAGGAGGCATAAACACAAACCGCATGGATGAGTAATATTGCTCACTTGCCTAAAATAAGATGGCTGGACACTGAATGCTTTTATGGACCAATTTAAAATTTAGAATAAATTTCCGGCCTGCGCAAATTTAAAGTAACATATGACTAATATTTTATTAGGCCTATGTATGAAATTTAAACCACACATTCTGGCTTATTCATTGAACATATGGCGAGGTTCATGGTTGACAACGATCTTGCATGTGTTAGGACGGCGCAACTAGCATGGCCAGCTGCTACACTGAAATATTATTGTTAGATCAAATACCACACTGAGTTGTAATTAGGCTATTTTTGCTCAGTTCTGTATTTTACAGAATTATTACTAGTCTTGGGAAAAGCTTTTAATCAGTATTCTCCGAGTTATAAGGAGCTCTCTCTACCAATCGGCCACTTGTCCCACTTAATATATGCAAAGTATTCCTCAGAGGGCATTTATTTGAGGTCAGGTCAGGAATATTTCTCGGCGATGTTCACCTTCCGTCAGTTCTAATTCTTTGGATGTGTACATTAACGCAACTAGATCCTCTGGAACGGCCTTGGTCTGCATGATCGTATGGCTACTCTGATCTGGCAGAGGCGCACTCGACTGCACTCGAAGCTAACTTCCTGAAATTTCGGCTAAGTTCAGGATGAGGTTCCGGAATCTAGTCTCACAGAAAAAAAACTGCTTGAGTGTCTGCTATGAACAAACATGGTGTGGATTTCGCCACTACATTGTTGTGCAATTGTGCGTCATTATCAGATGCCTCTTTGCTTGCATCAGATACCGGTTACATAGAAATCCGTCATATTTGACTGTGTATTTGACCGGAGAAACCTCCAATGAAACTCTCACGTGAGCCTTTATCTCGGAAGTAAGCACACATTGGCAAGACGACGGATATGTGCGTGGAATCAGCTCAATATCGACTGATGGTGACGCGCAATTCTGCAGGTGTGCGCAGCTGTGTAGGAGTCAATAGGACTTTGCATAGGGCGCGCATACGTGTAAGCCTTTGACATTCGTTAGCGCACAGAAGAAATTTATGTAGAATCCATGTGCACGATGCACCCGGAAGCCAATTAAATGTCCTTCCAGAAAGTCATTAAGCAAAGCTCCATAAAATGTGGAAGAACAGAAACCTTTGTCGAGTTTGACTTCTTTTATGTCCATTCATACACAAGCACTCTTTTCCTAGCGATTCATGCATGTAGGATATAATATACAAATAACTTGAACTATGAGTAAGAGAGAGACAGAGGGAGAGACAGAGAGAGACAGAGTTTTGGTCAGAGTCTAAGGCTAACTGATAGCCAATGTAGACATTTTTATTATATATTACCATCTTCTATTTTGCAAAGGAAGTAAGAAACAGATGACCAACCCTCTCCTGCGCTCCTCTCCTCTCACACATACGGCCATAGATCAGAAAAATTCACGAAACCACTGATTTCGAGCGTCGAAATTCTTTAGATGGCGCTTTATGGCAAATGGCAGGAAAATCGGCGTCCTTGAAACACTGTGCTGAAAAGTTCTTACACGAAGTTGTCAACATTAGGCAAGGCAAGGCAAGGCAAGGTAAGGTAAGGTAAGGTAAGGTAACTTAACGTAACGCAACGTAAGGCAAGACAAGGTAAGGTAAGGTAAGGAAGGTAAAGAAGATAAGGTAAGGTAAGGTTAGGTTAGGTTAGGTAAAGAAGGTAAGGCCAGGTCAGGCCAGGTATGATGAAGTTTAGTCCCATTAATTAACCTCATATCCATAAAATAAGTTAGTATAAAGTAAAATAAAGTTAGTATAAAATAAAGTAAGATAAGGTAGGATAATATATAATCAAGTTATAAGGTGAGATAAAGCAAGTAGAGTAAGGTATGCGCTCGTTTGTTACCTTAACTGAAAGCTGAATTATTTCCGGGCATCGGTTTACATGTAGCAAAGACATCGTTGCAGTTCATCTAATGGATCTGAAAATCATGAGAATCTTATAATCACCTTTCTCTGTAGATCAACCGCGAAAGGACTCTGAACCGCTCGACCAAACATAGCATTAGAGGAAATGGCAGAAATGAGGATTCTCCTACACATTTCCGAATGCAAACGCCAGTGATTTAACTGTCGAATAATTCAAATCTCTCCTGACCTGGTTCCTGTTGATATCGGAAGTCGATGAGCGCTAGGAAAGCGAGCGAAGAAGACAAAAGCAGACAGATTTAAACACCATTGTCGGCTATAGTGATGGAGTTGGAAACTCCAAGGTTGGATTGCATAGGCTGAGAACTGTTCGACTCCTAAGCCACAAGCCAACACTCGCTGTAGCAATCAACAATAATACAGAAGGCCAGGTGTATGCTTACTGGATAAATATTTCCCCAGAAGAGTAGACAATTAAGCAGATAAAAAGCAGCAAACGCTGGACCATCCTTCTTCACAACGTTGCCAAATATAAGTTATTTACTTCGTATTATTACTACATAAAATGTTACACTTAACAGTTTCACGTGATGCACTGAGATTCGAATCTCGAACGCCGTGTAAAGAAGTCGAAGCGTTTTCCCACGGCAACCGGTTGACGGCTGGTTTGGCCTACATTTTGTAGCCATCCAAAAAGACGGCGTTTGTTTGTGCAAATAATTAACTGGCGCATTTCGTTCAAACAATTTCCCAGTGCTCGCGTACTGTGGACGCGGGTGATAGAAATGCAAAGGCGTGAGCGAAGCCTCAATGATTGCGAGTGTTACTCAACGCCCGTTTATAGGTATTAGCAATGATTGATGTATCTGAACGCATGGGTATGCTGAGAAAGCGCCTCTAGTGACGGTTAGGATGCAGCGTGTGTGGCAGCATGGGTCACGTAGCCAACATATGTTTGTCGCTACGCTGACATGTTATTGTTTTTATGGCTTGCAAGCGAACTGCAGAGTCGTCCTCGCTAATCTCCTCGTCCTCCTCCGCAAACGCCTTCTCCGTCTCCTCATACTGTAATTCCACATCGTCTTTGTCATTACCCTTCTCTTCTTCCTCCTATTCCAATTTCATATCCTCTTTTTCCTTCATCTCCTCTTCTTCCTCATCCTTTGCCTTCTTCTACTCCAATTCCACGTCCTCTTTGTTCCTCATCTCATTTTATCCTCTTCACTCGTCTCGTCATTCTACTCAGATTTGCGTTTCCTTTGTTTATCTTCTTCTCTTCCTCGTCATCATCCCCCTGCTCAATTTCTCATCCTCGTGGTAGTCCTCCTCTTCTGTTTCTTCCTCCTCTTAGTCCTCCTGCTATTCTTCTTAGCTTCTCCTCCTTTTCCCTTCTTCTTCCTGCTGCTCTGTCTGCTTCCCCTCATTCCACTCGCTACCTGTCGGCATGCTCCTCATTCTCTCTTTCATTGTCCTGCCATCCTCTGATGCTCCAACTGTGACAATCGCCAAACAATTACTATTAATCAAAGCACAGAAGCAGTAGCAATATAGAGTGTCGTCGCTTTAAAAGCCCCGTCATCAGATCGCATTACACTGCAATTGATAATGCGCCATACATTAATCAGTACATGCGTATATGTTGACTTACGCTACGTAGATGTGCATTTGTGCATGTAAGTACGTATGCACACCCATTTATGCATACGTACATGTGCATGTCGTATACATGTATCTGAACAATGCATCGAATCTGTTAGGAGCCTCACAAAGGCGCTGAAGCATGTGTTTACATCCAGACATCCACGTGCGTTACTGAACACCTAATCTATTTGGAAGTGTCCTCCTAAAGTTGATAGTTACCTAGTACGGCAACTCTCCAGGCATCGGTTCTAGAATGTCCATTAAATGACCTTAAAACTTAACTGTTGAATATATATTTAGGCGGCCTATATATGATTAGACCATTATAGTCTACGTAAACAAGCATGTCGATGTCAGTTTGTGACTATGGAATCATTAACACAGCATTTAGACAATTTGCAAAAGACCGCAATTCTGATAGAATTCCTGTTTAAACTCAATACAGATAATATATGTCACTGAGAAATTATGGTAGACAATCTGAAAGAAATCAGTTCTGCATAATAGCAAGACTTGGAAACATGAAGTCCTTTTCTGTGCATTAAGTTCTTGCACGACCTGTGTCCGTTGAAGCCTTTATTATACAGTATACGAAGTCTTTTAACAACATACATACACCACACGTTAATATTGGATCCTTATAGCATAATTTCTGCTGCTTTAGGATGAAAAGAATCAGATAATAACTACCAACTGTTGGCTTAATCAGGTCAGTATAATTATTCAGGTTGATTCAGTAATAAGGTCAACATAAAGGTCCAGTGTTCCTATGACCTATCCGGTCAGTTAAGCGAATGATTAATCGACAGCAAAATTAATTAGGTTAATCAAATTTTAAAAATTGTCATATTTCAATAAATGAGCTCAAATTAAGTTGGATTACTTGACTGTGTTTATGCCATGCGGTAACAAAAAAGCTCAAAATTAATAATGATTCTATATTATTGCTAATAATATTGTTTTTAATTTTGAGCTCAGTTTTATATCAAGAAGATATTATAATTTGAGAATTCACGTACAGTATAAATGAATTTATACAAAAGCTGGGGAATGATCGCATGAGATTTTTTAAGAGTATTTAATGGCCAAATTTATTGCAAACGGGCGCATGATGTACACCCTCTGTAACAACAAACTACGCATCATCGTGGTTTTAGTGATATTTTAACACCCAAATTATCGTCGTTATCTTCATCACGAAGACCATTATTAACAACAACACTATAGCTGTCTTTAGCCTATAAAAATTATAATCTCATATCATTTTCTTGCACCAACTGATTGCAGACAACGACATCTAATAAAGATAGAGCAGCGCAAGTTTAGGCCCTATGTTAGGAAAAAAATTAATAACGAAATAACTTTAAATATAATGATCGTTTCCGTCCTATATATAATTGTTTTAACGTTGGATTATTGTTCAGGTTTGGATAGATTACAAATTGCGTTGGAACCCAAACAAATATGGCGGAATCAAAGTAGTCCGACTGCCCTATGATGCCATCTGGAAGCCAGACATTCTTCTCTATAACAAGTATGTCAGTATGATAATAAATCATGTAGTAACTGCTGTAATGTAGATTTTCTTACATATTTACTATAATCTTAGAATAGTTGCTGCATCAACAACATCATTATCGCAGTCATAATCATCATAATAATAATAATCATCATCATAAAAATAGTCGTCGTTGTCACTGTCATGATCATCATCAATCGTTTTTATCAGAATCAGTTAGGTTTTGTTCTGGTGAGAGCCGTTTGGTGACGAAGTGTCTGAAGTAATCTTTAGTCTTTCCAGTCGTTTTTCAAGTGCAGTGCTTTCCTCATGTTTAGCACCGTACTTAACAAACCGCCGAAGAAACAATGTAAAGCTGAGTGCTGTTTCGTAAATGCTTCAGCCGAAAGACCGTTCATTAGTCCAATCATTTGGACATCACTCAGAACTTTGTTTCTACCGAGGACTATATACATAGGCCTATCTGCTGCTGACTAATTCAGACCAACTGATTTGTTTTCGTCGGAAGGGTGATTTGGCGCTGTGGAAGCAACGCTGGCTAGCACAGTGACATAAGCACAGGGAAATAAGCAACCCTGAGATCGGTCATATTACTTGGTGACCCATCCATGGAACACGAGGCCACCAGGACCAACTCTGCCATGAACAAGTGCCGACACGAACTGGAGGAGGTTTCAAGGGTGTCTGTTGTTGGATTGCTGTGTTTGCACATGAGCCGAGTTATCCTGACAAAGTTTCTGACGTAGGTATAGGCAGGTCTCCTCCCGCTGTACTTCGGCCTACATACAGCCTGGAGACGAACCCATGACCGGGACGTTTTGGTAGAGTCGTGTAAAAGGCAGTGCTTCAGAGAGGGGCACGCCACTGATGATGATGACGACGATGATGATGATGATAATTACTACGACGACAACGATGATGATGACGATGATGATAATGAAGATGATGATGATGTTGATGATGATGATGATGATAATGGAGATGATGATGATGACGATGATGATGAAGATCTCCTGATGAGTTCATTTAGACCTATAAACATGGGTTCCCAGAATGCTCCAGCGCATTAGAGTAAAGTGGTTGCAATAATTTCGGCCAAAGCTCCTTCAGATCACATCACATCACCTCACTTGGCATCTTGTCAGATCGCTTGCAGCTACGTTTGTTGGTGCCACATTAGGGCCATTGTTTGCCACCAATTTCTACCAGTGACACAATCTGTACCCGCTATAGACTCATTGAAAGTGACTGCCTAGGCTAACATCGTATCTCACGTCCGATCATATTACACGCCTACTTTACATTGCTATACATTACATTCGCAGCGCGGACGTTTCTTCATATAAGTCATCCATCAGCACGAACGTCATCGTGACCTCAGACGGCAACGTGACGTGGCTGTCGATGGTCATATTCCGAAGTTCTTGCGCCGTCGACGTCAAGTACTTTCCCTTCGACGAACAGAACTGCACGATGGTCTTCGCCTCGTGGACCTACGACGGATACCAGGTCAACCTGGTCAAGGTCGGCGACGACGGCGATACGTCCAACTACATCCCGAACAGCGAGTGGACGCTGGTCAAGCTGCACGCCGTGCGCAACATCGTCTTCTACTCGTGCTGCGCGGAGCCCTATCCGGATGTGACGTACACGATTCAGATGCGCCGGAAGCCGTTGTTCTACGTCTTCAACATGATTCTGCCATGTCTGCTTATCACCCTCGTCGCTCTCCTCGGCTTCTACATCCCGAGCGATTCCGGCGAGAAGGTGACGATGGGAATCACGACCCTTCTCTCGATGACCGTCTTTCTCATGCTAGTCGCCGAGAATATGCCACCGACATCCGACGTCTTACCGCTCGTCGGTGAGACAGTCAGTCATTATCATCATCGTCATCGTCGTCGTCATCATCATTATCATTGTCATTGTCATAACCATGATCATAATCACTGTCGCTATTATCACTGTAAGTATCGCCATCATCATAATCAACACCGTAGTCGTCGCCATCTTGTCTACTAGACTTAGGCCAAATTGCCTATATTTAATGAATTGGATCATTTCATTTATATGGCGCCACAATTTGTTGATGCAGTGATTAACTCGTAAGGATCGAACACATAAACTCGGCGTCACAAGCCCCGTGTACTATTAATCAGTTATAGCTTCACAAGGCGCTTTCATCTCCTGCGATTGGCAATCTATTGCGATTATAAGCAGATAGACAGAACGAACGGATGCTTAGAGAACGAACGGATGCTTAGAGAACGAACGGATGCTTAGAGAACGAACGGATGCTTAGAGAACGAACGGATGCTTAGTGGTCGTGTTAGAACGCATTGGACTTTAATCTGTAGGAGCAGGATTCGATTCTCGCCCACAGCTTCGGCAAATCAAGAAGGTGTAATCAATTACATCTGGTATTAAGAAACTTTTATCATTACATAAATACCTTCACGCACTTAGATTGCATAATCCTTCCATTAAAAAAGCTAAAAATTGTCTGTTATGGATTAAACAGGAATACGATTAACTCGTAAGTTTATGTAGGTCTAAGCTTTAGAATTTTCTATGGTAATGGCGCATCGACGTTTCAGAGTATGGGAGGGGCCTTAGAGACGAACATGAGAGATATCACTACCACCCGGTCCTTTGATTTCTGGCTTAAAGCGATGTCACTTACTACACGTAACCCACTGGTATTCCTTCAGTCATCACGCTTGAAAGTGAAGTAGTTTTCTGCCTGTTAACTTCAGGAGTGCTAAAGTAATTACGCCTATTGATATTAGGATGCCTGATTGGAAAGTCCGTTTCACTGCAGTACTTACACGGCTTCAACAGTAATCTATAATCTACAAAACTAAGCTAGTTCGTTCAGCTCAGCGAATCATTTGAAAGCAAGTGTACCACTGCAAAACTTCCAAAATGCAAACAATCTGATTGAAAAATCAGACTTTAATATACGACGCAGGCAAAGTTATACACAATGGTATACGTCTCAGATGCACATTTCTGCTTGATTTTGTGCGCTTGACAAATTTTTGTAATAATAATAATAATAATAATAATAATAATAATAATATTAATAATAATAAATTCCAGCAACTTCCAGCAACAATAGATTTGTTTCATAATTGAAAATGTTCCGACACCCTGGAAGTCGTTTCTGACGCCTATAATAATAATAATAATTATTATTATTATTATAATTATAATTACAAGGCAAATTATATAGCGTCATAATAATAATATTTATTAACAGCTTTAACATTAATAATAATATTTATTAACAGCTTTAGCAGCTCCTAACCTAAGTTTTTTTGTTTTTGAAGGATTGCACTCACCTCAGGCAAAATAATAATAATAATAATAATAATAATAATAATAATAATAATAATAATAAAAATAATAATAATAACAACAACAACAACATAATATTATTATTATTATTATTATTATTATTATTATTATTAACAACAACAACAATAGCAATATGCACATTTTCACATTTTGGTTTCGCTGCATGAAACTGTCTATTAGGCCTACAACTAAAATGCCACGATTCTTGGTTTTAGTGAATAAAAGACTTTTTTAAACTGTTGCGTCGCTGGCAGTTCGCTGTTCACCGTCTGTTTCGAGGTCGTTTTGCGCAGTAATAATCTTTTCAGTCGGCGGTCGACTGATGAGCGAATTATAGTGGATGCTGAAGTCGCAATTCGTGTTCTTTGTCCGTTTCTATAGCGGAAGTGCAACACAACACGTGATCGCCGAGTTCTTTATAAACGCTGACGTGAGCTCTCGATCGAGTGCCCTTAATGGCTTTCAGCGTTTTTCTATAAAGGTCTTGCTGTAAAGGTCGACTCGACCCAGTCTAAGGCAAAAGCCTCTGTTTTAGGCTTGTATGACATGAGTCTAGCGTATATCTTTCAAAGTAAATTAATGCACCTGGCTGTGTATCCAGATATACGTTAAAACAAATGCCAACAAGGCCGCGCTCACCTATACCTAAACTACCTTGCAATAAATAAGCCTACATAGGGTTACACTGCGACAGAGGTGTCGAGACCTATATCCTCCAAGGACAGTGATGCAGTTACCCTTTGTTTTGCCGCCCTTCCCCCGTGTTAGTTGATGCAGTTTTTACCCCCACGGATTACTTACTGTAGGCTAAAAGTTTTAGTTACAATAAAATTTAGACAATGTGCAGAGTGAAACTTGTCGAAATGACGACCCGATCTATTGCCTCACCCGCACCATCCTGAAATTTATATGGCGCACCATTCTTCATTTCTCCAAGTTTAGATGTCCCTGTCTTTTCCAGTTGACATAATGTGCCACTGACTGCCTATCGCTCAAATACTGACTGATCGAGTGAACTCAATTGATTCATACCGATCGGCTTCGCTTGAGGGTAACAACCACCGATCGATTTCCTATGGATCTAGGTAACAGAGCAGGATAAAGGAGTTCTTTTATTGGCCCCATCTTGCCTTCTATATTTGGCTTCGTGTTATCCCGCACTTTCTAGCCAAATTAGGTCACATGTGTTGTTAAAGTCTAGAAGACGGCGTCAGTACAGATGAGTGCATCATTGCGCCTAATTAACTGGCTCATTTGGCCATTTTTATTTGCGATTGTTATGTAAGTATGTCTACATGTGTCTGGTTATTTCTAAAGCGCCATTTGGAGCATTTCAAAGGCACTTTACACGTGTAGTACGTATGGTTTTAATTGGAGTGATTCTGTAGAAATCTGATTGGCGTTTAGTGTGCAACACGGGGTTTCATATATTAACTGGTGTGGTATGCATATAAATATGCAAATACATATGCACATATATCTGTGTATATATTATTAGCTGTTTACAATCCAGATATGTGTTCAACCGGGAGTTAAGCAGCCTCCAGCCCCTCACCGATCCCTTCAAACCGACGACAACGTAAACTTGAAGCTCTGCGTTTGCCAGCCAGAATCCTAAGCCCTTCGGCCCCGCCGAGATGCATTGGCGTCGTTAACATATCGCATTAAAACAGAAACTGCGAACATTCAAAATGACAGTAGGACAGAGAAAGTGACACACCGATATAAAACGAGACACAAGGAGATAGATGTAAATTTTAATCTCCGAAATTTCTCAGCAGGTGAAAAGACGCGTTAGGCGACGAAATTTTTAACAGTAATCATCCAAGGGTAGAGGGTCAGTTTTGATGAGTTTCCTGTAGTGAGAGACGGAGGGAGGAGACTTTGTTCGTGAAGAAGGACGAGGAGTTGTAGGCAATAGATGGAGGTGCGAGAAGTCTGGGAGAGGATGAGAGGAGCCTCGGTGAAGAAGATTGTCATCGGGTTTCCAAATATATCGAGGACTGGATGAATTTCAGTGAACAACGCAGAGGACAGATATCGTTTCTTGGCCAACAGAAGATGACTGCGATGCCTGTTGGTCAAAGCTTTTAGTCTACTAAGGACCACAAAGTAATCAGGACGCTTACATGCTCGTCCCCCCAGACGAAGGTGAGATTGAATCGATTTAAGGCTTGAAGGAAAGAAATTATCAAAGGATTTTTTGCATGAGTTTAGGGTTTAATGATGACTGAAGCATGTTTCTTTGAGGAGATCTGACATGGTGGAAATGTACGCAGAAAAGAGCACGTCAGGATCGGTTGAGGAAATTAGGAGAAGGGGGAGGATTAAGGCCGAGTATGAAAACATCAAGGTCGATGCCTAGGAATCAACATATTTTGGTGGAGGCGGGCAGGTGGCTTAATACTGAGTTTTGCCAATGTAGGATAGTGACAAATGGATATGCAAAGTGACTCAAGGACATACAAAGTGACAAAAGGACATACAAACTGACGTAAAGGGACATACAAAGTGACACAAGAACATACAGAGTAGCTCACTGTTATACAGAGGCGCACAAGGATACACAAAGCGACATAAGAACATACAAAGTCGCATGTGAGCACACGCAGACATGCGTAGACCTACAGGCAGCCGGTAGGATTAGAATCATTAGAGCGTATGCGATAAAGTGCAGTTAAGCGAAAATTTGTGCATCTTAGGGTGTAAGAGATGAGATAGGATGAAAGAGGATAGGATCAGATATACAAGGTCAATCGAAAGGGCAAGGAAGAGGGCTCTGCTGCTGAGGGCGATTACAGCAAATGTTCGTCGTGTCTTTCACTCGTGACCCCCTTTCCCTTTCGTCCCGCAAACACAATTAACCGAGCATAATCCTCTCTTCCCATCTGATGCCTGTCCATATTTCGAATCGTTCTTCAGGCAATTTTTGTAGCGCCATTCGATCATTTATGACCAATCACGGTGACATCGTTACGAAGCCACCATTCTGTCGACACTAATCGTAGATCACTGTTCGTCTGTCTCCTACTTACCTCTTCCTCCTCTTCCTTCTCCTCTCCTTGCCTTCTCCTTCTCCTCTGACTCCTCCTTCTGTCCTCATCTCCTCCTCACAACCTCCTTTTCTCCTTACATTCTCCTCTTCCTTCTCCTCTTCCTCTTCGTTTACCTCTGCTCAATTCCTCCTCCACTTTCTTCTTCTCTTCCTCCTCCTCATTACCTCACCTCCTGCTCCTCCTCTTTCTTCTTCTCCTCTACTCGCCTCCTCATCTTCCATATCCTCAGATGCATTTGAAACCGGAATTTCCGACTTTCGGGTCGCAACTGAACAACGACAACAAAGAAATCTCATCGATGCAGTCACTGGTCGAGTCTGATGGTCGTTGTCTGCTGCTGAGGCAGGTGCGTGTCATCAGATGGTTGCGTGGGTGGGCCAATGACTTTATGCTGAGTCTTCATGTGTGGGCCATTAAACTCGATCTACGTAGGGCGATGACGCAGGCATTTTAAGGAAATTGGATCATTTCATTTATATGGCGTCATTCATTCGTTCGTTCATTCATTCATTATCTATTGGCCATGGGTTGAGCTAATTACCACTGACTCACTGATTGGCTGAGTGACATCGGCTGAATTTTCAGTAGATGATGCAACATGCATTACATTAAACTACATCGCATTATGAGCTCGGTTACTCTACACGGCCTTATAGTCTGCCGACCTTCGATCTTGTGTAATGACCTTTAAAGTTACACTGTTTCAGTAATCGATTATTGAATGCGATTGTAGGGCTCTATTATGGCATTACGATCGCCATAGTCTCACTGGCAACGGCAATGACGTCATTCACGCTCAACATACATCACAAAGGAGTTAGTGGACAAAGAGTACCGGAAGTAGTCAGAACGATCTGCTTCAAGTTCTTGGCCAAACTTTTATGCTTACAACTGAGCGAATCGGCGAAAGAGGTGAACACTTCAACAAAGAACAATGATATACATACATACATACATACATACATACATACATACATACATACATACATACATACATACATACTTACATACATGCATACATGTATACATGCATGCATGCACGCATGCATAGATACACGTTTATAGTATTTACATTCATTCATTCATTCATCCATTCATTCATTCGTTCATTCATTCATTTATTTATTTATTCATTCATTCATTCATGTTCTCACTGACAAACAAACACTTGAGGCAACTATTTTTCAGCAAGATATATTTCACTTTAGAATATGGAGATACGGGTGTACTTACATGCATACATCCTTTCGTTTAGACTCTAAAGAGACAAACATCTTGTTAAATTAGTGGCCACGACGCCTTTGGGCAGTAGCGCTAGATCATCATTTATTACTTAGGCGCCGCTAGCTTCCACGCTTAACGTAGTGAAGGTGCGATCCACAGACCCAAGCTGCGCCACCGTGGGAGGGAGGGAGGCAGGGAGGCAGGGAGGCAGGGAGGCAGCTGTAGACAGATAGTTGGCGACCATAGCGAGGATTTGCTTATGCTGAGAGGCGACACGTCGGCTTAAAGGTTGTTGTTGCAAGAAAGAAATGGCTCATAATGACAATATTATTTGCAAGCAAGAGCCCGTTACTTTTTTGAGGACAGCGGGCCTTAATTTTCTACTTCATATCTACTTTCCGTCATATTAGATATGAGCGATGTTTTTAAGCACCAACACCCCCACCAACAGCAACACATGAATATAATTAGTAAACACGAGAAAGCACCTGATTACATGAGTAAGCTTATAGTTCGCCCACGCGTGTGCGCGTGTGTCTGTGAAGGGAATGACCGACAAGTGAGATTGCATAATCAACGGAGATTTTATTACGAATGATCTACACAAGCGAAATCCATTTTGCGCCGAAGGACATCGTAATCGTAATCGTAATCGTAATCTCGAGATTTCTACAGCGCTCAACAAAAGCTAAGTCGCGGGAACCAGCTTATTCACAGGCGCTCAGTCAAAACAAAATCGATAGGCAAAAGGACAGACAGTGTGTAGATTTCACAGCAGCCTATCTCTCTCACTGGGCAAGCATTTTTATAGCGCTCTTGAACAAGGAACCTCGCCTATCGTTTAACGGCTCAATAACGACAGATGTGATTTACAAACTCTACGGGAACTTTATGAGGAGCATGCGCTGAATACAATAACAAGAAACTAAGCGATCATCGACTGATGCCCTGGGCATTATGATAGCGGCGCTATAGAATTAATTAAATCAGACTGTTAATCGGCCTGCAATGTAGTGTAATTAATGAAATAATGTAGATGAAAAAGCGTCATTAAGACCAGTTAAAAACAATGTCACTGTAACTGATGTTTCTATCACTTCATCGTCGTCATGAACATCATCATCATCTTCTTCTTCTTCTCTTCTTCTTCCTCCTCCTCCTCCTCCTCATCATCATCATCATCGTCATGGTCGTCGTCATCAATAACAACAAAATCATCGTCATCAGTTTTTGACATCAACCATTTGGCGGAGAAAGGTGAGAATGAATCACCGCCATCCATACCACGGCGCTCTATAAATCATCTTATTTATTATTATTATTATTATTATTATTATTATTATTATTATTATTATTTTCGGTCATTGTCAAGTCCTGTGCTTTTCTCATGCTTAGTCCAAGTCTTCTTATGTCTTCTTATGTCTTCTCATATATCCCCCTATCAGACAGGTATTAGATGCTTTCTCGCACAAACCTGAATTTGCAAACTTCATTTATGCGAGTAAAGTGACAACAGCAGCAACACAAAGCATCTCATCAAAGAAAATAGCATAATGATGCCAATTGTTTTCGAATCGCATTGCAGTGTGAGTCGTTCTGGCTGACGTTTGATGTTATTCAGAGCTAGCTGCTCTTATGGTAGACGCCGGGCAAATGTCTTTATATAGCGCCTTCATTCTATTGACTAATATTTCAGAACAAAGCGAACACCAAGGCCGAGCGGGGGAGTTACATTCGGATGAACAGAACGACGGAGCCTTGGACGGAGAAAAACGACGAACGAAAGTCGGTTCTTGTGAGTAGACTCTGCCTCAGCCAATGTCCAGATCGAATAGCTCCTACTCACACGCCGCCTGCCTCCATGGTCGGGTGAAGAGAAGGACGGACGGAAGGAAACAAGGATGGAGGACGGAAAGAAGGAAGGAAGGAAAGATAAAATGAAGTACGGTCGGACGGAAAGGATGATCAGATAGAAAGCAGGGAGGAAAGAAGAAGAGACAAAAAGAAGGATGCACAGGAAGAGTGACGGAAGGAAGGAAGTGAAACAGAGAAATGGAAAGACGGATGGGAGGAAGGAAGAATGGACGAAATGGCGGATTTAGCTATAAGCGTGGGAGGCGGTTACCCCCCACCCCCGCTATCCTCTTGATTATCTGACCAGACTCTTATATGGTGGACTGTCAGATTGTGGCGCCCCTCTGAAAATGCTTTTGACCCCACGCAAGCAATTCTGGATCCGCCACTGGATGGACCGACGACGCCCGGCAGGTCCAACTGTATATTTTTGCTGCTCTTACGTATTTGATTGTTAGACTACGTGCTATTAATTTATTACGTACTCATGTTTACAGTAATCTTTCTTCGTTGCATGGTAGAACTTCGTCTTGCCTAAAGAGAACGACCGTTTCGAAATGATGGACCGAAAGCCGCGGGAGAACGGAGGCACCTGCGGAGGTGGAGGCGGAGGTGGTGGAGGTGGACTGGGGATCGGAAGACTCTACTACCCCATCCCCGGTGAACGACTGACGAAATCGTTTAGGGTGACTTCAAACAACACCAGTTCGACGACGCCTACGACCGCCAACCATGACCACACGGCTGAACAGTACTTCATCCGAACCCTCGAGAAGGTCTATCACACGATCGAGAAAAACGAGTTCCGCTTGGCCGAACATGACCGTAGAGAGGCGATCAAGCGTGACTGGCAACAGGTGGCGCTTGTCGTCGATCGGCTGCTGCTCGTCGTGTTCATGGTGGCGACGCTCAGCATCACGACGGCCATCTTGCTGCACGCGCCGCATTCCAGCGAGTTTCTATTCGGCACTTCGGCCTCGGAAGAGTCATCGACGAACCACTCGCTACGTGGCGTCACTCACTCGAACAAGTCAGACGTCTCTGAAAACGTCTCATCTACCAGCGACATCTAGCGAATGCTTCTTCAAATGACGGCGCAACAGGAACATGCTCTAATGAGGATGCCTGCCTGCCTGCCTGCCTGCCTGTCTGCCTGCCTGCCTGCCTGCCTGCCTGCCTGCCTGCCTGCCTGCCTGCCTGCCTGCCTGCCTGCCTGCCTGCCTGCCTGCCTGCCTGCCTGCCTGTCTGCTTGATTGACTCACTGACTCACTCATTCACTCATTCATTCATTCATTCATTCATTCACTCATTTAGGCTATTCACTCAGGACGTAATGGTGCACCTCCTACAGAGGCGGACACACAGATAAACAGACTTAGATTTGGGTATGAAATCAAACTTAAACTCATTCCACAAGTCTAAACGGGGGCAAGGATTGGTCACAATCTTTTGCCTTTCACCCGTGTGAAAATGTTTTATTCTTTTCAGCGTTTAATTATATTATGCGGTAGAAAATTAGCTGAGCATATGATGAATAGGTTGTATTACAGAAGAACAGAATATCTGCATTAATTATTTAATGGTCAATACTATTTTATCTCAAAATCTGTTACTGATATTCATTCTTTTGCCAGACTCCGAGTGCCTTAGTTACAGGTCTGTCGCATTTCGGGTGTTCCACTCACACTGCAATGTAATGCTGTGCAGTATAATACAATACCATGTATGCATGCATGTGTGCGTGCGTACGTATGTACGACATACATGTATGTATGTATCGAAATATTTATATAGAGCCCTTTACATTGTTTCACGTGATGCGCCACAAATCCAGTTAGCAAACTCTGCAGTCTTTCACCAAGAAGGACAGAGTAGTCCATATCTTATGCTGAACCATCAGTCGTGAACTTACATAAACAGACAAATCTAATGACTTCTACAGCCCGTTCTCATAATACACAAGTCATCAGTCGATGGTCGCTTCAAGTGAAACCGTAGTCAATATAATAATCGGTTGAAAAAGCCCAGTCGAAATGGAATATGTCAGGAAAACCAAAGGTCAAACTACGGTGGGTGACTTCAGTTTAGACCTGAATGACATTAAAGAACGCGTAGAACTGGGCAGTGGTATAACGCCAGAACTGGGCAGTGACAAAAATCACAGAGCTGGGCAGTGGCAAACACTTTGTGCTGAAATTAAAACATTTCGGCTGAAGCATCGATACAGCAGCATCAATCCAATAACTGTATGTCACTTGCATTTATATTTCCATGTTTACCTTGATAATTTTTATACAACAGAACAATGGTCAACTAATACAAAATCTAATCAAATTTTACTGGAAAAAGTGGAAGTACATGCTAGCGAGTGATCGACATTAAGGCTGAGCATTTAGATTTAGATCTGTCGGTCGGTCTGGCAACGTTTACATAATATGTAGTTCACCCGATATCCAGTTTGCCTAAAACAAATCGAACGATGAAGGATCGATCTCTTGTGTACCCAGTTTCTCGAAAGAGCGAAACGAAATGTTTATCTATCTGCTACGCACAGTTCGAACCTGATTCACAGAAGAATCCATACAGTTGCCGCTCACTCACGATCAATAATTAACACGTTTGCCAATTGTTCATGGTCTATGTTTGCTTGTATATGTCTAGATTTGTATGCGTTCTCTTTTAAGAACCTATTACAGGCATTAAGATGAAGCTGACAGATCTAAGAAGATGCGATTTAATTTAGATGAAAGTTGTTTTTTGAGCTATTTCTGCTAATAAAGTTCAGATTTTCGGTTGAATACTGTCCTCGGAACTTAATACAGACATGTTCTAGGGGCGTAACGCACTCCGGTTCCATCAGAATGAATCATAGAATGCAAAACATTGGCCATATCAATGATCTATCGGATTGTAACACAGTTGCCACATACAGCAATAATCGTACACAAGTAGATGTTTTCACGTAATATTGGCTCCGATCTTCGTGTCATACCATTGCTAACATTCCAGGGTGCAATTTATGGTTTGAAGATTTGAGTGGAAAGATCTCTAAGCAGGAGGGTAATGGCTGAAGAAATGCCATCCATTGAGAGACGGCCTGAACGAGTAAGGGTTAAGTTTTCCCCTTTCCCCTACAAACCGCACCCTGCACAGTACACCGCAAAAGATTCAGAATCAAACCTTGGGTAGACTAAAGTGGAGCGCTGATGGACAATGTGCACACATACTATCGATCCTGGGCAAAGGTGGATCCACGGGGCCAATCCGGTCATGCACCCCATCTGAGTTATTGGGGTCAAGCCATTTAGATCCGCAATGTGTTGGGAAAAACTAAAACTAAAAGCAAAAAGGCCATAAAACTTCTCAAAAATTTGTAATTGTAATTGGAAATTTATATGGGGGGGGGGCTATCGCCGCTTCAAGATGAACTAATCAGAAGCGTTCCGTGCGCTATAGCCAGAACGATGTTAAATGTCGTTATCAGCGAGTAGTTCATTAGTTATCAAGCGCTACTCAGATAACCAGAACTGTCAAAAGTGGAAGGGGCTTCGGTGCGCATGCGCAGCCCAACCGACGGATTCCCATCCATAGACTTCAGAGTCCTTGACCGCGTTGCACTGAGGATGGGAAATGACGACAGGCGATGTGGTCTGTCGCCCAGTGCATACGGTTGCATTCCCGTCCATGGAGCAGTCCTTCACAGTTGGTTGATGACTCAGCATCCGGGCATCTGTGGAGCCAATACAGGCCAATGAAGAACAAGAATTCGATTAATCGAATATCAGAGTCATAAGGGTATGTTTCCTACAGAAGACGAACAGGGGAGACTTTGTGGGGTGACTCTTCCGAACACCCAACATTTGTAGTGCCTATGCCTAATCAAAAGTAAGCAATCATAATCCAGAAACAACAAAGGCATAACGAAGGAGACAGACCGCATTTCCCAAGCCTTTCGAAAAGCCAAAATACTTCTGAGATGCTCTTAAACTGCTGCGGTCGGAAAGATTTATATTGGTTTATCCAAATGTCTTGAAATTTCTGCTAAGTCCTAAGCGCCTAAGCTTCGGCCGACGACTGCATCCCATATTCCCGTCCAGTATATCTTTGGGTTGATTAAAAAGTTGATTACTGACTAATATACATGGCTGTAGAAACATCCAACAAGCAACTATCGGATAATCTGGATTATACAAGCACCATAAGCATCTTAATTTAACTTCAGTCTTCCGTTTAACTCCGGCTTATCTCCGCTTAAAGCGCTGACAGCAAATTAAAGACTCGCTGTAAGCAAATCTAACTTCGTCGGCAAAAGGGCAGCGTTCCATGATTAACACTAGTGCTATATAATGAATATCGATAGACAGCGCTGGCTCACGTGACCGGAAGAATGTTGGACGCGTACTGCCGCAGAGACGACGCCAAAGATTGGAATTTTCTGGCGAATGAGAAACATCAGATCAGGTGCAAAGCGACAAACGTTAAACTAATTGGCCTAAGGGACTAGCGACCACCCGTTTCGGTAAAAATCGAATTATACAGGCCGTGCGGGGCGTGTGCATTGCGTGCGTCGGCCGTTTATTCAAGTCAAGTCGCCATTTTTATTACCCCGGCGCCCCGACATGACGTCGCCGTCGCCAACACAGAGTATACAGCGGAATTAGCTGCCGTTTCCCTGCAACAGTCAACCGGGAATAGATTTGTCTTTCGTCGGGGTCTTGTTTAGATTAGATCAAACTAATTGACGACCTCCAAATGTCTCTTAAATAGCCGTCTCATCCTTCTCCGCCTCCTAGCATTCGTAGACGAAGGCTGTCGTGTCTTCTCAGTCTCCCATCTTCCGTCTGTCTAACAAGCCGTCGTGCGCCGCAAGTAAAGCCCGTATAAAGAACCTTGCAAGAAGTGTTTGACCGTCCGTACGGTCAAAGGGCCATATCTCTACCTAAATCTTTCTGAAATGCACAAGATTCGCCCTGGAGTAAAATAGTATGCCTAAAATCGTGCAGCATGCAAGGCAAAGCATTATAGGGTGTAGAAAAAAAGAAACAACGAAGCAGCAATAACCGAAACAAAGCCATGGGTCAAAATCAAAATCAAAGGTGCAAGAAGTAGGGTTTCTAGGTGTCGGCGACCTTCCGAAGTTTCGAATCGATCAGGCGTCGATCCGTAGACTCGCCCGATTTGTAGCGTAGCGTTAACTCAAGAAAAGACACACAGTCTGATTTTCTGGCGTACTATTAGACCTAATTAAAGAACAGTTCAATCACAACAGTAGGCCTACTTCGCTCGCCGACAAAAGTACTCTACACGTACAGACATAACAACGACAGTACGCGACAGACTATCGCTACAAGATCTTTCGCGCTCTCCCATCAATGCATTAACCATAGCTTTATATAGGTTTTTCTCGCTAAATCGACGTTTACCGCTGACAGTGGTCAATGTTTGCAAACGCCGACAAATCAGAGGCGTATATTTAAAATATGGGCTGACATGAATCAGGGCTAACGTTAGTTTGACTGAGGACCAGCCGACCATAAACAAGTCCACAACCAGACGACTCATCGACATTACATCAGAGAAAATTCTGCCTTAGCGCGGGGCGCCCGCCAGCCATTCACAAACAAATTAACAATCCGATAACTCATCGATGTGACGTCACAGAAATTACAAATACGAATGGGCGCTTAATACTTGTTTACTTTGGGTTGATTAAAAATTACGTTCACATAGGTTTAAGGTTTTTAGATTTTTAAAAACCTACATAAGTCCAAAAATTAAGTTTTTAGCTTTTTCTGTTTTATCTCCAAACTAAAAAAAAGATCAATTCTTTGTTTTCATGTTTTGATTGAAAAACCACTTGTAATTAATTAAAATCATGGCGATGCGGTGTTTAAGCAGATCATGTTGCACTAGCGATCACAGCCGCACTGGACTCAAGTTAAATATTCTGTGCACCGCCAGAGTTCTGTTTGCGCTGTCTGGAAAATTATAAAACCTACAAACTTAGACCTATTTTTTCTTTTCAGAAAGTAACTTTGTTGCACTACTGTACAAAATAGTTCGCTTACTATATGGTTATACTAATAATGTTTATGTATGTTTATAGGCTAACTTGACGGTCATTCATTGCCAACCATTCTAAATATATTCTAGCCGCACGATGGTGTCCTGTTTGAACAGAAATTAGATTTCAGAGTTTAGGTAAGTAAGCAAGATCTCAGTTAAGTATGTAGGTAATATGCGGTGTCTTTTGCTATTGAACCGAATGTGATTATAGTTATAGATGATGATAATACCGCGTTTCGTAATCGTAATCTAAAACATATAAAGCGCCACTTCAAGATAAAACTCATCAGAGGCGCTCCCGACCCAATTTCCCATGACTAATGGGGAATAACAGTCTTCAAACGCTTGCGGAAAAGAAAGGGGGGAGGAGAGAGGAATTCCCGCCTAAGGTCACCAGGCAGGTTGTTCCATGAGGCAGGGCCAACAACGGCGAAGCTGTGACGCTGTGCAGTAGTAGTGCGAGCCATAGGAACTACCAGGTCTCCCTGGACTCCCGATCGCAGCAGTCGGCGGCCGGGGACAGAAGAAACAGGGACACAGAGCTCCCTTAGATAAATAGGTGCACTGCCAACAAGGCAGCTGCGCACAAGGGCCAGAATTTTACAGGAAACAGAATTTTTGCGTTTGTCTGACAATAATAGGCCGTCGTTTGCCAACACAATTATAGTTCCGGGCGACAATACCGTTTTGGTGCAGCAGTATTGGACAAGCTGTAAGTACACCTGCGCGCATTTGTATCAGATGCATGGACCTCGTGAAAATCTATGCATGCTAAATTTATGTGAACCAGCAACAATCGTATGTGGTTGAAAGCAGAGAGGGAAGGACTAGTAGCCCAATGGAAGGTAAACGTTTATCTACAATAGGAGATAGTCGATACCAGCGGGGGGGAGTTCCTCAATATCCTCCCGAACAAATCACATCCTGGGTTCCAGTCATATGAATGAAGGCTTCATGTAAAAAAACATTGAACAAGTTCCATGTACATTACTACATCGATTGCTCAAACTCACAGCAGAAGAATTTAGTGCCAGCGGAAGTACAACTCAAGATCTGTGCGCATCGCATGATAGATGTCCAGGACTTATAATGTATGTATGTGTGTGTTGCGGAAGATTGTATAGGGTTATGGAAAAGGATAAGAACTTAGGTTACAATGGTTTTATTACCTAAGCTATTGACAAGCGAAGACAGAACACAAAGTCACAAGACTTCGATCGAAGAGGGAAATTAAACCAGCGAACAACTCACGAAGAGAAAACACAGCTCATCCACTAACGGACGTTGATGAAAAACAGCTAAAAAACAAAACGGCCCCGAAGAATCAAACAAGTCACCCAAGCGGTGAGACTAAACACAACTAGAGACTGGCAACAACACGGCCACCCAGGACCAAACCAAAATCCAGACGACGACGTGGACGACGACGAAGATTCCAAAGTTTTTGGCGACATCTTATGGCAGCAAAGGTCGTTGACATCACCAAAATCCAGTTAAACACAACACCTTTATATACGCTCGGCTTTTCCGCCAAAATGTACAGAAGGCGTACAACGTTCAACAACTCAACCCACTCGCTCCTATCCTATACGCCCTATGTAACAATGTACCTGTGTATGTATATATGTATGTACATATGTTTTTCATCAACGTCTGTTAGTGGATGCACATATGTATGTACTTACTTATGCAAGTAAGTAAGTAAGTAAATAGGTATATTCTTTATTAACCAATAACTAATCGCACATCGGTTTACAAGTATTTAGGATATCGTGTATTTTACAGCGTCTCATATTTAGCGCTATATAAATGTGTGGGCTCATTATGATGCGGAACATTAAGTTACAAGTATATTTTTAATCAATTGCGTCTCTGCGTGCATATGGACAAACCGGACATAAAATTCCTCTGATTACTCCCGATTTTTTTCTCCTGCAATGTATACGACCCCCGCGATTTCGCTTCCAGGAATTATACACAATCAAGACAAGATATGCTGAAGGAAACATTATTATGAACGCCCATCTATCTGCACATTTGAACCTAATGTCTGTCAATTCCAGACACTACAACGACTATAGGCCTATATACAGGCAGCTGTCGCTATGAATGTGTAGGGTGCACATAGCATTAGTGGATGGCAATAAAAGAAGCATTCGTCCTGGCTTCATGCGACTTGCAAATATGTATGTAAACATAAATGCATCTGGACAATTAATATAGCGCCTTTCAGTATGTATGCACCTAGACAAATAATATATCGTCGTTTAGATATGCATGAGGTTAAGCAGTTTAGGCACTTAATATAATCGTTGCTAAAGCGGTATTAAAAATTCATTAAAACCAAGGGTTCATTGGTAAAGCAATTAATTCTGAGATAAATAGAAAAATCACCAAATAAAGTGACAAGCTCTCGCACACACGTCGAACCAAATCGACGGAATCCACACAGAGTCTACATTTAAAAATCAAGTATTAATAATCAATAATCTTTTGTAATAATCAAACAACTCAGGATCCTTGGTTCGAACCCCGGTGCAAGTGACACTGACAATTCGTTGCACAGCCTCACGAAGTGCAAGGAAACTTTAGTGTGCTGGTGGCGTGTCTTTGCTTTCATCGTCGATATTCAACCTTCGGGCCACGCCTTTCAGGCTAATGTTGGTGAAGGCATGTAGTCAATGATCGGTTAGCTTATCTTAGTCTTATGATTGACACGTTGGACTGTCAACTTAGAGGTCGGAGGTTCAAATCCCTTCCACCAGAGCAGAAAGTTGTCTCGAGATTTCTGCTCTCCATTGCGAGCCCTAGTGATCGGAGCTCTAAAATGAGCACATTGACAGTACACTGCCATTCGTCCTTATAATATGTCAGGGCTAAAAATGAAGTCGCTGGCATTTCATACCAATGGCTGTATTTCGGGTTGCTCTTCTGACACCCTAGCTTACCTTAAATTTTCTAATTCTTGGCTGCAGGCAGCAATCACTGTTCTCTGTGTTCTACAGTCTACATGGGGCTGTTGGCCACACTAGACCTCATATGCGATGCTAGACATAATGCTGATACATCGGCCTCACACAATGTACACGTCTAGTATTTCTGCAACATTCCTGATTCGTGTAAATATAGATGACTTCTTAATGGCAGTTGCTGCAGATCTTTGTGCAATAAATTACTTAAAGGCTCACATTACGAATAGGCTAATTTTCTTAGGTATCTGATTCCATGATCACAGCGCTTTTCAGAGGGCCTTAACAAGGCGCTACATATTTTTAGATATACATGAATATATACATTTATATTAATACATTCATGCATACATACGAACGTACGTAGGTGAACAGAGAGCTCTGCAGTCATAACTGGCTATAAGGGAATTGCTCCAAACTTGAGCATCTTTTTGTTTTTTCCAATAAACAGAATGATATGATAGCCTGGGTGCTGGAATTTAATGTTAATGCGCTGTTAATGTTCATTTTAATATATCAGCAGAATTTAAGTGAATTGTACGACAGATAATAAAATAAGATGCTGTTTACTGAGTGACCAAAACTGCTGACTAATATTAAGGACCCAGGCCTTAAACTGAGCATAGTCCAGATCGAAATTTGAGCAATGTGCTCACCATTAGGACAAGTATTTAAAACAAAATCATAGCAGCAAATTATTTAGAACTACCCTTAAATTTTTGCTGGAACATATAAAGTCACCTTTCTGGCATTACATGAAACATGCCCTTACATGATCCGAGATAATATGACTACTTAAATGTCAGGCATAAAGCCTCAACAATAGAAAGATCAAGATGTAATTTAAAGAACAATGATGCATATTTGCAATTGTCATAGACAAAGACTAAGTCATCCTTTTCTAGCGCACCATGCAAAGGCCCGCTTGAAATAGTTCTTGCACGTGTAGGCCTACCACTTGATTTTGGATCGATATTACACATTCTCGCAGAACACATACGGGATGCAATCTTCACCGTCTGTTTCTGTTTTAGACCCTCTTGAAGAAGTTGTTGCCCCTGTGACCTTCTTAATTCTCTTGCTTCTGGATTTGCTGTTGTCTGTTGTGTCTAGCCACATTTGTTCCTTGCTGAGTTTGACTGCAGTCCTAATCATATGAACCGTAGCACACCATTGTAATTAGAAACCAGCTTACTCTTTCTGTTCTGCCTCGAGCTTTCAGAATCTGGCAAGACTGCCTTGTACAATTTACTGCTTTTTATTTCGGCTTGGACAACTCGACACTTCCGTGTATTGTCTTCGTCTGCTCGTTTCGGCAAAGGCATTATGTCATAAAAGCTACAGCAGCGGCCGGCATATTGTGTTAATGTGAGCGCCGTTGTATTCTTCACTCTCACCGCATCTGGACTGAACCTGACCGACCTTTAAAGTTCGCCAAGCTTCCAAGAACTGGAAGCTTTTTTAGATCAGGCGGAATCTAATGCATTGTTATATATGTATATAATATATATATCAACACATGCACACATACTTTTTATTAATAACTTCCAGTATTCAATGCACAAGGCATCAACCGATGGCACACCAAAACCAAGCCGCAGCCCGTGGTGATTAAGCAATTTGAACAATGTAAATATATTGAACATATGTGTTCAATCACGCCTGAAACACTGAGTGCATACATACAGTATATATTTATGTATACGGTAATGATACATACATATAATATATACGTAGACAGATATTATACATATGTTTTGTATATGCGTGACACGTGTAATATTTGTATATCCGCATCAACGTATAAATGTTTGGGGCATGGTATTGCGCATTGTATTTGTTGAGCAAACAAAAGGTTTCGGGGCATTTCTGTCTGTGAGAACAACGGTGCTTGTACTGGCCAAAGCGTTGTCTTTAAAATCGTTACAGAGACCGCTAATCCAATGGTTTCAGTCAATAATTCAGCACAAGACGCATCAACAAAGGAAAGGAATTTCTCGAACAAAGACATCACCTGCACTCGTTTACTCTGTCAACAATAACGCACTTCCTACCCGTATATACATACAGTATATCACATCTATACGTACGTGGGTAGTATGTATGCATTCATACATACACACCGATATTATATACGTACTCAATACAAAGTCTACATACATACATACATACATACATAGAAAGACACATACAAGCGTGCACACATACATACATGTATACATGCATACATACATACATGCATACATACATATATGCATACATATATACACACATACATACATTTACTGTGTATTTTACTGTATTCTATTCCTGTTCTACACACGAATGAATTAAGCTTATATTAACTCCTCTATGAGTTTATTCTTGAAGGGGTGCTTTATAAATGTCAGATTACAATTACAATTACAATATATCAGACCAAACTACCTTGATACGCTCTCAGAATTAGAGCCCACAGAACTAGACGAGTCTTAAGGCAGTGTGTTGGAACTCTCTGCATCCACCTGAGCTCTGTGGAAGATTGGTCTATTGTGACGAACACCGCGAATCCTCCCATGGTGCCGCATGCAAGTCATATCCCGGGTTACAAGAACACATCTATCTTTGATGGGCGGAGGCAGCTTTGAAAGACGGATGGCTGCAGGTTGGCGGAGGAGATCAGAAAGACATCTGCATGGGACCCGAACCACAAAGTGATCTAGCAACAGAACTGTAAACTGAATTCTCGAACAGACAGGCAACCGCTGGCTGCTGGTGCTGGTCGGGCACCCGGTGAGAGGTGTGTGAAAAGAAGCGGAATAGGGTTGACGCAGAGTTCCATGCTGACTGGAGATTAGACAAGAGCCAAATTGCAGTGGTCAAAAGAACAGCAATATAATATTGTGCATATATAGTCTATTGGGTCATATTATGAACGCATGAACCGTAGCATCTCGGTCTTACCTGTACCTGGCCTCCTTGTTCTCTGGAACTGATCTTCCACAATGTGGCATGTAGCATAGAAGTTTCGCCGCAGTAGGTCCATATTTCTGGAGCAGGTTGCCTAGCAACCTGCGATGCTAGTTTCTTGGCTTTATTTACCTCTATTCCGTCGTCGGTTGCGCAATCTTGTTCGACTGTGGTTGACTGTGATCATGTTGTAAATACATCTGAGGAATTTCTCTTGAAAAGGCGCTATATAAATCTGCAATTATGATGACCATACCGACTGCAAGATAGAGCATCTAGCGGCCTTAATTGACCGAAATGAAGGCAACAAAAGCTGTGGGCGAATAGAAGTGATCCGAGAAATTAGGAGCGTTATCAACAATCAATTCCAACTTTCGAACACTGCAGAGGGTAGGATAATAGAATGAAAATCGCAGCCAATGAGGAATATTTACACCTTAATAGCAGCAACCTGTACCATGTCTTACTTTTTAATACTCACATCATACATACAAATATGCATCCATCCATACATGCATACATTCTTCACTACCTTAAGCGCTACTTATAATTTCTTGTGAGAAATAACGTGGCCTATTTCCGTATGAACGACGAATGTTGTTTTTTCGATTTGTATTAAATCTCTTCTTTCCAAGAACGTAAATTTTCACACGTTAACGTACATTTGCTCCAATTTATAAATCACTATGATTACATAACTCTCACCTCCTCGAGGCCTTACTTCAACTGAACTACACATGCAAACATAGCTTATGCTCAGACCACACACTCGAATCTTATATGAACAAGTCCAGGCATGTCTGTGCTATAGAAATCAAATATACCTGGACAATTTCAGCCAAAACATACCTAGTGGCGTACGCGCCTGTTTTAGCCTGTGGGTCCAGTACCTGGAGAAAAATTTAGGGGTCTTGGTAGGCAGCCCCCATAACGAGTAGGGTATCTGAGGGAGAGTTGCAAGCTCCCCAGCGGGGTTCAGGGTGGAGCCCTAGAAGCCAACACGTTTTGAAGTATTTAGTATGAACTCAGCACACCTGGATCACATGTTTTTGCGACTTTTCTTAACCAAGGGTCCAGTACCTGGATGAAAATCGAGATGCTCTGAGACAGCGAAAGCCGATGACGCAAAGCCTCCAACAATTAGATAATATGAGGAGCGTCTTAAACTCTCACAGCTGGGTCCGGGGCGAAGCCCAATAGCCAATACATTTTTCAGAAATAACACAGGCCATGAATCGTGACATCGGTCTGAAAAATGCTCTTTATTTTATAACACTCGTACCCGTTGACAGAGCAGAGTCATCAGTCAGAGGGTAGCACCTAAAATCTCATCAGATCTACACGAATCCCAAGGTTTGTGGCCTTGACCTCAGGAGGTTGTGACACCAGGACTCGACCAGGCACAACACTGTAGATACCATACATCGCAGTTCTGCTATTTTACGCTAGAACTGCTCGCGAGTTCACATTTTTCCCGCATCATTCGATACAACGTGTTCATAAGATGAACTTACTTACATATATACATACATACATACAAACATACATACATAGATACATAGATACATACATACATGCAGACATATGTACGTACGTACATTTACATACATACATTCATTCATACATACTTAAGTACTTATTCATACATGGACGCATGTATTGTATGCATGTATGCTTTATAATCGTAAGGTCTGATCTTTATATAGACCCACTTCAAGAAGAACTCATCATTTGCTGAAAATGTTGTGTGTCCTAGAATTGGTTGTATTTATTTTGAGGATTTATTAAGTTTCATTCTTCTAGTAAAATATGACCGTGTCGTCATCACGAGCACAAGCATCTCACTGACAACCTGTAGCAGTACATATAGAACTACAGAAAGGCACCCACAAAAACATAGGAAAGACTGCAGACAGCGACGCAGAAACGGCCATATAGCCTGTTGTGGTAGCACGACAGATATGAGGTTGGTAGGGTGAAAAGTGCGACTGCTGAGACAGGCGCCAGAAGATGGAAGGAGCGATGCACAGCAAGACAGCGGTCACGCACGGACAGACATACTCAAAGAAACAGACACAGACAGGCAGACCTTCAGACAAAGACGGAAAGAGATACAAAGAAGCAGCCAGCCAATAAGACAAGCAGAGGGCTGAAGCATAGGCTAGTGTGCAAGCAGAGAAGGAGGCACTGTTGTCTCAGTGCCGGCGTTCGGAATCAGTCTGCAGCAGAGTGAATGAAGACAAAGAATACACCACTAATAAGAGACTCTGGCTGTAGCCGAAGCATCTCCGACCCGCTCATGACTCGGCTGACCGACAGAAGAATACATATAATTAATATGCGAGATGACTAGCGCTATATAATGGCTTCGAAGTAGACGATTGTCGCAGTCAAATCTTTGACGTTGTGTCAGTAAACTTCTTCCAGGGAAACAATAGTTGCAGCCACTGCTCTGCACAATCGGGGACTCGGTGACAGAGATATGAATGACGGCCCCGTAGGATAAACGGCTCATTTACAGGTAACGGATTCCTGTTGATTCGGTTTTAGTTAAATCCACAAAGTAAGTCGGTTTCATTGTCTCTTATGAAGCTTGGTTGAGAATTAGTATTTAAATCTAGATATTTATACAAACAAATGAGCTACATGAGAACTTGAATATTAAAATCCAAAAAACATTTATACAGTCCAGTCGTGATCTCTAAATAAACTAGGCATAAGCATTTTCGACCATACAGTCAAATTTTGCACACTGAAGAATTACGGACTTCAAGGAATTAATTGATTCTCCATTCATAATGAATTCTCACACATTTATCAGTTGGTCGTCATCCAGTCATTTCTAATTAGTCATGTTCTTTTTCCATCTCCCTATAATTCCGTCCTACGTTTATCATAAATGCATATTAACTACCTATAGTAATTAATCATCGGATACTCTTTCCAACTGCTTTCTATCCAACCCAAACCAGTTTTACAATGCATATTCAGTTTGCATCTCATTCAATCGTAGACATAGAGAGCATCTTTTAAGGATTTTTCGGATGTGCTTACACATAATTAGCTTACCAATTTGACAAAATGCAATTTAATGTAGACTTTAAATGGTTAGGATTTTAAGTGGAAGATTATTCCGGAAAGACTGTTCTGTACATGAAAAGGCATCATGTGTACGGGTCGCCGTATGGTCCCCAAGGGCTGCAGAGCGCAGTGTCTGTCGATCAAGCTTTCTGTAAATAAAAACACTTGTACATGTATGTTAGAGCATCGTGTCGACCATTGGGTCTGCACTAGTAGGAAGGTCTTCTCAGGCCGGCAACCAGGGCAAGGTCTCTTGCTTCAGATCAGACTACTGCTAAATATCGAGAGAGAAAGACAGATAGTCAGACAGAGACAGAGACAGAGACAGAGAGAGATGTGGGAGGTAAACTTTTATTTAGGATCCATTCCCTTCGCTACTTCTATGACTGGTCGTTTACAAGTGTGCAGAACATCAGTCAACTTATGTAGCGCATTTTTATATATATCCTTTAAAGAAAATAAATTATATGATTTGGAGCGTATGTCTAGAGCGCACTGGAAAAGATTTGGCAGTTTAAAGCTCTGCATTATTCCGCCACGTGTGCGCAGTCTGCTGCAGATATTGTCTGGCTGTTATTAACTTTCTGGCGCAGTGTAATCCCAATTCGAAGCCATACATTTAGGGATCATTTTGCATCGATGCATAGAAGACCATCACTCCAAGCTAAAATGTCAATCAAACTGTTACATTCTCATGAAATTAAGTTTTACAGTTTTCCCGAGAATCAAATGGAAATGCCTGAACATATTTGTCACTGAGCCACATGGACTAAGAATAAGAGCTCGATGTGAAATTTTGCTTTTATATGTAGCTAACAAGATGCTTATAGCAGTTTAGTGATATGTATGTGTAATCAAATAGCTAATGTAATGTAATGTAACAGACATTTTAGCTCTACTTAAGAAAATTCTTCAGCAGGGCTCCCAGGACCAATCCACCAGCAAAGAAGATATTTTCCAGCTTTCGGCGAAGTGAACTCAGCGCAGGATCCAGAGTTCCGGTCTGATGTTATTAAGTAACATATTGCAAACACAGTAAATTACCCATGTAGCATTGTAAAAGTTTGAGCTGGAGGAGCAAGCAAGTTCAAAAGTAAATAAAATGCAGATCACCTTATGCGGCAGATAAGATAGATCCACGTGCAGTGTGGAAGTAAAAGCGTTCGGTATAAGGCACAGCCTGCCAAACAGTTGTTCATGATAAGCGTGAACGTAATATTACGCTGCTTAGTCAGCAAGTTTTAAGCGCGCGTTTGTATAGGATATTCTCTGAGTCATTAGATTAATGGTTCGTTTGTGCCTGCGAGGATCACGTGCTTGTGTTAATTGGGTGCATCTAGATTGACACGTAGTCATCATGAACCTCGAGTTGCTGGATGCGTCTAGCTCACACGCATCGAAGGTGCAGTGGGGCGTTGTTGTGACGTCAGTTGGTGCGTATTTTATCACGTGGGCGTTCGCGCGGGAAAATGTCAAGTCTACGTTGTGATGAGTCGGCGGGTATTTGGAACAACCCATAATAGCGGAAGGCCGGTCTAAATCAGTCTGAACTAAATTGCTGTCTTGGCTGGAAAGGGCCTATATATACAATCGTAAAGGCTGTTGTATAGGAAGCGCAAAGATTTTGTAACAGAGTGGTCTGTCATGTGCTAAGCTGAAAGTTTGAGTTATAGATGTCGTTGATAGATTCGTGCGTTTAGAAACTGTGACGATTCAAGTACTGTTGTGATTGAACTGTTACGTTTGATTCTAATTACTAAAATCAATGCATGTGTGTCTTTACTCGAGGTAACGTTACGGTACGTATCGGGCAAGTCGACAGTTCGAAGCCTGATTGTTAACATCTAAGAAAGATCGTCGACAGTTACTAAGCAAGACTGTATACCCGACCCTTCTGTGAAACGAACCAGTGCAATTTGTAGATGCTTTAAATGGAACCATAAATCGTAGTGAATTTTAGCGTATCATCTGGAATTGAAATTGCCTTATGAGGTCATAGGTCATATACATGGACAGCGCATACGGTTGATTGACTGCTTTCGTGGTGTTTACGCTTTAACAGAAATATCCGTCAACCAAGAAGCTTGGCTCTCAGGAATATTGTAGAAAGAAGTATGACGTAAATTGAATGACTAATTTACCAATATGAATTCGTATGAATTATATAACTATACTTCGGGTATATTTCATATTGTAGGCCTGTAACTATATACTTCATGTTGTAGGCCTACATTACCATATAACGAAGAGGTTAACATATCATATGAATCATGTATCTATACTTCGGCCAGTAAGAGTGTGTGTTTTCTCGAATTTAGACTATATACGTTCGTATACTGGGGCCTATGTTAAAACTCAAAAAACTCAAGGCTGAAAAACTCAACATATAATTCATATGAAGTGTTAACCTCTTCGTTTATCTGGTAATGTAGGCCTACAATATGCCCCGAGTACCACAGGCGCCTCTGCATTCTCTTTGACTGATCCGAGATTTTCAAAATTCGCTGCTGATCACGTGTTGTCACACAAGTAAATACTCAAAACATATCTTTTCCAACTTTCTTATCCACCGTAGCACGTATTCTGCATGGTTTCTGCTGACTCCTCTTATGGTGACATCGCCAGACCAACAGATTGTACTTACGGGCTATGATTTCACTAGAAATCGGTCATTGATTGATGCATTTCGTGTTTATGGTAGCGACGCTATAGAAGTCTTCAGGATTTAACATATTATAACATGTAATAAATGTAAATATACATAGGCCTGTACTAAAATATAAATATAAACTAAATACGATAAATACGAATATCAGACTAAAGGCCGAAATAATGGAGACTGCGAATACATAGAAGAGCTGGGTTGGACAGCGCACATGAAACTCAGCAGTGTATGTCTGGAGATTGGTGGCGCAGACTGTTTCTCTAGTGGCGTGCTCTTGCGAGCGAAGCCGTAACTATGATTCCTCGCCTTTCATCTCGATTTCAATGATTCTTCTCAGACCGTTATCCGCTTTTCACATTTTTTTTAAAAACCAATTTCGCCATTTTTTTCTTGCCATACCTATAAAAAAGCAGAGTTCACGTTATACGTTATTTTGCATATGAAAATCACAATCTTATTATCTAGTTCGGCCTAGTTTGTGAAAGGCGGCGACATTCGTTTTTAAAGATGTATGACTTGGCCGCTTGAGCGCCTTCGTGAGATACTTTCAAAGCGCTGCATAACTGTCTAGTTAACCGCCTTTGGTTTCTTCATCGTGACCATAGAAGATCACTGGAAGGCAATATTTGCTTACTCACAGTTTTCCTATAACATCCACGATGTACCGCACACGCTTTTGGCCTCAATCGGGTAGCCGTATTTAAGGCTATCAGTACTCTATGCATTAGGATGTCGTGACAGGGCACCAACTCACATGTATGCCAAAGTGTTAAGTCAAAGGGATTATCCAGAAGTACTGTGGGAGGAACAATGCATCACACGGCATCTTAAACGACAGGGAAAATAGGACAAGGGTTAAAACAAGGTATAAGAACTGATGAAGAGGGGGAGCTGGAACAGCACGGGTGTGAAAGATGTGAAGGGAATTCGGTTAACGGGCGAAAATGATGTAAGAAACAGATGGATCGAAGAGATTGAAGAACTGCAGACAAAGACAGTGGACCAACAAATGTAGAATCGGATGAATACACCAAGAACCCTATAGATGGTGGAGACTTGGGTCCTGGATTGCTCAGAAAGAAGGATGAAAAACGGTAGAAGAAATGAGAAATGAAGTCCGAAGGCGTAGTCGATATACCAGCTGAGAAGCTGAAAAACCTTGGCGAAAGGACAGCAGAATTGGTGAAAATATTCCAATCGATATATATATATATTTATATATTTATATATTTATTTATTTATATTTGAAGACTGGCCAACAACTTCACACAAACTGTGATGGTGCCTTTATAGAAGAGGCACGTAAGTGAGTGCAGTGACCACAGGTCTATCAGCTTCATTAAGCATACATCGACGAAAATGGCGAAAATAACAATATAACATAACTAGATTTTTAAGTGGTTCAGAAGATATATAATCTGCGAATTGAACAACAAAAACTGCATATTGAACAATAAAAACTGCAGATTGACTGGGAATGTTGAATAGCCAATCTTTACTCGTTTTTCTTACAGACTGTGATGATATCCAATGAGACAGTGCTATCGTCCAAACCAATATGCAAGTCTACAACTCTAGCTCTAAAAATCTCTGCTCTTATCTACCTTTTCGTTTCTTACATAATTTATACCTGCGCGCCTCCTTTCCAGTGATAATCTTAAAAGCTTCACTTATGTCTCCTCTGCTCCTCCTCCTCTCCAATCTTTCTTCATAGCTTAGATCCTTATGCCCCAAATCATTTTTGGTAGCTCTTTTTTGCGCTTTCTCCAGTTGTTATATGTCGTGTTTCAGGTATGAATTCCATACCTGAGATGCAGTATTCGAACCATGTCCTCTCCAGTGATTTTTACAACCTCAGTATGTTATACTTGTATCTGCTGACTATTGTTATTTGATCATATCTAAGGTTAAGTTAATCATATCTATGTTAACATTAATATTAACATTAACTAAAAGGATGGATGGCAAAACAGAAGTGATACAAGTTATATGAGAAGGTCAATTTTGTTACTGAAGAGGGGGAATCACTGGGGAGAGAAGTTTACAATATGGCCAAGATTTATACATCTTTATTGTAGATTATGAAAAGGCCTTTGATAGAGTAACTTGGTGTAAACTTCCAAAATACTCAAGAAGATCGAAGTAAACTGGCTTGATAGACGGTTAATAAAACACATATATTGAATAGTCAGTGATAGTTAAAGTAGGCGTGTATTCGTAACCTGAGAAATAGCAGAGGAGTCGGACAAGGCTGCCCATTATCACTCTTACTGTTGAACATCTACATATGGATGTTGATCTCAGGAAGCTTTGGATAATGTAGATGATGAAGAAGTAAGCCAGTTGGATCAAGGTCTTTGCAACTCCTACTGCGGAGGCCTAGAATTGCGAAGATCTGGATCAAATTCCGCTAAAAAAACGGAGTCCATTTGCATTTTACTTAAGCATATTGTAAAAACGACCACAAATATTGCCCACTTGAAGCGTTTAGCTTGAAGCGACAATTGTTTTTTGTCTATGTATAATGATAACGGCACTATAGAATCATTACCTTACCTTACCTTAGCATATCTCAGCTTAGATATGATTAGATTAGACCTGGAACAAGGGTTCAGTCAGGGAAGCCATACCCCTCTGTCCCCCCTTTAGAAACGCCACCGACATTATTTAGTCTTCCATGAAAGCACAAACGTCGACACTGTCTCTGCTTCTGTGGCCATTAACGTCCGCATCAGATTAATGCCTTCGTCGCGCCTTCCTTCCCATAGCCGCCTGCTCGGTGCGCCGCGATCACCATTGGCTCCGGCGCTTCTGCGGTGGACTCCGGCGGCTCGCCCCAGCGTCCATGGTCGGCTGACTACGGGGAGCCTTCGAATTTAATCTCGACTTACGTGCTCTCAGTTTAGCGGACGCGAATTCTTAGCGGGTCCGCCAGTTATAAAATTTTCAGCAGATAATCGACGTATAGGACATGAATCAGGTCTACTAATTTACCTGATCGCGTGTTCGCTGAACAAAACCGATCCCCCGGGACGAGAGAGGAGGAGGAGGACACAATCGGACATTCACTGGATTTGCCGCTCGGGAACGAGTAGCGCCAAGCGATTTTATGACGCGTGAGGCGGATTCGTCGTTCACGAGTGGGATGCTTAAGAACGGTCAGGCGACCTGTTGTGTAAGGGTAACATCAACTGGACAGAAGAACGGAATACCTAATGAGAAGTTACGCATTTGAAGACGAATAACACGACGACGACGACGGAGAAGAGGAATAGGAGAAGGAGGAGAGGGAAAGGAGTAAAGCAGGAGGCGATTATTTGCACGATCTACGCGAATTGCTGGTCGTTTCGTTCGTGTTGGTGGGTAAGTCTTCGTCTTGATTTTACATCATTTAATAATCACTGTCTGCGCCATAACAATTCATATTCATCGTTATGTTCAGAGGACTATTTTCATAAGCGTTGCGCGTAGTCATAATGTTATGAAATTTACATATTATTATTAAGTTATTATTGCTGTTGCTATTATAATTATTATTGCTATAATAATAATAAAATTAATAATGATGATGATGATGATGATGATGTTGCTGAGGACTGATTTCTCAGACAACCCTTAACAGCTCCTTGAATAATTTTTCAGCTCCTGCGGGATTATATTAACCTCGGGCAAAATAAATAAATAAATAAATAAATAATTAATAATAATAATAATGATTATTATTATTATTACTGCTACTACTACTACCACTACCACTTCTACCACTACCACTACTACCACCACTACTACTATTACTACTATTACTACTGCATTTATTAAGCGCCACTAAATCTAACGAATAAGCAGCAATCGATGGCGCTGAGCAATTGCGTGTGAAAAGACTTGCTCAAGGTCCCTACACATTAATCATCTTAGGAGATGCTCGAACCCATACTCTCCACCCTACAAGCTGATCGCTATATCCATTTGGCAGCCGTGACTGACTTATTGGCTGACAGAGGGACTGACTAGCTGCCTGGCTTGCTGGCTGACAGACTGAGTGAATGAATGAGTGAGCGAATGACTGAACGAACGAATGAACTAATGAACGAACGAGCGACTGGTGGCACTAGTCTTGAAGACAGACAACAAGAGAAGTCGGTGATTTAAGCTTCTCGTTTAAAATTTGATGCATCATTCAGAATCGATGATCGATGCTCTGTCGCCAGTTCTGGTTCTTCTGATGCACTTCGATTACGTCCAGTCGCCTCAAGCAACCACTTACCAACTCATTTACTAACCCTCCAGGGATACACGTCAACGGTCCGTCTAAAAACCGAGGGACCGGAATGCAGATAAGACCCCACGGCAAGGGGTCTGCTGCCTATAAGCCGATTGCGTGAGTCACCCGCTTGCATCACGAGGTCATCATCCTTCCCGAATGCCACCTCGTTGCCTCCCATACCCCCAATGGTTTGAGCGTCTGCCTTGTAATGCGGAGTTCGCCATTTCGAGCCTGCCCTGAGACGATTACTGTGTAGGGACCTTGAGCAAGTCCTTCAGTCACAATTGCTCAGCATCATCGACTGATGCTTTGCCATTAGATAGTTGCGCTTAATAAATACAGAAATAATAATAATTATTATTATTATTAATATTATTACTATTTTTATTATTATTACCAAGTTATTATTCCCGAGTTTTTATTCCTTATTATTATTATTATTAGTAGTAGTAGTAGTAGTAGTAGTAGTAGTAGCAGCAGCAGTAGTAGTAGTAGTAGTAGTAGTAGTAGTAGTAGTAGTAGTAGTAGTAGTAGTGGTAGTAGTAGTAGTAGTAGTAGTATTAGTATTAGTATAACCGAAGCTAGCATCTCGCCGGCCCGACAGTTGCAGACCCTGGCCCGCTGTATTATAGGTTATCGCGATCAATCGCTAGGGGCCGCTTTTCCAATGACAGATAATTGAAGCACTGTCACGAGCTGTCACAGACTGCAAGATTACGACATTGGGCCTCGAAGTTTACCCATGCGCTAATTTTCCACTTCCCATTCCCCGAGCGCCCCAACGGCACTGGATAGCGTGGCGACAACGACTAAACTGCATCAGGTGGGATAATGACGACGTCGATCCCCTAGTTTTCTATACGTGTAATTGTAATTGTAATGACAACAATTTGTACGCGTCCTGTGAACCAGTGCAATATTTTTAAGTCTGAGAAGTTAGCAAAGACGAAGGATTAGTCGGTTGCCCAAAATTCATGCATCACCTAGTAAACTGGACTCTGCTCAATGAAAAGTTGGTGTAATTTATGCAGATTTTCCTTTGTTTCGCCAGTTAGAAATGAATAACGGTAATCAATGCCACCAGCAACTAAGGAGTCAGCTAGTCACACCAACCAGTCTCAGGCATGTACTGTCTGCCTGCTCAAGTGGATTTTTATGTTCCTAAACTTAAGTTACTAAGGCTCAAATGCCTTGCACTTCGATGGATAAATCTGTCAATTGAGGCGCAGATAGGAAAGCAGGAGACTAACAGTACTTTCAGAGACCGGGACACTAAAAATTGTTTTAACCTTATATAGTACTTCACCAGATGCGATTGTCCCTTGTCCTAAGAAGACGGCGGTAAAAGCGGTGGCTTTCATGCAGGCGAATGTTGGCCCCCTGGCGGGCGGTCTGTGCCAAAAACTCAGAATTCCAGGCGAAATGTTCGCTGCCATTTGCATACGGTTCAATTTCCGCCAGCAAGGACCTCGCTAAGGACTCCAACGAAGCGGATATTTGACCGAATCTCGCAATGAATCACGAAATGTCAACAGTTTCACAGCTATACGATAAACTTTATACATACATTGCCTTACACGCATAATATATATATATATATATATATATATATATATATATCGATAAACTTTATACATACATTGCCTTACACGCATTATATATATATATATATATACACATATCGAGTGGTTTATATCGAACGTTAATAAAGGCATATTATATTAACATGAATATAAACAGTCGTCTATGTACAGCGTTAATATAAGCGTGTTTCTTTTATTGCATTGTATGCGAAAGAGATGCAAAGACGCTTGACAAATCGTGCCATTTGTTCTTCCGTAGTGTTTGTGTCTTCGGACAGAAACGCGCATGCGTGAAGAGCCTTTATAGGCGGCTGATTAGGATACGGAAGAAGGAAAGGAACTGCATGCTGATATGGGCGGCTTCAGCGAATTGTGCAAACGCGCCCACACAGGGTAGCGTGGTCCATGCAATGGGCATACGTACGCCCGTTACGTACGTTTAGGCCTAATGTAAGTCACGCCTACGAGGATTATAGATTAACAACGGGTTGTAATAAATGAACGATTACCCTACCCTACTTTCTAAAATTGCCCATTTTCCCAAATATTGTTGAAGGTTTCCATCTGCATTAAGATAATTAACTTTCAATAATTCAATTAATATTCAACAGTTAATTAAATACATTGTTTGCTTACACTTGTGTTGTTTCAAACAGTCTGCTATATATAATGCATGTATTCTTGTAAATTGTGAATAAAGGCTATTCATCTACCGATTCCATACTTATGTGCTTTCCAACTACCATACAACTTGCTGGTTACTTGCTCAGTTACTTACTTTTTTCAATGCTGTCCTCAATGACGACATTTATCAACATCTCGTCTTCTGTTGCAAGCTTCTTCACAGAACCTATGAAGCTATATGACGTTTTAATTGAATCATGAATATTTCACATGCAATTACTTTATGCCCCTCTTTAGCTACGCATATACACATGACTTGTGCATAGTCACATAGCGCAGCTTAAGGCACGGGGTCTTTCAGAGATTCAGTGAGGCCCGGGTCACTCAAATACGTGGCCCCAATCTCGAAGCATGCACCTCATAAGCCTAATAAATCGCATTTGTGAACTGTCATACAAAAAGGAGAAATAAATATTAATAATTAATAATAAAATAAAATAATTCGAAAAGTTTGTCGCTAGTTACCGAATCATAAATAGAAAACCTATGGTTCGAATAAGAGCATTAAATTTCTTTCTTATTTTAAAGTAGATAAAAAAGCAGTATGTAAAGATGAGGCCCCTTGCCATGTGAGGCCCCGGCCAAAAGGCCCTGCTGCCCCCTCCTCTGATAGGGCCTGCACAGAGGCATGCATTAATGATATGCAAATTTGCGATATGTGCATGTGCGGCAGTGTGTTGGTATACGTAGCCCGAGTCCAAGGAATAGACGTCGTATACGTTGCGAGTGGATATGCGGATGTTTGGGTTGAGCCGATGATTGGCTTATATTGTGGCGATAATGTAATGGGCGTCGACAGTGTCACGTGTCTGGGCAGACGACAGATGGACGGACGGAAGAAATGCGAGATGCAAGATGGGTAATTGGGTTTATATTACATATATATGTATTGTGTATAATATGATGGGTATATATTATATAGTATGTAGATACGTATATAAATATATCTGTAAATATGTATATGTAGTACGTATAATATGAATAAAACTATATGTATGTTTATGTAGGTATATGTGTATATAAATTCATCTCTATGAACCTTTTCATATGTCTTTGTATCTGTATATATGGCACAATATGAGGACTGTCCAAAAAGCAATGGATGTTTGCAAAAAGATTCTGGATTGTTCTTTCGTCAAAGATCTTCTTAGAAGGATGGGAATGGCTGATGGTTATCCTCCGTCTCCTCCGCCTCCTGCGCCTCCTCCTCCTACTCCTTCTCCGCGGTTGCAGCGAGACAGAGTGGTGGCCAGTGCTCGTTGTTCATTAGGCATTTGAACGACTTCATTGAATTAAGACGAGATGCTCGTCATTACTACCATTGTCCATCTCTATGATGGCTATTGTCCACTGTTCAAGTCTGTTGCCTATAAGTATATATGTATGTATGCATGTATATAAATGTGTGTATGTATGTATTACACTGGCCAACACATAATTTGTTGCCTCAAATGTTAGAACTGTTTCTGGGTATATTTGACCTGCTGATTCCAGAAAAGGCACCAGTTTTCTCCCAGCAGGTCTAGTTTTCGAGATATAGAACATTATGCCATATACCAGTTCTTGCCTCTGCTCGCCCATAAAACATAAGGCTATAGCTATAATTATGTAGTGATCAATTTATTATGTGATACACTAAATAAACATAATAATACAAATACTTAAAAGAAAATGGTAGTACCTGAAACTGTACTTATATGATACCAAACAGAACAAGTTTGTTATAAAAATTTCAAGTCATTCGACACCGAAGAAGCTCCTTTTGTACGATTTCCGAGTGTGGCATCTGCCGGAACAATCGCGCATAATATTCCAGCAATAGTCTGCCATCATGTGTGCATCCCATCTTCCTTGATATCGATTTTCCATTGTTTTGATGTCTTGGTGAAATCTTTCACCTTGCTCTTCGCTGAAGTCACCAAGATTCTCTGGAAAGCGATCTAAGTGACTGTGGAGATAATGGACTTTAATGCTCATGTTGCAGCCAAGCTTGTTGAAATGAAGAAGCATATCCTCTACTAGTTGTGCATAATTGTCTGCCTTCTTGTTGCCAAGAAAATTTTTAGTTACAAGAACAAAGGAAGACCAGGCACAAGATTCGATTTCATTCATTGATGGTATGAAAAGTGGGTCATTCATAAGTTGCCTGATCTGTGGCCCATCGAAGATTCCAGCCTTCAATTTTTCCATTGTAATTCCTGGTAACTTGTATACTATGTATTCGAAGCATGAACCTTCTTTATTCAAAGCCCTGACAAATTGTTTCATCAGGCCTAGCTTTATATGTAGTGGTGGCAGTATGATCCTATCTCGTGCCACCAAAGATTCCTTGATTACATTTTGAGCTCCAACCACCATGTCTTTCCTCGAAGGCCAATCTTTTCTTGTCCAATGTTCATGCTTGGCTCTACTGTCCCAAAGACACAAAAAGCAGGGATACTTTGTGTAGCCACTTTGTTGACCAAGGAGGAAATTTACCATCTTCAAGTCTACACAAATTACCCATTGATGTTCTTTGTATTTTATCTTTTCCAGTACTAAAGAGATGGCATTGTACTCTTCTTTCATCCTGGTGGAGTGACCGATTGGAATAGAACCAAATTTGTTGCCGTTATTTAAAAGCACACATTTCAGACTACGTTTTGAACTGTCGATAAAAAGACGCCACTCATCTCGGCTGTAATCCGACAGACCAATTTTCTTCAATAAGTTGCTGATGTCATTACAGAATACTAGGTTGTTGTCTTCGGTAAAGAATGGCAGCAAATCCTTTTCTCTGTTTCTATAAATTGTAATTTTCGTTCCAGGCTGAAGTGCATTCTTTTCCTTTAGTCTGGACGCAAGCAATTCAGAGGACTCTTTGGAAAGATTTAAGTCCCTGATCAGATCACTCAACTCTTTTTGGTCAAAACGTTCACTGTGTGAAGTTGATTGGAAATCACTGTCACTGCCCCCACTTTCTTCACTTTCATCATCTTGTCCGATATTGGACATGCAAGTCTCATCGTCTGAGAGCTGAGGTAGTTCGCGAAAAGGTGGAACTGGTACAATATCCGAATGCGGAACAGGTCTCCTGGCTGAAGGTATATCAGGGTAAGACAACTTGTGACGATTATTTCGATTGATGCCTATGATATTAACCATACAAAAGTAACAGTCGTCGAAGTGATATATCTGTTCCCTCCAAACCATCGGTACACCAAATTTCAGGCAGCTTCTCTTTCCAATTGTCCAGTGGCGAAATTGTTCAATACAAGTTTTGCATACTGTATGAGGAGCCCATTGCTTATCTTGATCTCCAAGTTTGACACCAAAATAACCTACATATGCTCTTTTTACAAACTCAGAAATCGGTTTCCTGTTTGCTTTTAGTGTGTATTCCCCACAAATGTAGCAGAATATGTCTGGATGGTTAATGCAGCTCCGTCTGGAAGTAGCCATAACCTTAAGGATGTTCGCATCTGAGGAATTAAATGACTAACCTAAAAAATAGTAAGAACATGTAGTTATTTAATGCTCACATTCACAGATTGTTCTTGCGACCAACTCTTAATATGCCCTAAGACGACTGCGGCTGCTCTAGCTTTCAGGAGGCGGTTTATATAGGCTATAAATGCTGACTTCAGCATAATCTATTTACATAGTTCGAAACCATGAAACGCTGTATAAGCACAAATAAATTCTAAATGAGGCCATGAATTTAGTGCTGAGTAAGCTGTAGGCTACGGAATAGTTATTTCGTTGAATCAGCAATATCTCAGCACGCGGCAAGATATGCTGATTTTACATTATAAGGATGTAGGCATTATATGAATCAGCAAGAATTATAATTAGCCATAAATAAAGCTTATTATGACATTTTAGTTTTGCCAAAGACATCGTTTAAAGAGTGGACTGGGTTTTCTTTACAAAATCGACGATATCTCAGAAACTAGACCTGATGCACTCAATCCAATGACATTTTCTGAATCAGCGCCCAAAATTACCCCAAGAACAGGTCTAAAACCGAAGGCAACAAGAAAAAAAATTTTTCTGTTGGCCAGTGTTATGTATGTATGTGTCTTCTGTCTTAGAATACTATGAGGCAAAAACTCTTGTAGAGTTTTGCCAATTTTTTTCTGTTGCCTAATAAAAATGGTGTCCTTGGGCTCTTAGACATGTTAATTGATATCTGTTAACTCAGCCAAACAAATGGGGCCAAGCCAACCATCTAGCTACAACATGAGAGCTAACCAAAAAGGCCATACAATCTTTCATTTTGTGTGCTATCTACATGTCTTGGAGTTTCTGACAAGTATTAACTTCCTTGGACTCGAGGTAAAAGACCCTGCAACTTCATTTGAGATAGGCCTATGTTGTAAGCCTGCATCCATGACTCAGTTGATTACTTTACAGCCTTTACAAAACTGTGCTTGATACTGCTGTGGAGTTAAACGAAATTTATGCAGCAAAATAGCTTTAAAAATTGCATAAGTGCTTATCTGATCAGCTGGAAGTCTTCTTGCCAACTTCTTAACTTTCTCAGACAAGAAAGACATTCATGAGGCACATTCCAAATCTTCTGGAACCTGATACAATGCAAACATGCTTTCTACAGACTCAAGAAACAAAGGTAAAGCAACATCTTCAGCAGACATCTTATATCAACCATTATTTAGAATATCCTCACATTCTTTTATATTTTTACCTGCAGATTCGTCTTCCTTGGTCTTTCTTTCCCTTACCTTCACTGCATCATCTTTAACCATCTTTCGACCTTGGAATTGTCGATCAAAAATATTTCTTTGTCACTCCATTTGCTCTCCTAGTAAAGTTTTCATAATAAAGCCTTTAAGATTTTCTTTCTCTTCTTTCATGGTTAAGAATTACCAGAATGTCAGTAAAACTGTTAATTATTCAGAATCAAAAATGACAAGTCAGCAATAACGTACAGTCAAGACCACTAAAACCTGATTTGAACTGCAACTTGATTCCAATCAGAACTTCACATGCGTATACTGGACCCTGAACTTGCCTCCAACCAGAACTTCACTGGAACCATCCCTTATCGCACGGAAAGTCCTCTAACCAGAAAGTCAAAGGAACGTTTGAACCAAACTTATAGAGCAGTAAACGCCGTTCGTCGTCGAACACCGGAACGTTGCAGCGCCGCCCTTGTCTAGTTCTGTAAGTAGAGTCGAAAACCACCTTGCAGGAGCAGGCCAGCACACAGCCTTCTTCCTACCCGTCGAAGTTCACACCTTCGGACAGCGTCCAACTTGTTATCCGAATTTCTATCGTCGACCGTCTATCAGACTTCACAACCGGTGTTCATTGGTTGATGTCTTGTGCATTAGACACCGGTGCTATAGAAGTTTCTTATTAGCAATTATATGTATATATGTGTATGTATGCATGTAAGCATGTACGCGTCTACATGCAGTTATACAGACATGTTCATATAAGCACGGATTCGTTCGTAGCAAGGCGTATTCTGCATGATATAGACATTCCTTGTGTCGCAGGACTCGATGGCAAATGGTGCGACCACGCCACGTGTGCAATGACGTCAACTTCAGTGGTAATTGACCTGGCATTGAAAGTATTCTGACCTGTTTCCGAGAAAGCTTTTTCTCCAATGTCGAACTCTTTCCTTGATTCTATATATTTCGATGTCCTCTTGTTATTCTTACGTGTTGATGCACTGTATATCATTTAACCTAGCAAGAGATACTCATAGAAAGCGCTGTAACATGTTCATGTGCATTACATAACACTGCATTGTATTACATTACATCTGCCGTCAATAGGTATCTCCGACGATGACGATAGTGCTTCTCAGTAGTCCTTCTTGATCCTCGGAAGCCGTATTAGTTCCAAAGTCTGCAGACACGTTGTTCTAGAATCTTCTTTATAATGTTCTGTTCCGGCTACGATTGTAAGATGGCATCGGCCTCGCTGCTGATGCTGATGCTCATGACGCTGTTCCTCATCGGGAAAGCGAAAAGTGAAAGCGATAAGCGCGTCAAATTATACCTTCTGGAGGACTTTCCACCCAAGACGTACGTCGGGGACCTCATCAAAGAACACGACCTCAGACAGCGCTACAACCAAACTGTAATCGAGTCGCTGCGCTTCTCTTTTCTCATGCAGCCTGAACCGGAGCGTAGGTTCTTCTCGATCGAAGAGGCCACCGGGATGATCAGTTCCACCGAGCGAGTCGACCGCGAGAGAATCTGCTCAAGGGCCGATGTGTGTCTCATTAAGTTCGACGTGGCCGTGAAGCCGATCCAGTTCTTCGAGATCATCAAAGTCCAGGTGGAGATCATGGACTTGAACGATAACGCACCGGCGTTTCCGGAAGAGCAACTTGTCCACCAGATGTCTGAAGCGTCGGAGATCGGAAGTGGGTTTGTGGTACCGGCGGCACGTGACAACGACAGCTCAAAGAACGGGATCAAGAAGTACGAGATCGTTCCGCCGGAAGGACATTTCGAGCTGAGGAAGCGCAAGACGATCGACGGTGAAACGGACCTCCGTCTCGTCCTGAACAGGAAGTTGGACCGCGAGGTCAAAGAACGGCACCGTGTCACCGTCTACGCCGAAGATGGAGGTGATCCCAGGATGACTGGGTCCATCGTGGTTGACATCATCGTGATCGACGCCAACGACAACAGTCCGGAGTTTGAGAACGGGTCCTACGAGATGAGCGTCAAGGAGAACGTCCCAGTCGGAACGACCTTGCTCCAGGTTCAGGCGACGGACCGTGACATCGGACCGAACGGAGAAGTCGTCTATGACTTCTCCAAACACACTGCGCACGAGTACGGATCGCTGTTCGGGATCGAGAAGGAATCGGGCCGAATCTACGTCCAGAGACCTCTCGACTACGAGACTGGAAAGATTCACCTGCTGTCCGTGACCGCCTGCGACCAGGGCCAGGACTCGCTGCCGTCTCACGCATCCGTCGTCATCCGAGTGGAAGACGTCAACGACAATTCTCCGCTCATTAGCATCAACACACTGACGGGCGACGGGGAGTCGACGGTCCCCGAGAACGTGGATCCGGGAGAGTTCGTCGCTCACGTGTCCGTCATCGACACGGACAGCGGCGAGAACGGCCGCTGCGTCTGTTCAATCGACGACGGTCACTTCCTTCTTCAGCGAATGTTCTCGACCGAGTTCAAGCTCGTGACGGCCGCCAGGCTTGACCGAGAAGCCAAAGACATGTACTTGGTGACTATCACGTGTGCCGATCACGGTGACCTGGCGCTAACCTCTGCGGCGAGCTTGAGAATTGAGGTAACTGACGAGAACGACCACTCACCCGCTTTCAGCGCCGAGTCCGTTTACTTCACTCTTCAGGAGAACAACGCTGTTGGACAGGAAATCGGAAAAGTGGAAGCAACGGACGAAGACGCAGGCAGCAACAGCGATATCTCGTACAAGCTGAGCGTCACGGCTGAGCGCCTTCTCGCGATCAATGAAACAAGTGGAGTCTTAAGAACCGTGGCTGTCCTGAATCGCGAAGAGGTTGAAGAACTGGTTTTCGACGTGATTGCTCAGGACAAAGGCCGTCCACCGAGTTCCTCACATATCCGCGTTTCGATCAAAGTTCTAGACGAGGATGATGAGAGGCCGTCTTTCACGTCGACCCAGTACATATTCACGGTGAACGAAAATCAGCCAAGCGGAACGGAGGTTGGAACCGTGTCGGCAGTGGACCGTGACTCTCCACCGTTCGATCAGTTCATCTACTTCATCGAACCGAAAAAGGACGAGAGTCCTTTCTTCGAGATCAATCTGATCAGCGGACTGATCAGAACGAAACATCCGCTCGATCGAGAGACGAGACAGACCCACACCCTGACTGTCGGCGTGCGTCCAATCACTGACCCCAGGTACTCGGCCACCGCAAAGGTCACCGTACAGGTGGGCGACCTGAACGACAACAAGCCTCGCTTCCGCTATCCAACAATGAAGAACGAGACGGTCTCTGTTTCGAATCTCGCCCCAGTCGGTCACCCCATCACCCAAATCAAAGCCTACGACGTGGACTCCGGTTCGAACGGAAACCTGACCTACTTCCTGTCGAGAGGCAATTCATTGAACCTGTTTTCGATGGATCCTGTGAGCGGAATGCTCAAGGTCAACATGGATCTTAGTGCCATCGACCACGAAGCCTATCTACTGCAGGTGGTTGCTCAAGATGCAGGGCAACTTCCGCTGTCAAACGTCGTCGATGTACGAGTGGTCGTCAGCAGCTCCATCCCCCACCCGACGACCAGTCGCCATTACAGCATACTGGCCAACGAAAACATGGCCATAATGCTGGCCATTATTCTGGCTGCAATACTTGTGGCCATCGCTGTCATTATGGTCGTCATTATGGTTGTCAAGAAGGAGGAAGGACGAAGGAGTGGCAAACAGAAAGTCCTGAACTGGAAGGCTGGACAGAAGATAGCCGAACCAGCATGCCAGGAAACCGTATACAATGGAGGAAAATGTGGAAACATTGGTGCAGCTGGTGAAAAAGTATGTCTGAAGGGTGGAAAGAAGACTGACAATGATTCGGCAGCACCAAAGGCAGATGATTTCGGTCTGCCACCCCAGGAAACAAGAAATAAGATGTCGCCGTTAAGTCGGAACTCATATCCACTCAAGCGTGACGACAATTGGAAAGCTAGCAGACCGGAGATCAATCAGGTATGAACAAATGCAATCACGTGTTATTAAACAGCATATTTTTATATATTTAGATATTTAATATAGAGCCTTTTATGATTTATCTATTGTATCCTTCTCCTTATTAAATTTCTCCTTCACCACCTCCGCCTCCTCTATTGTTATCACCATAGTTATCATTGTCTTCTTCTTACATTTCAAACGACATAAACAAAATTACATAGATGTCGACATTGTTTCCCAATATAAATAATTCTCTTCCTGTGCATGTAGATATGAGTCTTCATTATATTTTTCTTCCTCCGCCCCAACTTCTTTATCGTCTTGGTTCAAAAATTCAATAAGCAACAACGTGACTGCCTGCTAACCAGCTCAGACCTATTTCGCTCACTAATTAGCTAATTAACTAGTTAATCATTTTACCAATTAACTAATTAACTAGTTAACCATTTTACTATTTTAAAAGTTAACTAGTTTATTTATTCATTCATTTGTTCATCCATTCATTCAGAGCGCCACTTGGGAGACATCTATTCAGAAGCGCCCCTAACTCCAGCCCTCAGAAAAAGAGAACAGCTTTCACAGGATGTTTTCTCGTGAAAACTGCCGCGATCTCATTAAAGCCTAAAATAGGGCCTACATTACAATTTTAATTTCTTCAACTGAACTGCCACAAAGCGAAGACTATTCATATGATTTCGTGTGAATAAGCTGGTAACCTCGACACTAAAACAGCTTGCTACTTTCAATGTCATGAATTTGCATCCTTACATAGAACTACAGTTAAGACGCAGACAGACTGCAACAAGATATTGCGCAAGCACAACCGTCTCGCTTTTATTCACCAAGATGATGTACTAACTTCGGGTGTTACGTTTGATCGCCGTAGAAATTGTAGGAATTGTGCAACTCTTCCAGCGGAAAACTGGTGTTCCTTTTAGTTTCACCCATTGGCTCCCATGAAATATTGAAATATTCGTTCAGTACTTTTGGTGATCAGTAAATTATTGATTTTATTGTGAAATCTAAAAAAGCCTATAGTGGCCAACAGTACCGAATGCATCAGTAGCATTACTTTCGAGAATTCCATTAGGTCTCTTCTTAAAAACACTCTTAAAGCAAAGTACAATAAGAGCAGACACTAAAGTAGCCAGATAGCTTATCTAATAGGACGTTGCTATTGTACCTCAAGGGGTAACAGGACAATAACCCCCCGGACAATTACCCCCCGGAAAATAACCCCCCGGACAATAAGCCCCCATGCAAGAAAACCCCCGGACAATTACCCCTTGTACTGATACAGTACATACAGTAAAGAGTAGACATGAAAGACTTACCATACATCAAAAACTAATTATTAGACAATTATTAGACAACTGGGCAGAGAGTAGACATGAAAGAATTACCATACAACATGAAATACTGCATACATAGGAAGACCACAGCGACGTGGAAGACGACAACCTACTTATGTCATTGGGATGTAGAATATGTATCGAAGATCCGAAGACGAATTACCAAAAACAAACAATTCGGTAGAAGGCTGGCATAGAAGTTTTCAGTCTAACGTCGGCAGTTTTCATCCAACCATTTGGAAGTTCATTGGATTTATTCAAAGAGAACAAGCATTACAGCAAGTTCACTGCAGCCAATTTCTGGCTGGTCACCCATCACAACCTCCAAGGAAGAACTATGCTGACTCCAATGCACGGATTTTGGCCGTCATTAGCAACTACAATGAGCGCAATGTTCTTGACTATCTACGTGGAATAGCTCACGACCTTTTCTTTTAAGTTCAATAAACTAATAAACAATAAACAGCATTTTCTGTTACACATTTAATTTCATACTGTGACGTTGCATGGTTCTCCAATATATGTCTAATAAATTAATATATAAACTGTATGATTAATATACATTATTTGTATATTTATATAATTAATATATCAGTATACGGGTTACTGTCCGGGGGGGTTATTTGCATGGGGGTTATTGTCCCGGGGGTTATTGTCCGGGGGTTATTGTCTGGGGGGTAATTGTCCGGGGGTTATTGTCCTAGAAGCACCTCAAGGTGTTCGCCTAAAATGATATACTAGGGCGTCAATGTGAATGTGAATATGAACTTAATTCTTTATAAATACCGTATGGGTCAGAATCTAACCCTAACTCTAACCCTAAACCTAAACCCTAACCTTAACCCATTTTGCGGTCGATATTTCGCGTCCTGTGCAACCACATTCAGAAACATTTACAGTTGGTCAAAGTCAGGAAAATGACAGTTTGGATCTATTATTTTGTCACCGAACAAAATGATGCTGTTCGTATGCTTTCTTTGCAGTTTGTAACTCTTTAATTTCAAAGAAAAAGTTCATTCCTACAGAAAACTCAGATTCTAAGTCCGCAGCCATTTTGACTGTTTATTACAATCACGCGAGAGTCTGCGAGATCTCGCGCACTTGAGGCTTCCTAGTCCGCGCAATTATGGGGCTTCCTTGAGGTCTTCTAGTCTCTTCGTATCTAATAATAACGACAGTTATCTGACCTATCATACGAATTCACCCCTTGAAATTTCTTAGCAGCTCTTTCACGCAAAACGGAAAATACTCCTCTTCCACAAATTCTGTCCTCTTCCCCTCCACTTCCAAACACCATCGTAGACGTCTGACTGCCTGCCTGCCTGCCTGACTGTTGAATCTTGACCTGGAACTGAATCCTTACTGACTATCAATTTTGTTTTGACAAAGTGCCTGTGAATAAGCTGGTTCCCGCGACTTTGCTTTCGTTGGGCGCTGTAGAAATCTCAAGCTTACGATTACAATTACGATTCTTACTTTCACAAAGGACACTTGTGCCTACTTAATTAGATCTCAAGCTGATCAAAGAAGATCAACTAAAAAGATCACACTGGCCTTCTGACAAAATTAGCTACATTTTGCGTTCTACACTGCTCGCCAATTAGTGTTCGAGTCACATTCGTGTCTGCTGTTTTCAGGCATTACTTTCAACAGCGAGGCCTCTCTGTTTCATAAGTCATTTAGTCAATTCATTTTCTAATGTACGGATTCGAACCTTCCCTGAGACAGTTGTTGTTTTTGGGACCTTGAGCAAGTCCTCTACTCAAAAGTGCTCAGTGTCATCGATTCATATTTGAATAGTGAGATAGTGGCGCTTATTAAATGCAGAAATAATAATAATGGTGACGACGACGACGACGACGACGACGATGATGATGATGATGATAGTGATAACAATAATAATAATAATAATAATAATAATAATAATAATAATATTAATAATAATAATGCGCTTAATGGATTCTCGTTTGATGCAATTGTTCATTTGCAAAGCCCATGTGTCGCCGACTGCAGAGATCAATTAGCTTATTGGAGGCATCCAATACAAAGATCAACAAACTTCATTCGGCTTTCATGTCTACAGAAACTTCTACAGCGCAGCTTCGCTAGCGGACCATAGATTTTTAAGCCTCAGTGAGCATTCCTTAGACAACGAACAGACGAACGTTTCAAAGTTGTGCTTTCCGCCATCCAAAGAAACTTATGATTGGATTGGATCACCGTAGACTTCGTCGTCTTTCACATCGGCAGAATACAGGTCTATTCTCCATTAGTGAGTGATATGATCAGAGCCTTTTCGTTCGAATGGCGTGACAACAAAGGCATGACCATAGGTTCGTCTCCGTGCGCCTGATTAGCCCGTTCTTTCCAAACACGAAGCGGGGCATGAAACAAATCGATGAATTCGCATATATCGACAACGACAACGACGACACAACACAAGATGATCACAGAGTCTCATTTGTAGCAGAAGAACAGAGGGTCACAAAACCTGAAATACTTTGCGGCGGCTTCGTCAAATGTCATATGACAAGAAATTGAAAAAGGAACAGACACACACACATAAAGCTTCAGCATCCAGATCCACAAGATGAACTTAATTACATATACAATACACACAAGCAATTTTATATATATCAAAATGAATGCGAGCGTAAATTGTGTATAAAAACACTGCATATAACGTTACTTATTACGCATGTATGCAACCAAATTGGTCTTATTAGTTTAATTCTATTATTTGACAATTTCTTCGTCTTGCGCGAAATTGGCTCAATAATTCTGGTTTGTTCAGCATTGTTTCTGTGCTCGATGGAGCCGCCTATAACATAATACAAATATACAATGACGAATGAACCACAGATAGACCTAGTCGAATTGAACCGTAATATTTAAAAATATTTTAGAGCCAGAAGAAGATGCAGCTGAAACATTAATCCAAAACAAAAACACTTTACTAGTGATGCTGTGTTCAATTAGGTACGCATTTGTTTTTAAATTAATGTAGACTAAGCAGTGAAAGAACATCACTAGGTAATTTGTTCCGTAGCTAAGAACCAACATACTTCAGAAGAAATAGCTTAATATTTGCACGGGTGCAGTTTCCATGGCATTTGCGATTCTGATCTAATAAAATACGTAAGGCTCTCAGAATAAGTTGGAAAATAACCATTGAAAGATAGGGAGGTTGATGATGCTCATACTGATACATAAATTCACAAATTTGTAACTTATTATTATGATTAAATTGCAGAATGTTCAAATCAATAAAATGTTCAATACTAGAATAGGTGCAGTGATGCGGACTCCGTGTTTTTGGAGTAAAATTAATTTCTTTAGCTTGACAATTTGATGCTCATGCAATATTACATTATGACAAATACGGATATATAAGTGAATAATATAAACTAAGGCGGACTTTGCGAGGAGATTACTAATGTGTGGTAAGACTCCAATATTTATTGCAAGTCTAATAAACACATGCTTGATACGTTCTCTCCAAGTTACTGTTCATCTATATATGCAGCAAGAAATTTATTGGATTTAGTTTGCACAGTTGCTTTATTTCCAATTAAAATTTTATGTGCTGCTTTGTAAGGAGTTTTATATGGGAACAAAACAAAATGTAATTTATCTCTTTGATAAATTCAATGACAGTCGTTTCGCCCTGAGTTCAAAATTATGAGTTAAGAAAACATAAGTATCTTCAGCCAAAAGAATGCATAAGCCAAAAGAGTTGGGAAGATCTTTATGTCAAGAAGAAAAAAGCGGATCCAGTTGGACCCCTGTGGAACTCCGCGATAAATGAAATATACCTGCGACGAAAAGTCATTACACAGGAACTGCTGTTGTTGTTGTTGATCTAAGTAATTTCTAAACCAACTAAATGCAATGTCACGCACTCCATATCTTTCTTGAACGTGTTTTTCACCAGAACAATGTGATCCACAGCTTTAAAAGCTTTAGCCAAGTCAAAATAAGATTCCTATTGAAAAGTCACTGCTGTCAATAGCCTGTGATATTATATCATAAATATGTAGGCCTAGCAGTGGCATAGTTGTAGAATGGCCCGATCTAAATCCGTATCGATGAGGATAAAAAATATTCGCTTCTATCATATAACGACGTAACATTTCACGCATTAAAATTTCTAAAACTTTAGAGAAAAAGGCAATACAGAAATTGGCCTATAAGTTGTAACAGCTTGACTGCTTTCCGGATTTAAATATAGGCACCACTTTAGTATTTTTTTTTAAATTCCTGTTGGAGCAAAGCCGTTTGAGAAGGAGCAATTCACTGTATCCAACAGAGGTAGTACGGCTGTAATATATAGAGCAGAACTAGCTATGCAAGGATCTATATCATTGGGACATCAACTATATGTTTATTACGGAAGGAGCATGCCACGTTTAAAATTTCTTCGGATGATGTAGGGTGGATTGCACACAAGCTTAAAGTTGGTTCACTAAGAAATTTGTCAAACGAGGCTCTTTTCTCGCGAATTAGTCAGTGCCTATATGAAAAATCCAGTAAGCTTATTAGCCACACATGTAACTCGCATCTCCAATTGTGGTTCCTTCAATATACACAAAATCAGGATCAATTGCAGATATATAGTATCCATTTTCATTATGATCTGATAGCAATAGTTGATCCCAAATATATCCTATTAATGTTGATCTGATAATCAACAGTGATCCTAAATTGCTCATTTTCATTATTAATCTGATAACACTCCATGTTTTTATATCATATTGAACAAATTAGGGAGCATAATAATTTTATTTAGCTTTAATTCGTATATATCTAAATTTATTCTGATGAGCAAGAGAGTTAGCTTGCAACAGAGCGATGTTTTAAATGGCTTAAGTGTAGTTTATATTTCTTTTTACATGACTTCACTAGTGTTGTGGTCATCATCCATAGTTGTTTTTGCAGTTTCTTATTACGCTGAATCAATGGGAATGCAATGTCATATGCCGTCTGTTATCGTTCTATGAACAGCGCATATGCGAGTGACTCGTCATTCATTATTTGTGCAGGCCACAGATTCTGGGAGACGAATCTATTTGCATAAGCAATGACTAAAAACGTTTTTTGAGTCATCATTTACCAGTATAGTAGTGTATGGAATTTGGTCAACAGAGAAAGCAGGATTAAGATCAGCCCAGGTTATAATAGAAGGAAGATGAGATATATCATTTATAATAATCAAAGAATCGACAAGATTCCAAAAAGGTATTAGTGAAGATGCTACAAAAAGGCAGCTGAATGCGTGGTGCTCCAAGTTGGTGGAATTGGTGCGAAGAAATTGATAAGACGACAAACAGTTGAAAAACTTGTGTGTAAAAAGATTATCATCAGACTTTAAGAGGTTAATATTCAAGTCGCCAACTTTTTATCTGCTTGATTAAACAGGACCGCAACTGATCAAGTTCAGTATTAAAAGTATCCAGTGTTTAATCCCGAGCTCGGGGAAGACCAAGATGACCTGGATAGACAACATCAAGTCGTCGACTGAATTATAATTATCGTTCGACCGGTTATTAAAAGAGACGCCGAACAGAGGAGCAAATGGCACAAAGTTGTCCGTGGTCACATGGCGAGGGAGTTTAAAGGCCCACCAATCCTCGGCTCGAGGGCGGTTGAAGACAAGAGAAGACAATGTTTGCCCCGTGGTCAACAAAACACCCCCATGATATAACTTACTCCCCGATCCTGCGGAAACTTTACAGAATCTTTTCCTGTGGTATGACTTGATGTGATTAAATGCAACGCCCATTCTCTTGTCATGCTTAAACATTTTACACAGAAAGTGATATCCTACTATGGATACAGTTAAGCGCTAGATGAATCCAACCATGTTCCTGTCAATGCCAAAACTGGAACAGGTAACTGTGACAGAAGCAGTAAAATGTTAGATAATTTAAAAAATACATTTGTATGTATATGTGTACATGCGTCTAAACATTTATATAGCGCCTTTTATGACGGACGGACAGACAGACAGACCGTAGAAAATGTGCCCGTCCTTCTGCCGTAAACATAAGGACAGACGGGCAAAAGGACGGACGGACGGATAGACAGTAGGACTGACAGAAGAACGGACGGAAGGACGGACGGAGGGATGGACCGTGATAAGGACGTAAGGACACAATGACAGACGAAAGGTCGGACGGAAGAACAGAAGGGCGGGAGAGACGAACAGAGAGAAATGGAATGACAAAAGGGAGGACGTATGGACGGATTTTACTCCTATTTTATATAAAAAATACAGCAATACTGCAGAAAACAAAGAATGCAAATTGTATTATTGGCTATTATTATTGCAATTACATGTTAGAATGCAGTTAATAGTATGGCGCCATTGCTGGTCATTGCTAGAAAAAAATCGATATATACATGCATACTTCGCTAAGCAGCATGCTTCTGCTCTGCTACACGGGAGGGAATCTAGGTGTATATAACGGCTTCTGAGAATGCAGTTCTGTATATTTGAATATAAGCCTGTTAGGGAAACAAGGTTGAGCCATGAATTATAAACAAACGGATATTGTTTTGGCCCTGCATGGTCGACGTGTGACTATGGGAGTCGTCGAACAGAGGTCCGAAGAATAATGGCTGCTATGATGTATTCGGAACGATTCAGCACAGATTGTGGTTATGATGACAATTGCAACGAGTCACAGAGGACATGGATGGAAAGAACGAATATCCGTTCTATGCAAACGGGCCAGATCATTGTCTGCTCGAGATTATCCATTGCAGTCTGTGATGTCGATCGCGGATTAATGTGACACTCGGCTTAGCATGTAAACAGGGCACCAGTCGACGGTTGCCATAATGGCAACGTTGCATTATTGGCGCTGTTGCACGACACTGCACGTCGGTCAAACGATCAGCTACAACGGCCCGTCATTACTGCCTGACATGCGCAGACAGACAATCATGTGACAGGCAGTCGACTGGCTATACTAGTTGACTGACTGGTTTGCTGACTGCCTGCGTTACTTACTTATTGAAGGAAGCGCAGCTTATGTTGTGGATAGATTTACAGGCAGGCAAGCATAGAGGCATGTGGAAAGACCAGACAGAAAGTAGGCCTTGACGAAAATGTTTGCGACGGCGCTAAAAAATTGCTTGGCATACGCCATAATGGGTTTTGTTAGAAACGTGACGAGAACAAGTTGACCGCACAACTCACAATAAAGAAAAATCAAAGTAAAATAATAATAGATCTATGCATAGCCTATGTATGTACGCAAACATGCATGTATGTACAATTACTATAGCGCCTTTCAGTAGCTCACAAAAGCGCCGCCTGTGCTAGCCTAAATGATGCTACAGTCACTAAGAACAAAAAGTTACCAATAGCACATATATTTATTTACTAAAAGAACTTAAAACGCGCGCAAGGTCAGTAAATCTGATTCTGAATATATTTATAATTATATATAAAATTTATGCATGCATTGTCTTGTACATTTGCATATTGTTATGGGTGTAAAACTTGTACATTTGCATATTGTTATGGGTGTAAAACTTGTACGTTTGCATATTGTTATGGGTGTAAAACTTGTACATTTGCATAGTTATGGGTGTAAAACTTGTACATTTGCATATTGTTATGGGTGTAAAACTTGTACATTTGCATATTGTTATGGGTGTAAAACTTGTACATTTGCATGTTGTTATGGGTGTAAAACTTGTACATTTGCATATTGTTATGGGTGTAAAACTTGTACATTTGCATGTTGTTATGGGTGTAAAACTTGTACATTTGCATATTGTTATGGGTGTAAAACTTGTACATTTGCATATTGTTATGGGTGTAAAACTTGTACATTTGCATATTGTTATGGGTGTAAAACAATGTATGTACATATAGACTTATTTATTGATGTATTGCCAAGGCTTTGCTGACTGACTTTTTCGATTTCGTCCAGATTTGCGACAGAAATGCTTCTCTGTGCTGTCGTCTGGTGCTCCGTTAATTAAATAAACCGGCGCCATAGAAGTCAATAACCGAGATCAGGTCAGGCGATCAACTGGTCGTGCGCATCGCATGCTGGAATAACTTTCGATTAGCGACGATTTCCTGAGTAACTATTTATCTGATAGAAATTCTTGCTCGATCTACGTGACTTGACGAATCCGAAATTCAAGACGTTCTTAGAATTGTTCGCCACATCCCTTCGCTTCCCCTAAAATAGCAGTAGGCCTACATCATCGACAGAACCCGTCCTTCGCCATAACAGACGGAGGTCCTGACGCACTGGTGGCGCCTCCTGCGACAGACCCACTCGTCATTAGATCACCAGCGATCAGGGTCATGCCCTGTAAACAAAGGCCGATCGCCAGATGCCGTTTCGTTCGTCGCTGGATGGTAATGTGTTTAGTTTGTCTGTCTGACAACAGATGGCCGTGATGCTGTCGAAACCTGTGGTTGTTTTCATAAAGGACCAGAACAACACCGACCGATGTTCCGTTGAAAGCATCGAAAGCGACGAAGAACACAACGACAACGAAAGAAAAACGACATCAGGTATACGTTACCTACATATATAGCTTATATGTACATATATAGCTTATATCTATATATATACAATTATATATATATATCCCCGGTTATATACTTACATTTATTAATTATATGTAACTAGCCTCTCCTGTTCAGAGCATATGAGCTCTTGTTGCGCAAAATGTTCCTTCTGCAGAAAATCCTGTATTCTCGCCATCACTTCTTCTCCAACTCTTTGGCGTCGTTTCCGTTTTGTTTTCTTCTTATCGAAAACAAAACCGTTTCTGTTCTCACATTATTCGTCAGATAGCGCTAGCGTTCATCTTCACATACATGCCCCGAACCACTCACGCAAGAGGGTGTTTGCTATTATTATATAGATATGTCCTCGTATTATACATATTCACATAAGCCTACATAAAAAGCTTATTATTTATACAGAATTGTGATTTCAGAAGTAAATTTTGTATTAGCTTAGCCTATTTTAAATTACATATATTAATAATCTGCATTAGTTTTCATTTACTGAATCGCTAGGGAACAACTTACAGTAGAACAAGCCAGAAATCTATATCGATGTTTAGAACAACAATAGAGTGAAATATCTACAGCGAAACGTTCTCGTGATCTCTTTTATCATACTTGTCACACGCGAAAGACCGTCGATGGCGGCTTTTTCAGTTGTCTAGACGTTGCTGCTTAACAATAAACTTGTTGATCTTAGTAGGCGGTATGATCATTTAGACTAGCAAGCGCAACGCTTTTAAGGAGTACTTAAAAGTCACCATATTACGTGCACATATGCATATATATAAATTATGTAGGTCTGAATATATGCTTGCTTGCTCACTTGGTGGGGCACGGTAGCATATTGCATAGAGCGTTCGTCTTGTAACGCGGAAAGTACGGGTTCGAGCCTCCTCTGAGACGATTACTGTGTAGGGACTTTGAGCAAGTTCTTAACTCACAAACTGCTCGGCGCCATCGATTGATGCTAAGTCATTAGATAGTGGCGCCTAATAAATAAACAAATATATAAATAACTTATTTATTTGCTTACTTACTAACTTGCGTACATGCATAAAGGTGTGATGTATAATAGATGGTTTGTGGTCGCATGACAGAAAGCGCCTGTCGTGCGATAAACAGACTGACGTCATCGAACGTCAGCGTCAGACGATTACCTCTAGGCGAAAGCAAGATGGCGGACGAGGCGACGAAAAATGGCATGCTCGATCGAACTCTGCCAGGAATGAAGTCGTTTCACAGCGGCTGCAAGATCAGTGATTACCAACGTCTGTCTCGCTATTCTTACTCAGACCTCGATCGTTACAACGACGCCGCCAACGACGACATTATCAAGTCAATGACAACGACAAGCCTGCGAGTACATTTCAACGATTGCGACAACGATCCTGCCAGCCGGTCGTCAGTCGAAAGGAACTATGGGTACTGCAATGGCGGACAGGACAAAGCCTTCTGGGTAATCGATGCTAACGGTTTTCCGGTTTTGGCCGATTATCCCGTCTAGGTTCAAAGCCACGTTCTATGACACGGATATCCTTATTAGACAATTAAGGGCAACCGGAGGTCGTCTTTGTGGTAACACCCCTTGTACCCTCGAGTTAACCATGCCGCGATTCCGGATATGTCACTTCAGAGGGTTTTCAAGTGGATTTGTGTCACTGGAGAAAGTTTCACAAGTGCTCTAGCAGTTATTCTATATTTATAAAGTTCGAAATGTTTTAGGGTTTACATATTAGCCTATAGTATACTCTGATTGTGAATCTGAGACATAAACAGCCACGTTTAAGATCCTTGATTGAGTAAAAACAAAAGAAATCCTTCTGAAGTCTAGTTAAAATCGATCGCACTTTCCGTAGCTAAAGAATCATCAGATCATCTCAGCAAACTCCTTATAATAAACTCGAGGACTGATTTAAAATGTTACAAATGTCAAACAAAAATTACGATTTCATTAAAATTATTAATAGCCTATGTTTTAACAGAAGCTATGTTAGTGCAGACATCAGGTCAGGTCGACTTCCTAATAATGCTTTTCAACGCCTATAGTAGTTGTAAGAAGGAGCGGTCCAGTGAGTCAGCGAATGAGCGAGTCAGTAAGTAAGTGCGCAAGTGAGTGAGTCACTAAGTCATTGAGTCAGTGAGTAGGTGAGAGAGACAGCGAGAGAGTGATTGAGTGCATAAGCGAGGGAAGGAACGAGCGAGCGCTGGAAGCGCGGAACCAGCGCGCGTGTGTAGTGACATGCACATGGCTGCCATGACAGACGGTAACTTCAGACATGACACTGATGATAGACCGCGATGGAGACAGTCTGTCTGGTTCAACGTATTACATCCATGCAATTTGGACTGTTGACATTTAGTCTAATACACTGAGCTACATCTACAAAGCACACGCTAACGACTGAACGCTGAACATTTCATTAAATGACTCTCCTTTCAATTAGGTCTGCAGGTATACGGTACGGTTAAACGGATCTAACATTCGGTGCGAGTTGTAATTAAGTGTACTGTAGCCCTTATGTATATTATACTGTAATCTGAGGCATACAGGCAAAGCTAAAAACGATGTTTAGTTATACATTTCGTGACATCGTTTATAGACATAAGTTGTCAATATATTTGTAACATGTGCTGTCGAGTGCATATCTATCTAGACGGTCGTCCATCTGCTTAAATTTTATTCCGTTTTTCTGTCTGATGGTCAGCCAGATCTCAGTCAAACACGCAAGACAAGTATATTACGAATGATCAGGCCTACATCATTCAGCTTATAGGCCTATACGTCATTTAACTTGTAGGCTTACGCAGTTAAAGATTTCTTTGGAAGCTTAGTGAAGAACAAACTGCACTCAGCCTGGAGCATGTGGCGTGTGCCATGTCGCGTGTTCCGCTGTTGTACGGCTGCCGTTGTGAGGTCAAAAGCCTATTATACTTTATGTTAATTGTTGAATCCGGTTTATTAGTCTGATATTAGTAATTGTCTGTTACACATGTTATAATCTGGTTGGTAGTGTTTGATGTGTACAAAACGGATAGAATACCGTTTCAGATGAAACATACTGTGCGTCCTATAATTTTGAGACCTGCATATGTGGCTGCAATGTCAAGCCTATGATAATAGCAGTGTTTTTAGCACAGGTCATATATAAATTGAACGCACATCGGGGCAACTTGCAGAGGCAAATGCCATGCACGGGTACTTGAAGGACTCGGAGACCCTGAATCTAAGAGGAGAATTAGCTGATACGACGAGGTTCTTTCAATGAGCATCTGAGTTGGGCCTAATATGTCGATCAAGAACTGAAAAATTAAATACCGCTACGGTTAAGCATTATTGGCGTTTGTATACATATGCAGTCTATAAGCTCAATAATATAATATAATATGATATGATATGATATAATATAAAAATAAGCTAAATATTATATAAGTCTATAAGCATGCTTTCGAGGAGCAAAAATGCGCTATATGGTTTTACGGTTACCTTATATATCAACATTTCATTGATAAACTAGTCGAACGTCGCCAATACATTCAATGTTAAATGCACCACTTTTGATCGATAGAAAGGTTCAGAATGCATCCATGGCCACAACCCAACTGTCAGCTCTGTCTCCGACCTTCACCGTTTGGCATTCTGGCTTTGCCTCTGCAGGTGCATGTACTTATACCAATGTATGCATGAAATTATATGTATTTATAGAAGTTTAAACTGATCTGTGTATAATGATGAACAAATTAGACATAAATGCCTGTAACTATGGCGATATTTGTCTGTTTTGTAAGTAATCCGTATTGCAGAAAATTGCCGCCCAACGTTGTATCCAATTATACAAAGGTAGAAGATCGGTAGAAGATATTCTTGATGCGCCATTTGATGTATGTATAAATGTGTATGTTAGGAGAAGTGGAGCAACCGTAGATCACTACCCGATCCGATGCGTTTCCAGTGCCGTGGAAAGCCACCGGTCAAATAATCCACCTGATATTTATTCGTGCGATCTGTCCCCATGCTTTGGTGTCTTTACTACTAATTTACATATGAACTCGTAGGGCCTACACATGCTTGGTGCTTGCATGCACATGTATGATTTATATTTTGTACAGCTGGTATAAATGTATATACATAATTCATACATATGGCTCGTGCTGATATATGCAGACAGAAACCAGTGTATTTATACATGCAGTGGGTTAAACGTATTGTTTCTTGGCATGCGAAGGAAAGTCAGACAGACGGTCAGTCACACAATCCTCTATGGAGGATAGATTCATTTGTACCGGCGCAGTACAACGCAGAGAGGAATGGGGGGCGGGGGAGGGTCGACCAAAGACCTTCTGGCAAACATGTAAAATGGAACTAATTTGTCTCGTCGTGGACTCCAGCTGGCTGCGTCGGTCTCGTGTGAATTATCTGCGCTCATCACTCGTTAATTTCTAGTTCATAATTAACGCATACTGTATGTATATGTGCATGCACTGTATAGGCTCTCTGGGACTATATGTAGGCCTATGCGTGCAGGCCTAGCTATATGTAATTATTTATATTTAGGCCTGCATAATATCGATAATGAACGGTTTCCTGTGTATTTATTGGCTTCATTTTGCTGTCTTCTGTTTGCTTCTATACGGCATAAACCGATCAGTATTGAACGGTTTGAATAACGTTAATGATGAGTACTGCATACATGCATATGTATATATTCGTAATGTGATATATATAAAAACATATACCTCTATGTGACATCATCTTGTGTTGCAAAAGTCTCTTTCATAAGTTAGAGATTGAAAAAGCTGAAGCTGATATCAACCACCATACCATCTCTATAAATCAGCACCATGTTATTGCCTTATCCTCCATCATCGCCAGTATTTCCATCCCAACCATCATTTTCTACGCCTATCTTATGTACTTACTTACTTAACCAGATTTAAAATAGTCTGTGATTGGCCAGAGTTCAATATTTTATAAACTATTAAACCAAGTTTTAAAAATTTCTTGCTGAACAGGAAGCCAGTGCAGAGATTTAAGTCCAGGGTATTTAAATATTTTGATGTGCTAGTTGGCTATAGCTATAATTAATAGGTAAAACTGTGAGCTCATAACCCCTTCGATTAAATCTTTATGAAACTTTAGATGTGCGTATATCGGTGACTTTGCTTAAAATATGAGAGACTTTGTGTGGTCATTGTGAGGGGGTTGTGGCATATCTAATACCGCCTAGACTGGTGCACACATTTGATTTCATCAGACAACTCGACTGCGGCGGTCAAACTGTTACGCGTACGGTGAAGAAACTATTGAGGAAATTATTTTCCTTACGCATCTGTAGCGTCGGCGCAAAGAGCGAGGCAAACGTTCAAAATCGCTCCTTAACTCAACGGACGATGACGGTAAGCGACAAGCAGGTTTTGCCACTGGGATCGACGAACGTAAGAATTCTGGGAAACAAGCACATTTCTGTCGCCAAATGTGTCGTCAGCCGTAACTTGGACATTCTGGTTGCTGTGGAAACTTGGCGTCAATCTGCCACAAATGTTGCGTTGCGGCCATCTACACCTTCTCGGTTTAATGCCATCGACCTGCCGCGAAAGGAACCAAATCTCCTCAATTCACACCATGGAGGCGGTGGGTAGGCGATTTTCCACTGGGCGAATCTGAGGGCGAAGCGGATTGAACTTGCTGAGACTTACGCTGCCTTCAAGGTCCTCTTGAGTACGTTTCCTACAGCCTGCCCCCCGCTCACAATCGCCCGGAATTAATGCCATCCCCGTCTGCGTTCATCCGGGAATTCAAGATCTTTCTGGAGACGCTGACCATCTAAAATAGTCGGCTGGTCGTTACAGGTGATCTTAGCATACATTTGGAAGATCCAGATTGTCCTTGAGCTGAACAGGTGACAGTGCTTATCGCCAGTTTTGGTCTGCGACAGCACGTGGATGTTTCCACCCATATCCTTGGCGGCTACGGCTACCTAGACCTTGTTGACCTCACGAGATGACTGTGGACCAATAACTCCAGTCGCCTTGGCGCCTCCATCGATCTCTAATAACGGCTTTGCTGACATACACCCTACCATTGCTGTACGTCTTTCAGGACGTAAGAATTCTGGGAAACAACCACAAGCTCTTGGATAAAGATCTATCGATGGTGGACCACATCAACTTTCTCTACAGGTCCTGCTTTTACCAAATGCACCAGATCAGGGAAATTCGGCGAAATTTATCACATGATACCGCTGTGACCCTTGTTCATTCCTTCATTATAACGAGCCTGGACTACTGTAAAGCTGTCTTCGCAGACCTGCCAAAGTTTCAAATTCT